>JBBBDQ010000337.1:490000-605000 GCA_037127315.1 Ascarosepion bandense
AAATTATAAATTTTTTGCAAGATATTCAAATTCAATGCGTGTTTTACCGCAAAAAGACGATCAGGTTTTCCCTACTAATTTATGGTTCCGTATTGACACCAGAAAACCAAAATATTTAACCAAAATTTCCAGCGATCTACAAAGGATAAAAGATAATTTTTACATCAAATAATTTTTGATTTTTCATCTTAATAATGACACAAATTTTGACGATTAATTTTTTAATTATGTTTTGGAGAAATATGGGTCGTGTATCTTCAAATTTAGCGAATAATTTATTCAACTGGATGGAGTTCGATTTTAGTTGATTTCCTACCATCCACTTAAGCACAAATACCCTGTCTCTTCTCCCTCCAGTCATTGGTTAAATAATAGCACAGATTGGGTTGCCTTGGTTGGCAACCAGTTTACCGCAGAAAATAACTGAATGTAACCTACTGCGCAAAAATCTTCTGCCCAGTCAGTCATGTCTCTTTCGAGACATGATCGCCTAAGCGTGTATAACGTATGGCAATTAACTGACTAATATATATGTTAGAGGTACACACACACACATATATGCGTGGATGGATGAGTGTAGGGAGTGTCGGTATGTGTGTGGGTTCTTACATGCGTTTCCGCGTGGTGTGTATGTGTGTGTGGAGGTGTTTGGATGTGTATGTTTGCGTGCAAGTGAAAGTTTGCCACCTAGAGTTAAAAATGTAATATTACTGCCATTGTTGTTTGATAAATCTTACATCGTCTTTCATATATACCCAGCACAGGGTTGATTGTCCTTTAATAACTATTAGCGGTAAAGTGGATTCATTTTTTGTTAAAACCATGGCTTCGTTAAAAATGCACTTTCATTTTTTTTTTCATGTTTAACCTACGAAAATGTACTGGAATTTCTATGTTTACGATTAAGTAAGTGCAAAAATATAAATAACTGTGTGCAAAGTTCATAAAAGTGTATTTAAAAGCAAAACATTGAAAATGCTCTAAAAATCCAAAAATTATGGAAACTGATGAGTTGGAAGAAAATTGAAAGGGAGTTGGAATACTGACAGCTGGTAAATCTGCAGAATATAGATTTACAGATGAATAAATTCGAAAATTTGATGACGAATTGCAAAAGAAGAACTAATATATATATTTTTAATCATTAATAAAGTAAGCATTCATCAGCCGATAGCTTAACTTAAATGGGTGTAAGAAAAATTAGCACAAAAACAATGAGAATGCGTGGTGTGCACTTATTGGTAATAAGTACAAAAGACTGAGAGTAGTGGTGATCAATTACCTTTCACGTCCTAAAAGCCAAAGGAACGAGTTGACTGGATAATTATAAATCATAAATTAAATAGTCGAGTCAGTCAATGGCATATTATATTATATTACGTAAGAGTCTTGACCATATCAAAAACTGGCATGAAATCAATAAACAAATGACTTAGCTTGTATAAGGCCATCAATATATTTTATTTGCATTTATCATGGAATTAACACTGATAAAAATATGATAAAATGTGATTTATTTCCGTTGGCTTTTCACAAAAAATAAAATAAAGAAAGAAGATCGTATTCTAGTTAAAGACATAAAAATTAAAGACATAAAAATTAAAGACATAAAAAGTTTTCATCTCTAGTGAAAAAAAAATTAGCGGGTGCTGTTGTGTAGATGGATCCTTATTCTTTTGACTAAAATTCCTGTTGTTATTCAGAATCTGAACAAAGTAAATCTTTCTTCTTTCTCCATGTGCCTTGTCCTTTCAGGACGTAGGCGATCAGGACCTTCCACATCTCCCTATTCCTGGTGGCTCTGAGCACACTTTCTCCTGTAACACCACGCAAACCCCGTTCTGTCATCCACCTGCTCAGGCTCTTCAAATATGTTATCCGCTGCTTTTCTCTGTCTCTTTTTTCCTCTATCTGACCTGTTAGTATCAGGTTCTCTAAGCCCTCCTTCCTCATTGCATGTCCCAGGAAATTTCCTAGTCTCCTACTGATGCTCAATATTAATTTCCTTTTTGATTCTATCCTTTCCAAAACTTCACATTGCTCACTCAGTTCATGATATCCCCAGCATCCTCCTGTAGAAGCACATTTCAGTTGCTTCGAGTTTTTTCTTCATTTTTGAGGATATTGTCCGGCATTCACTGCCATATTGAACAAATTAAATAGAGTAGTAATATTTAATCTTTTATCATTCTTCTCGTCTATTATATTTAATACAAACCCTGAACAGTAAATTATATACATCTAGTAATATGAGGAACTATGGTAAGAATCTCTCCATTCTGTTCCCTAATATGGGTAAATAGCAATATAGAATGTACTCTATAGCACTGAGTACTAACTTGTCTAAGAAAGAAAAAAATGAATTCCAAATTGTAAAGGAACCTAAAGGGTGAATACTCTACTATTTTTTATTATGTCCCATCAACTTTGAAGAGATCATAATTTTTAACAGAATTTTCTGTGAATTATCATAAATAAATAATTCCGATTCGGCTAGTTCTGACATTGCACCATACTAAGTTATCTGACTGGTTTCCTTGCTGTGGAACTAATGCTGGATAAAAAGCTAATATATCGGAATCCATACAAGTGAGCCGAAAGTTTTATTTACGCCTTTGCCAATCTAATTTAAACCTTGTAAATACCCGACTCCCTCGAGGAGTGGGGATGGTGAACGAGCGTGTTAGAAAGACTCATTTCGATCTTCACTCGGAGGCACAATTTTATGTCTTCCTGCCAAAGTACGAAAAGTTTGATAAATAAATGGACACCTTAGTAATGTTTAAGAGGGAAGGACATTTATATTTTCTTATATATTTTTCTTTAAATAACGAGGATTTAACTCGAGCCTAACTATGACCAAATCTTTGGATTTGTGTCGAATGTTATTTATCTAGAATTCCTTGATAAAACCCAAACATGAATGAGAAATATTTTTGGTTCTGATCTGACGTATCTGCTTCAGTCACTTTCCCACAGCCGTAATGTTGCCTCCTTCAGCCTTTTCTATAATTTCTTCCATGATAATTGTTCGGACTAACACGTCGCTATGGTACCTACACTTTTTTTATTTTATCGCAGTACTGGAATGGCGTTGAGGTCCCATCAATTTATAAACATGTTGGCTAGTGTTTTAGAGGAACATCCTATCCTACCCAGTAATGGATATGGTCCAGTCTATAAAAAACTGACTGGGGGCATACGTCAGCATACGTCACTAGTCTGACGACGCTATGACACTGTCAGCTCTCTGCCTTCGGGTAGACAGCGCTCTCTGCTCGGAAGCAGAGAACACAAACCCAGTCGTGGTTCCGCCGATTGGTAGATCCACGACTGGGGAAAAATAGACAGAGATTTTTTGGCCCGGCTATATGGCCGGGATTACCCACTATAAAATGACCGTGTGTCACATCTGGCCTTGCGTGGGATGTCTAGTAAATACAATACGTCACTAGACGGACGCATACGTCAAAGGCGGAGACATTTTCTACTTGATCGTTATTTTTGTTACTATTCGCGGATTGTTTGTGTACGTCTATTGGTTTATTGTACTGTTGTATAATAAATCTCTTCTAATCTATATTTAGTGTGAAGTATTATTCTTTTCCCTCATATTCCTTTCCGGGATATATCAGCTCGATGTCACCGGACATTCTCTGCTAACAGTTGCTTTTCTCACACTTATTGCTTGACTTATTGCTTGACTTTCACTTCCATGTCTTCCAGGTAACTTTAATTTTCAAAAATTTCAATGCAAATTCAATTGCTATCTACTGTCCTCCTGATTACTCTTCCTTCTTTTCTGCACCTTATTAATGATTCTGTTTTTTAATTTTCCACACCAAGTAACCCCTTGTGTGTTAGTGGCTTTAGTGCCTTGACATTGGTGAATTCAATTAAAAAAATAAGTTAAGCACCCATTTGAACTCCTCCTCAAATATGTTTTGGGAGATAAACAATGTAGTGTAGGAAAAAAAGAAAAAAAAAACAATTAGGAACATACTTTAAAAGAATTTATTTTATATCAGTCAGTTAAGTGTCATACGTGATACACGCTTGGGCGATCATGTCTCGAAAGAGACATGACTGACTGGGCAGAAGATTATCCCGTAGTAGTTTGCCATTAATTTCTGCGGTAGATTGGTTGCCATCCAATAACAAAGAATCCAATCTGTCCTGTTATTTAACCCATAACTGGAAGGAAGAGACTGATTAATACCTTTCCCAAGGGTATTTGCGCGTAAGTGAATGTAAGAAATTCAGCTGGAATTCGAAATCGTCTCCCCGATTTCTCGTTACGAGGCGATATCCACTGCACCACAACGCACATTTTATTTAAAGAATCTACTACATGCAATGACTATTTGACCAACCACGTAAGATTAATTTATTACATTATAAAAATATAATATGAAACTTCATATAGATATAATTCTAAGCGTATTCCACTTAAATCTTCATATTACAACAGGATGATATTATTCTATTCTGACAATAATGCCCATATTTTAAAAACATGAATTTGAATGGCAATATAACTGCAGATTAGTGTCTTTTTTAACATGTCTATCCATGGGGTTTCGTGGGTGAAATGATTCAGGTGTCTTTCATTAAAAGTGACCTCTCGGGATAAAGGATGGGAGTTCACGTTTAGTAGAATGTTTTTGTTTTTTGTTTTTTGTAACCGTTGCACAGTATCTTCTTTAATGGGCGGAGAATATTCAAGCTAGAAACATGTAATAAAGTGTAACAGCAGTATGACGAAACGTCTCGTCAGAATGAATAATGACCACCTTTACTTACCTTATCATTTTTGTTTTTAAATTCTACCGGTCTTACATGTCAGCTTTTGAAGAATGGTGACCTACGAGTAAATGGTATTTCAAAAGTCGTCACTCCACAGTATTCAAAGTTATAATCATAGTATCTATTGCCCGCTTCACGCTCTACCAACGTCTATTAAACAGGTTAAGGGGATCATCCCTTGTTCCTTGTTTAGGATGTGTTTTCTGGCTTTCTCTTTTCAAAACTTCTCACTTTGTATTTTTTTTTGTTTTTTTTTTTTCAATTGGAGTAGATAGATCTATCTATCGCCGGTTCACACTCCACCCACGTCTATTGAACAGGTTAAGAGGCTCATCCCTTGTTCCCTGTTTAGGATGTGTTTTCCGCCTTTTTCGTTTCAAATCTTCTCACTTTTTTTTTCAATTGGAGTAGATAGATCTATCTATCGCCCGGTTCACACTCCATCCACGTCTATTGAACAGGTTAAGAGGCTCATCCCTTGTTCCCTGTTTAGGATGTGTTTTCCGGCTTTCTCTATCCCAATCTTTTCACTATTACGTAGCCTCCTGCACATCAGTGGCGTTACCGCCTTGCTCGGGGTGATACGATTAAAAAAAAATGTCGCCATCTACGTAATCATGATAGTATGACAAACAGACATACTTTGTAATTCATATATCTGGTAGGCTTGGGAACAAAGACGTGTTGTAAAGGTTAACAAGCCTCTCTCGTTAGTACCGTTACAACTGGGTGAAGGCTTCGACACTGATTAGATGCTTATTATTATCGGCCTAGTGCCACATTTTAACTACGCTTAGAAAATCACTATATATTTAATAGAAATTATCACCTCGTTGTGGTGTAATTGTTAGCAATTTTGTCTGGCTAGAAAAATAACGACTGGGTAGAAACTTTACTCCTCACTAGGTGCCACATATTCTTACTTGTGCCACATCAAAGCTAATCTTAGAAAATCAGCATATATATATATCTAACAGAATGGATAGGACAGAGTGTTGAAATGTTGCGGAAATTATCCTACGTATAGTTTCTAAGGGCATTTAATTATTTTTCCTTTTGTGAACTGTTATAATTTGTATGTATGTCGATGTGAGAAAGTTCGCATGCGTGCTCATTGAGTGCTAATGTTTATAGGAAAGGCTTGAATCGACAACGCTCCGCTTTGACCCGTCGATAGATATCTGGAAAATGTTTTCTTCCTAACATGTCAAAATAGATGACATGACCATGTGTGCAAATGGCTGCCCCAAAACCATGTTAGCACTCAGAGAATATTAACATTAAAGAAACTGTCACGTTTATTGTCAACATTGTTTCAGTAGCAATTTGTTAAATAAATTATATTTTTAAAACTAATTTCAAATCTTTTTCTTAGTTTTAACTTGTAAAGTGGACTGCATTGGCATAATTTGAGATGCCTAATAGACGAAGGGTGTGCGTTGTGGTGGAGTGAATATCGGCTCGGAACAAGAAATCGGAGAGCAGAGTTCAAATTCGAGTTAAATTCATTGCATTCACTTGTGCAAAAATAACTTTGGGAAATTTCCTCCAGCTATGGGTTAAATGGCAGAACAGTTGCGTTCTATACCTTTGGTAACCTGTCTACCACAGAAATGAAAGGCAACCTATTGCGGGTAAATCTTCTGCCCAGTCAGTCATGTCTCTTTCGTGACATGATCGCATAAGCAGTATCACCTATTACACATAACTGGTTGAATGGAGGAAGGATGTTCTTTGTGTTGCGGTAGACATCGGCTCGGAACGAGAAATCGGAATGCTCTATTCAAATTTCAATTGAATTTGTTGCATTCACTTACGCGCAAATAGCTTTGAGAAATCCCGTTTTTATTTCAGCGATGGGTGGAATAGCAGGACAGATTGGGTTCTATAGCCTTGGTAGGAAACCAGTCTACTGCAGAAATTAATGGCAACCGATTACAGAAAATATCTTCTGATCAGTCAGTAATGTGTCTTTCGAGACATGATCGTCCAAGCGTGTATCACGTACAAGATTTAACTGACTGAATAGACTATGAAATATGCATATTTTCCTGGGAAATTTCCACCCACCTACTAAGATTACCCGCTCATTAATTTCGAGCTTACCGAAACTTTAAAAGATTTTTCAACTCACTTTTTACCAAAAATTAAAGACTTATTGTGTGGTGATACCGAGCAAGCGTGGGACCGGGTGTTTGTTCTCAGACGTCCAGATAGCAAATAACCAAAACTGGTCTTTGCGCATCTGGGCTCCACGCAGAATTTTCCATGGAAATCCAAAAATAAATGAATCTCAAATTCTTTTTACAGACCCTTTTCATGAATTTTGTTTATCGTCCAATGGGACGCCCAGAATTAAATCCGGATGTGAATTCCCAAATGGCTTGTTCGGAGCCCCGAAACGAAATAAAAGGACGACACAGAAAACAATCGACAGTAAAGAAAATACGAGCATAATTAACACGCCCCTTGACAAACATCAAGCGACCGTATGATGGTTACCTCTCCTTTCTCTCTCATCTTCTTCACTGTTCGCTGAGCCACTTAAAAACTGACCGGTACCCGAAGGACCGAGCAGAGATTTCAAAGACACTTCTAACAAACGAATGCACACACATACATATGCACAAACTCTTTTCGGCAATTGCTGCTATGAACATTTTTAACGACCTTTGTACTAACCAAAACATTACTTTTATTTGTAAAAAACCTTAATTGATATATATATATATATATATATATATATATATATATATATATATATATATATTGTTTTTCTTTAATCCGAAGTAAAAGAGTAGGAAGGTAAATTCCAAGAACCTGATCCTAATTAATATTAAAATTCCATTTTTAAATCTATTCCTTCCCCTCCTAAATATACCGTTTTAAACCCCTGTAAACATTCCATAGCCTCTACCATTTGATATTTGATACCCCGTCTTTCTCTTTTCTCTATACACCCTGTAATCTTCGCCCCTCCCAGCACTGTCCTGTTTTGTTTAACCTTAATTCCCCAACTTAAAAAAATCCCACTTCCCTGACCTTAAGGGAACTTTCAATTCTTGACCGTTGTTAACCTTGCCCCTCCCCCTTTTACCCCAGGGCCTTCTCCATTTAGAACAGAACAATGTCGCTGAGGTGACGTGGAATCTCTGTTAGAGATCACATGTCGAAATATGCATCCGACACCTTTGAATTTTGAAAATTTTCTCTAATATATATATATATATATATATATCGCTCATTCAGTAAAATGAATTGGATCACTCAAGCTATTGGGCGCGTAATATGATATGCGATAAGAAGACTGCCATCTTCCACCGAACGCCTCGTGGCCCAGGGGTAGAGTCGCCGGCTTACGCCAATTCGGTCGGGTTTCGAGCCTGGGTTATGTAGCAATCAGAGTCTAACAGTATTGATGAGCTGTGATACAGCGAAACAGATCTGTCTACGGATAACAATATGTGTGAGTGTTGTTTCTATATACCATTTGATTTTCTTGTTTTATACACCTCTTATAGTGGGCTATCTACTAACAAGGCCAAATTCAGTTAATCTGGTTCAACACACAAATACCCTTCACTATAACGGATAACCCACTATAATTGCATACTTATGAAAATTCATCTTCCAGATTATAAAAATGCCTTTATATTAGGCAAATAAGATACAATCTTGGTAGAAATTAACTAGAATTTTTCTAGAGGGAATTAAAGTCGTTCAAATTTATATATATATTTGACAAGAACATGTAGCGGAACTCTGGATCCTGATTGGTCATCAAGTCTGAAAATTCAAAATAGGTCAGAGAAACGGTTTTTCCACCGTTAAAGAAAAAAATCATTCTGGAGCCACCCTACGCGACTGGATGAATATTTAAGGATGTTCTCTAACCGGTCACGGCGGTCAATCAGGGGAGGTGTTTTGCTGACACACATCTAAAATATAACCTATTTCAAATCAACTCGGAGATAAGGTCAGGTCGCACCTTGTTCTCTTTCCCTTTATCCTTATCTCTCTCAGCAATTACTGCTACAAAACATTTTCTACGAACTCTTGATACCTTGATTTTCTCATTGAACATTTCTACGAATTCTTGTTATTCTTCCTTTTAATAAATTTCTATTTTAACATACAAAACATATATTTTATTATTCCACTCTTCTACACTAATACACATATTCCAACCTGCCGACAAACAACCTTCCGATGATAATTTTTATGATTCTAACTCTATATAAAACTTGTAAGCTGTGGGGACTTCGGTTAAGAAAGACACAAAGCCGAATCAAAGAAAAATTAACCAGCTCCCTACGGCTTCAAACATACTGATCCACATTATAATTATTATCAAGCGTGAAATTATTTCTTTATATTTCTTTGTTGAAATTATCTGATATAGTTGAAAATGAATATTGATATTGTTGAATTCATTACTTTACGACTTCAACAGATGTCTTATTAACAAAGCGTTTGTGTATTAAGAGGTTAAGCGAAATGAATTACGTAAATACGTGAAATACCCATAACACCGAGTGTGGCAATGAACAATTAGACGAAAAACTGATCCGCTGCCATTGGTTTGTCTTACTTTGATAGTATTATTTATTAATGGTAAGCCGCTCGTATGCCTGTATAACGCGGCGTCTAAATCATACAGTTCACAGATGTCTGATCAGGCAAACCTGATCATGTGGGCTAATGACTCTCCCAAAACTATGTTAGCACCTAGAGATTATTAACAATAAAGAAACTCTCATACTTGTTGTGAACACTCTCTCAGCCGTAATTTGTAAAATAAATTATATTTCATAAATTATTCAATATCTTCAATTTGTTTTTTTTTATTTTTTTTATTTTTTGTTTTTTTGAACTTGTGAAAAAAAAACCCATTATTACAATGATCATCGATGCCGGATAAACGGAAAGGTACTTGTTTTTGAAAGAAAAAATTCTACAAACCAACCTACTCACTCAGGCCATCTCGTTTATTGTGGTGTATACTATACTGGGGAGAGTTTAGTGACAGGTTCTGTGGGTGAGCGCATTATCAGACGTGATCAACAAGCTGAACGAAACCAGCACATTAAAATCCTCAATCACGATGGCTTGGGGCTTTGTGCAAAAACAACCCAAATAGTTCCGTTTATCCAATTGAATTCATATAGACAAGATCTGCTGAAGGTATGGTTTGCAGCCTTCGACAACATCAAGTAGTCACCTTCATGACAAATCGACCATGATGATTCGGAAAGCGAACGTTCCAACCACTCGACTAAGTGCTCATTCCCGAAGTGTATTTAGAGTATGTACGTTGTGGTGCAGTGGATAACGGCTCGGAACGACAAATCGGTTTGCCAAGTTAAATCCATTACATTCACTTACGTGTAAATACCCATGGGAAAGGTATTAATCCGTCTCTTTCCTCTAGTCATGGGTTAAATAATAGGACAGATTGGGTTCTTTAGCTTTGGCAGGCAACCAGTCTACCTCAATGACAACCTACTGCGGGATAATCTTCTGCCCAGTCTCTTTTGAGACATGATCGCCTAAAGCGTGTATCACATATGGCACTTAACTCACTGACTGAAAATAATAACTGAAGATATGATTAAGGCTTCTACTGGGCATTAAGTGAGGGATCGGATTTCTACTGTTATGAAGTGATAAACTGATCCTCCACTAGTAACTACTTAACAATATAATACATGTCTTCCCCCATCTAGTTATGAGTCAAATAACAGGACAAATTGGGTTCTATAGCCTTGACAGGCAACCAGTCTAATACAGAAAGCTAGTCAAGGCCTTATAGGCAAAATGGGGATCTAAATGCAAATGTTAGTAAAGAACCAAAGACTGAAATTCATTTAGCGAAGAAAGATAGAATTAGTTTCATTTTGTTCATTTTGATAATAATGATCATGAAAAAATATTTCTATTATCCGGAACGTCTTTTTAATGATTTAAGGAAAATATGGGGTGTTTAAAAATTCACAGTGGTCTCTTTTGAAAATTAGATATGGAATTCACATTTGGTGGTATAATTTTGGAAACAACGAATTTATTTGAGATAAATGTTTTGTTTAGTGTTTTATTTTTTTAGTATTTCATGTAATCAAAGTAGAAATATTGCGCATTTAATTGGGCAGCGAATTTAATTCGACAGACTTTAAATGCAAACAAATTTACAGTCAATTTTAAAATTTGTTTAAAATATGAGGTAAAATTTAGTTCTTGAGTATGATTTTTACCATCTCTAAGTTTTCACAGACACACACACACAATATATATATATATATATATATATATATATATATATATACACTAGCAGTATAGCCCGGCGTTGCTCGGGTGTAATGAAAGCTTTAAAAGGAATTCATCTGTCTAAAGAATATTTGTGTGAAATTTGGTGAAAATCGGATAAAAATTGTGGATTGGTATGAAGGACAAACAGACAGATAAACAGACACACACACAAACATCTTGCCTTTTATATATATATATATATATATATATATATATATATATATATATATATTATTGATTTTCTTCACTATTGTAAGAACTGCAACCTTGAAACTTCTGAATATCGTTTCTTATGTCTTTGTTTATGAGTGTATCAAATTTGATTAAAATCAGACCACTCCTTCTATTACCCGATTTTTCGATTATCGATTTTCAATATTTATCGGGTGTACCTCGACTGAAAACCTAGTTAAAAACACTCGCAGACGCTTATAGTACAACTGTGTAAATTTTCAAGAAAATCGTTTTAGCCGTTTCGGAGTCTATAGGTAACGGACACACACACATACACACAGAGACAAAGTTCCATTTATATATATAAATGTAGGTAGATATAACTCTAGATATATATGCATATATATGATTAGACGGACACGCACATGTACTGATATATTAAATAACTTTACCGTCCAAGAAACACCTAAGCGTTTCTTTACATACATATACATACATCATTACACACTTTTTCTGTCTAATCTATTACACACGCATTCATTTGAAAATACCTATCTAATGCTTTAATATACGGGACACATAGCTGATCAATAAGAATTAAGCCCAAATCTCAACATATCAAAATACTGTGTAGTTTTTCTTTCTTCTCTCGCTATCTAAAGAAGGTTTAATAAAATTTAAACATTTAAAACTGAAATACATATCCTATTTTGTTATTATTATATATTCTATTAAGCACACACACACACACACACACACACACACACACACACACACACACACACATATATATATATATATATATATATAATACCGAGCAAAAAGAACAGAACGTTGTTGAGTAAAAAAAAACATGACATAACTGTTTTAAAGCTTCAAAGAACATTTTACCAAGAAAAAAAGGATATGAAAGTAAATTCTATGATTCCAAATATAAAGTTCAATAAACAATAAACTTATTTTGATAAAATTATAAGAATAATTATATAACATTCGAAAAAATAGATGATCAAAAACATCAGAACAGTTAAATAATTAAATAATCCATAACATTTACTAATTATTTTGCATTATTGAAAATCTTTCGTGGGTAAGAATATAAAATCGGGTATTTTGCTAAATTCCACCAGCTTTTTACTGGCTCTTGCATTGTAAACATAGTGAAAAAAATCTATGACGTCATTGGAGCTTAGAAAACTGATAGTCAAGTTACGTAATGAAGATAAACTCTCGATTGGGGAAATATAAAAGTGTTATTCGTAGTATTCTAAGAAAACTTGAGGAAACTTGTCATGTGAAGCCAAGAAACCATAGGAAAACTATTGCATTGTAAGTCAGAAAGATTGTTAAAGAATAAAAAAAGAGCTAATGCTAACATTGGCATTAAAATATTAAGGCCCACTACTTCCCGAAGATTTAATGAAATAAATCTGAACAGTCTACTAGCCTCTACGAATCCTTTCATTTCTAAAAGGAATCAAATGAGCCGATTGAAATTTGCCACTGAACACCTAATAGGGACAGAAGAACAGAGAAATTGTATTCATTTCAGCGATGAGTCAAAGTTTAACCGGTTCGGTCGACGCAGTCCTAAGAAACGATATTTGCCACAGTGCACTAAAGTAGTGCTAAATTTGGAGAGGATATGTGATGGTGTTTGGCATGATTTAAACCGCTGGTATGGGACCTCTTTTTAGGCTACATTGTAAAATTAACGCAAATGTATACAAAGAGATAATGAAGAAACATGCTGTACGTAATTTGAGAACTGCAATTAACCAACAAGCTATATTTATGCATGATAACTCGCCATGTCACACAGCGAAGTCTGTTGAGATATTTCTTTCTGAGGAGGATGTTACTGTTAGGGAGAGGCCTGCTCAAAGCCCAGACATGAATCCTATTGAGAATGTTTGGAAGTTACTAAACGAAAGAGCTAAGGAAATGAATCCAACAAACGTTGAAGAACTATGGATTAATTTGAAAGAAAAATGAGAGAAAATATCCGTTAATGATTGCAAGACATTAATTCGCTCATGTAGCAAAAGATGTCTAGCTGTTATTGAAAGTAAAGTTTTTTCACATCAAGTATTAATGAATTTGGGCACCTCGGCCTGGTGTAATGGTTGACAAACTCGTCTCGCTAGAATCATTATAACTGAATAGTGAGTTCGATTCTCACTGGGTATCCCCTACTTTCGGCCGTGTGTCACGTCTAATCTACGCTTAGAAAATCACCTCCCTTCAATTTTGGGCGTTGGGCGTTTGACGAAGGGTTAACAAACCTGCCCCATAAAAACAGTTTGTTACGGAAACAGCAAAAACGCTGCTTTACACAACATTGGGTGTAACGGAAAACTTTTTCATTACTACTGAATTATGAACCCTATTTTCATTTAGATATGATGTATCCATTAAAATATAAGGTTTTATTAATCGTTCTGATGTTTTGATCATCAATTTCTTTCGAATCTTATGTAATTATTCTTATAACTTTACAAAATAAGTTTATTGAGCTTTATAATTTGGAAGTATGAAAATTAACCTTTATTTCCTTACTAGCATCATAGCCCGGCGTTGCCCGTGCAATGTTTAAAATACTCACACAAACAACAAATTATCGTAATGCAATAATGTTTATAATATTAAATGGATAAATTCCTTTAAAACTCGGTTATATAAAAAAAAAATAATGATATAAAAAATTGTTGTTTAAAAATTGTTAAAATATTCCATTAAAAACATCTATTTTCTTTTGTTTTGCGTAAACGTGAGTTGATGTTTTGGGTGACATTGTAAACAACATTGCGTTTGGTTTTGTTTCAAAATTACGGAGAAAATATTTACATTTTTTGTTGACTAAATGAATTTAACATAAAAATAAAAATTATTTATTTTGTTTTACTGAAATTTGAAATATAAAAACAATTACGTTCTCAGTTCAGAAATTTTCGAAGAATATTTAAAAATGCAGACATTTAATTTTAGAGGAAGATGTTACATTAATACCTCACAAATAACAGACAGTTGATTCCTGCATTAAATATTTAGCGAAAAAAAGGCTTTATTTTTTTAAATTTTATTTTCCGAAGTATGAAATACTAAATCTAAAAGAAAAAAAGACTTAAATATTTAAATTAACCATTGGCACTTTTTTTACATATTAGCCATTTACACTTTTTTTAAAAATATTTCATTTATTTCAAAATTACAGGGAAAATATTCACATTTTTTATTGACCAAATGAATTTTTCAAACATCGGAATAAAAATTCAATATATAGGCTCCTTTTTTTTCAATAAAAAGTTTTCGTCGCGTTTGACACGTGTGGTTTGATTTCTGTGACGTAATTTATCAATCATCTAAGATCTTAGATGTTTTACGGAGCAAATGTAAACAATCGGCTCCAAAAAGTGCGAAAGGGAAAATTGCGGAACTTAAACTCAAAAAGTATGTCTCGACCTGACTTTCCTGTAGATATGTATCCCTAGAAAGTTTGAATGGCGTTGCTTAAAAAATGTAGGCGTGCATAGGGAACAGTCACACACAGACTCACAGATTGCCTTTTATATATAGATTTTTTCTTGATAAAATGTTATATGAAGCTTTTAAAAAAAAAATCACATTTAAACTTTTTCTTAACATCGTTCTGATCTTTATGCTCGCTACTGTACATAAAACGTAAAAGAACGAAGAATATAATTGCAGCGTTCAAAATATTAATTTAAAACAGGGCTGTATATAAAAATAGTGCAATAAATTTTTATTATTTAACTTTTACATTAGAGCATATAAAAAACTACTACAAAATTGTACATTTTGTTTCGATATTGAAAAAATTCTCATCATGTAGGTAATAATTATGGTAATGAACGCATTTACTTAAAAAGAAAAAAACATATTTTCGATATCCACTGCGCCACAATGCACATCCTCATGTCTATTGTAAAATCGCATAAAACTATTACATGTCCTATTGCTATAATCGGGTCTGGGTGATAGTCATACCAGTTTCTTCTTTTTCTCATGCTTCTTCTTCTCCTTCTGTCATTTTCGTCATATTTCAATTTCTGCTATGGTCACACTACCTACCAAGACTGCGGAAAGACCTAAGGCAGATTGTGGTGTGTTGCTATGGCTACATTTCATGTTCGTTTTATGCCCCATAAAAACTCTTTTCTTACCTAGACAAAGTACTCCTTGGGGTGTGGGATGTACTTTAAACCATTTTTTTTTATATCTCTGAAGCTGGGGTTTCCATAAATCATTTCAATGTCTTGTTTTGTTTCATTTTTTCGTTCCGAGTGCACCTACTAACACTGGTACCATTCTTGTTTTCAATTTCCACATTTTTTCTTTTTTCAATTTTGAGGTTTTTATATTTTGATAGTTTTTTCAGTTTCCTTAGATGCAATATTAAAATCCGCTGGACAAGCCATATCAATTAGTATGCAAGTTATTTCTTTTGGTTTTTAACAATAATGTCCGTCCTATTTGCTTCAATTTTCCTGTGTGTGTAGATGGTGTAATTCCATAGAATAGTGATATCTTCTATTTCTGTAACCGGTGCTGTGTGCTGTTCATAGCAGAGTTTTTTTTTTTTTTACATATTTTCCAAAGTGTTCGCATATATTTTAGTATTAATGTTGCTTCACTCTATCGTGACGATTTTTATATTCATTTGGGGCAACTACAGAACAGGCTGAGATTAGATGGTCTATTGTTTCTTTGTATTTGTCACAGAATCTGCATTTTGGATCCACATTATTATGTATGATAAGTGCCCAAATGTTCCAAGTGAAAAGACTTTGGTCTTGAACTACAAGAAGAAAGTCTTCAGTCTCAGACTTTAATCCAGATGCACGTAACCATCGATCAGTATTATCATTGGATAATTAATCATCATTGGATTTATCATCATTGGATTTATTAGCACGTTCTGGATATTGACCATGCAGAGTTTTGTCTTACAGTTTTGTTTCATCTGTTCAAGAGCTTTGACTTTCTTGTTTATATTTTTTGCTGCAATAGTCGATTCTTGGCTTCTGTTTTGCTTTTCTACAGAATCTACTAAATGTAAACCTTGTTTGTATTTAGTGCCTTCTTTCATTATTGAATAATTTTCATTCTGTTTTCGTGTTGTTTAACTAATTGTATCATCCAGTCCTTTGTTGTTTCACGTATGTTAGTAAGCCAGTAGTTGTTGTCTTGTTTGTATGGAAATGCTAGTTGAATAAGACATTCTTTTATGACAATTCTAAATAAATAAGACCTTCATTGTTGTTATGATTATTATTTTATTAACACAGCCAATACAGCCTATTTTTTTTTTAAAAATTGCATTGCTGCCGACCTGTTATATATTCGGCACATGGCGTAAGTGTTAAAAAAATAAATCTGTAAAAACGCTAAAAATTAGATTAAAAGGAAAATACATTTTCATTATCTTTAATGACCCGTTATTTTTGTGATAGACACCAAATATGACTTATAATTGACATTATGGTTTATCGTTTTTCACGGAGAGACGAGAAAATAAATATTAAAAATACGCAATTGCGTAAAGACTCCGGAGCCCGATAAGGAATAAATATATTTAATCTAAAGTTAATTATATTTGTCGCATGAGTTATCTTGAATTCAGCAAAATGTTTTCTCAGATTATTTGAGATTTGATTTAATTGAATAAAAAAATCTTAAGCAACCGTTGCAATATTACAACACGTTCTTTCCTTTTTATTCTAAAAAGTTGATGAATCAATTTTTCTATAAAATACACAGTGGTCTAGTTTTTTTTTCTCATTTATTTATTTATTTTATTTTATTTTTATTTTATTTATTTATTTATTTATTTTGAAGTTTTGAGTTTCACTAAGTTCAACAGAATCTTAAAAATCCGATAGTAATAATTAAGAAATCTAAACACTGGGAAGCCATTGCTGGCATAATTTAAACTTATTTATAAATGGAACTTTGTGTGTGTGTGTTTGTGTCTGTGTGTGTGCGTGTGTATCCGTTACCTATAGACTCCGAAACGGCTGAACTGATTTTCTTGAAAATTTACAAAGTTGTACTATAAGCGTCTGCAAGTGTTCTTAGCTAGATTTTGTGCCGAGGTACCCCCGATAAATATCGAAAATCGATAATCGAAAAAATCGGTTTATAGAAGTGATCCGATTTTAATCAATTTTGAGACACTCATAGACAAAGACACAAGAAACGATATTCAGAAGTTTTAAGGTTGCATTTCTTACAATAGTGCAGAAAATTTGATATCAATACCAGGAAATCAAAATTTGACTTACACCAATTCATTTTTCTTTCAGTCTACGGTTTCGCTTTTTTTTTTTAATCATATCACCCCGAGAAGGCGGTAAGGCCACTGGTGTGCAGGGGGTTACGTAAGAGTGAATAGATTGGAAATGAGAAAGCCGGAAACCACGTCCTAACTGGAAACAAAAACAACTATTGCTTTTTAGTCTTTCGTGCTAACGTCCAAAGTGTCTGAGCTCCAGGACAATGGATTAGTTTTAAAGCTTTCATTACACCCGAGCAACGCTGCTAGTATATATATAGCCCAAAGGTAAAATCGCAGACTGACGTCAATTCGGTCGGGTTTCTAAACCTGGGTTAAAAGCAATCGGAGTCTAACCGTATTGATGAGCTGTGATACAGCGAAACAGATCTGTCTGCGGATGACTATATATATATATATATATATATATATATATATATATATATATATATATATATATATATGCTCTGTAAATGAATAAAATTTAATTATTTTAAGGTCTACGGATGAATCAGTTTTAATATTCAACAATAAACGGATCGGTTGAGATTTACCTCCACGCTGTTTCTTTCTGTGTTATAACCAACATATATATATATATATATATATATATATATATATATAGAGAGAGAGAGAGAGAGAGAGACAGAGAGAGAGAGACCAGTATACAGTTATATAAAAAAAGTGTTCAGTACACATATATTGTAGAACTTGTGAATATGTTAGATTTGAGAACCAGTTATTTACGAACATAGGTTTCAACCTTTCAGTATATTCAAGTAATTTATAATTGCTTATTTCTCAACATTTCAAACGTATAAAACGTTTTTTTTTTAAGAACGTGCGACTTGAATTTTGAAATTTGGGTTGTATAAATCTTGCCATCGCTCGATCATAAAAATTCCTGTTCTACGTTTGGAAATGTTGGAAAATCAGTTATTATAAATGACCTGAAGATACCAAAGGTTGAAACCTAGGTGGCAGAAATAACCCATTTTGAAAAATATATATATATATATATATATATATATATATATATATATATTAATTTTGTGTATACGCATCTATATAAGTTTTTTATGCGCGGTTTTATGAATACGAAAGTGTATATATCTGTGAAACATTTGTATGCATATATGGGAGGATATATAGTGCTTTGTTTGTTGTTTCACAATCTGTTCACATTTAATATATGAACTCTTTTATCCTTTAACCTTTGTGACTTTAACGAGTGAACGCTAAAGATGTGTATTCTCTGATTCCCCCTTTTTTTAATTTAATATTATTTTTTTAATATTCTGAATTAATTTAAACCAAATGAAATCGTGGTCTGAAGAGATGGGTAGATTTACCCGTTTCTGGATTGTTATGTGATGTCAGTTCCTCTGTATAGCAGTGAATGTTGAGCACGTGATTAACGACAAGGTGTCGAAGAGGATAAAAATGTGGTTAAAACACATACTTAATATAAAAGACAGAAGAATTTTCTGAGACATGTAATGAGGAAAGAGGTCCTGGAGAATTTAATACTCACAAAACGGATAGCGGGAAAAGGAGAAAGCAGAGAATGACCTACTAAATAGGCAGGAGCAAATAGATGGCATATGTGGTCGGGTGCCCCTGCTATCCACCTAGGGGTTCTTTCTCACCGGCGCTATGTGGCTTCCCTTTGTCTCGTCTATAAATACTTTCACGGCTTCTGCTCCGAAAATCTTAGCTCACTGGTGCCCCCTATATATGAATTTACTCGAGTCACAAGATTAGCAACTAGGTCCTACCATTTTACTGTGAAACCAATAAATTGTAAACGCAAATTCTACTCCAGTAGCCTCTTTTCTCGCGCTTCCCGCCTATGGAATTCCCTTCCGTCGACTTGCTTCCTCGACAGTGACAATTTCCAAGTCTTTAAATGTAGTCAATAGTCATTTCCTATCTCATTAATCTGCATCCTCTCTCTCTCTCATGCTCCTTTCTCCGTCTACACCACTCATTCTTTTCATCATTCTCATCCCCTATAACCTGTCACTCTTTCTCATAACTTTCCTCCTATACAACCCCCTGCCCATCAGTGGTAGTAGACTGCCTTGCTTTGGGCGATATGATTAAAAAAAAATCCCACGAACCACTATCATTCTACCTCGAGTGGATCTTTTACTGTAAAACAAAATATCATTTTGGTACGAAATATCTTTACCATATTTGAGGAGAAATATTGAAAAGCATTTATTAAAGTATTGCCTCTTTATGTTGTTTTCGTAAAATTACTCTGAGTAATTTTTATCTTTTCTTTCAGATTATAAGAACATATTTTATAATATAAATCTAAACTTGTCTCTATGTTCATCCCACCTAAAGTGAATATTAGAAATCTTGCATCCTATGACATTCATAAATTTTTCAACGCAAATGTAGCAGGAAAATACTTACATTACGATTATAGGGTTAATGTTTTGCGTGATAGAATTTGCAGGAGGAGTCTTCCTTGTTTCCAGAGTTGGAATTTTAATTTAAAGGATGAGCCCAGTGTCAACAAAAGGGACCCGATTCAAAGGCTTTGGAGGTCAGTGATAAATTTAATGTAAGTCATGCGAGCGTTCTGCAAGAATTGAAGAATTGGAATGGTTTCAGTTCCGGGAAAATGGGCCCCGCATGACCTGTCTCTAGAGAATTTCCAACAATGTATCGATTTGTCCGAATCATTGCTTACACAAAAACTTCCATGTGTTTTTTTCTGGACATAATTATTACTCGTGACAAGCTGACCAATTTATCAGACGTATGTTCTTGGATAAAAATAACTAGCATTATTATAGATAGATAGATAGATAGATAGATAGATAAGAAGAGACTGGATTTGATAGATAGATAGATAGATAGATAGATAGATAGATAGATAGATAGATAGATAGATAGATAAGAAGAGTTTGGATTTGATAGATAGATAGATAGATAGATAGATAGATAGATAGATAGATAGATAGATAGATAGAAAATTATATAGTAATTTTATATACCCGATCAATGTTAGGAAAATGAATCACTAAGTAGAATAAAAAGTCAATTTAAAAATTCAAATTTTCAGCGTCTTTCTCCTTGGTGCGCATATGTAGTTACATCAAGTAAAATCTCTTTAATCCAATGAAAAACATCACATTGCTTTTTTTTTCCACTTTGCCACGATGTTTTCCACTCTTCTTAACATAGATGAATAGACATGAACAGACTGAGATAGATAGGAACAAAACAAGATATATAAACTGATAATGTTTTGGAGATTAACATACATTTACAGAATACGACGTTGACTTGTCTAAATAGCATATATAATGACACCGAAAATCGTCAAAAGAGCTAGCCAAGAGCGATCCTCATATCCTTACTATAGAATTCAGTAAGACTACTTCAGCCTAAGTGAGACTATACTGTATGATTGTAATATCTTCATTCAATAGAATGGATTCATAACAGTGGTGAAAAGGATTCGAATTCACACACACAAAAAACAAAAAACAAAAAAAAAACAAAAAAAAAACATTTTCTTCCTAGTTAATGACTATTTGTACGAATATGATATATAATGATTGAAGATATTTATTCAGCCACCGGAATAATTTTTTTATATAATCGTGTCGACCCAAGCAGGGTATTTTACTGCCACTGTTGTGCAGGGGGTTACATCGAAGGAATGTTATGAAAAAGAGAGACAGGTTACGGGAGTGTCAGGAAGAGGGTAAGAGAAGGATAGAAATACTGATGAAAGTAGGGTAGACGGAGAAAGGAGCATGAGAGAGAGGATGCAATTTAGTGAGACAGAAGATGACTATTGACTTTACATTTGAATTCTTGAAGAATGTAGCTCTCGTGAAATCAAGTAAGCGGAAGGGAATTCCACAGGCGGGAAGTGCGAGAAAGAAGTTACTGGAGTAATATTTGCGTTTACAATTTATTGGTTTCACACTAAAAGGGTGGGACCTAACTGCTAATCTTGTGGCTCGAGTAAATTCATATATATGGGTACCAGTGAGCTAAGTTCATCGTAGCAGAAGTCGTAAAAGTATTTGTAGAAGAGACACAGGGAAGCCACATTGGGTCGGTGAGAAAGCGTCTGTAACCTCACTGCCAGGTCGTGATTGATCACATTAGAGATTCTCCGTTAAATTTTGTCAAGGACACCTAGGTAGATAGCAGGATCACACGACCAGATATAACAACAGTATTCAATGCACGGACGGATGGTAGATTTGTATATGTGCAGGATTTTTCAGACGGTAAAAAATTCCTGGCCCTGCTGAGAGAACCGACCAACTTAGCTATAGATTCTATATAATCATTCCACTTGAGGTCTGTTGTGAGAGTTAACACGAGAAAGCGCAATGTTTCCAGAATACCTTATTACACAAATGCAACAACAACGATTGAATATTGAGAAAGGTTAATTGTGAAAAACAAAGACCGGACAATACGTGAATTTACTTTTCGTCGGACTCAGTCGCTAACTTAATTACATTCCTATCGTACTTCAGGAGGTACAAAGCCTTTTTCAGAGAAGAATATCAAGAAAGACTAGATGAAAAGAAAGTACATCTTTTGTTACGAAAATTGAGCGCCGCTGAACATGAAAAACTGTCTGAATTACACATTCCCGAATACTCCAGAAAAAAACTGTCATATAACGAAACAGTGTCGATAATATAATTTTTTACGAAAATAATTTCTTATTTATATACACGTTGGTCGTGCATGAAATTTACTAAGAACAAAGATGAAGACTTTGTTTTAAATAAGCCAGTAAAGTCAACTATGAGTGTGAAAAACTGAAACTGGACGAAATATCCAGATTTAAATGTCTAATCTTTGTTAAATGCCTGAAGCAACCACACTGAAATGTGCTCTCGAATTCTGACAAAGCTTGAAGAAGATTCAATCTTAACAATACAGACTGTTGCAAAAGAGTGCAAAAACTTGTTAGTTTAAGGCAAGATACAGCGAAAATCGGAGAAATGACAGTATTACCCAAAGAAAAATTCCCGAAATAAAAATACGGCCAAATTTAACCAATACTTGGCTGTGGCAGGTTTCATTTTAAAAAAATCTTGTCCATTAAAAACCAAAAACTGTATTAATTGTGGAAAAACATGTCACAAACTAAAATACTGCAAGTCGAATAGAAAAAGAAATACATAAACTAACTTGCTGAAAGTAGTGCTACCAGTCAAAATCTAGAATGTTCAAAAATAAAAAAATCGCGATTGTAAAAATGAATAATTCGACGTTAAGATTTCAATATGACACTGGTAGCGATATTGCAATTACTGATGAACAAACCGGGAACAGAATTGGCATGCCTAACTTGGAAAATTACAAGTAACGTAACATTTGCGGGCAAAGCAAACAAAAAGAAGTTTACGTGTTAGAAATTCCAAGTAGAATTTATTAGGTGACGATTGGCTAGAATTATTTTATTTATGTAATTGGCCGATTGATTCATTAATTGGTCTTCAGAATAGAAGATTGCAACTCAAGAAACATTGATTAAATTAAAAAATAAATTCACGAATACGTTTTCAATGGATTATAGAAATGTACAAAGACAAAGACACTTTGTAAATTAAAATAAAATGTGACACCAGCTTAAAAAAGAAATGCGCCCTTTGCTGAATCAACAACTATTTCAGAAACTGTATGATTACGGTTTCAAACTCAATGAAATAAAATATCAGTTCTTTATGGATACAATTACCTAAAAGGAAGAAGGTCAGATCAAGTGTCATTAAAGATATGATTCCACTGACAAAGTTGGGGACTGTTCAATCATTTCTTGGATTAGCAAATTATCATAATACTAGCAGTATAGCCCGGCGTTGCTTGGGTGTAATGAAAGCTTTAAAACTAATCCATAGACCTGGAGCTCACTCTTTGGACGTTGGCACGAAAGACTAAAAAGCAATAGTTGTTTCCAGTTAAAGAGATACCGTAGACTGAAAGAAAAATGAATGGATGTAAATCAAATTTCGTTTTCCTGGTATCGATATCAAATAAGTTTTTTTCGTCGTGAACTGAATTTTGAAGGCTAAATAAGTCCTCTGTGTAAATGGTATAATGGCTGAGACTAAGAACTACAATTATACCTACTAAAAGCAAAACCCGAAGCAAAAACTAAAATAAAAGGGCTGAAAAAATACAGACATACAGGCAGATAAACACACACACACACACACACACACACACACACACACACACACACGCACACACACACACACACCTTGCTTTTACATATATATATATATAGATAGATTTTCTGCACTATTTTAAGAACTGCAACCTTGAAACTTCTGAATATCGTTTCTTATGTCTTTTTCGATGAGTGTATCAAATTTGTTTAAAATTGAACCATTCCTTCTATCACCCGATTTTTTCGATTATCGATTTTTGATATTTATCGGGGGTACCTCGACACAAAACCTAGCTAAGAATACTCGCAGACGCTTATAGTACAACTGTGTAAATTTTCAAGAAAATGGATTCAGCCGTTTCGGAGTCTATAGGTAACGGATATACACAGAGACACAGACACACACACACTCTGACAAAGTTCCATTTATAAATAAGTTTAGATTTATGTGACAGATATGGAGAAATTGCGAGAAATATCAAATAATTTACTTAAGAAAGGCACGAAATGGAATTCGTCGGCGCAATGTCAAGAAACTTTTTAAAACATTTTAAAAGTAATAACTTCAGAAATCAACTCAGAGTTATCGCTGACACATTGCGAGCCGCAGTGACAAAAAATAATAACGTCGGACGCGAGAGAATATGGCATAGGAGCAGTAATAAGCCATAATTTCGAAGACGGTACAATGAAACCCCGAGTTCAAAAAATAGTCAAAAACGGAAAATTATTCAGTCAAATTGAAAAAGGAACCCTTGCTATAATATATGGCTGGGAATTCCCACATTAAAATGACCATGTGTCACATCCGGGCTTGCGTGGGAAGCCTAGTAAATACAGCTATAATATATATATATATATATATATATATATATATATATATATATATATTATTATTATTATTATTATTATTATTATTAAAATAGTTTAATACAGAACGGAAAAGTAGGAAGGTAAATCCCAAGAACCTGATCCTAATTAATATAAAAAAAATTAATATTAAAAATGATGCAGGAGGAGAGTTCAATGTAATTAAAATTACAGAGCTAATATAAATTAAAATAAATTTTCCAAATTCAAAAATGTTGAATGAATATTTCGACATAAAATCCGTAAGAGAGATATTACGTCTCCTCAGCAACGTCTGGCTTTCAAAATGAAAAAAAAGACGGACGTTGCTGAGGAGACGTAATACCTGAAATTATGAAAATTTATTTTACTTTATATATATATATATATATATATATATATAAGAAAGTGACACAACATGTTGATTTTAAACCTACTGTTCAAGCATTTACTTTTATAAAGAGTGTTTGATACAAAGTAGAGCTTTATGTTGTAATTGTTGTTACAATGGTGTATAAAAGCATAGTATCACTACACAAAAATCCTCATGTTTCAGAGCACATTCGCACCTCCTTGGTGAACTATTGAACTGTAGGGATGAATTAACAGTATTATGTAAACATCGAAAATATTTTTCGTTAAAATTTAACTAATCAAAAGGTATCAGTCATAACCCGTGCTCTGATATAAAAATCAACTTACAGTTAAAATTATTTAACTATTTGAAGTATTATGTAGCCCCACTAGATACCTTAAAATAACCCCTTCCAAAAGTTAATTAATACCCATGATACATCCACAAAATAAAAAATTGAATATTATATTAATAAAATAAAATAAACCCGTACAATACTAAAAAGTCACTATTTCATCCACTCATAGATAATAAATTGTCAAATAAAAAGTGTTTACCTATTTAAAAAATCTAAGGTCTCACCATGCGAATTACCCAGATAAAACTAAAAAGTGACCTGTCCAGAACTAAGATACCTCGCCCTCCTCTCCTAACCCAAATCTGTATCTCTGTGGTTACAAACTGCCGACGGACCAGCTTAGACATACTAAATTCCCATTCTCCCACATCAACTACATATCACATTCCTAAAAATAAATCGTTTCCACCATTTATGTTCAGTTCCACAAATCACCCAAGGAGGAGCGAATGTTCTTCGAAACATGAGAATTTTTGTGTAGTGTTACAATGCGTTTATAAACCATTGTAACCACTTTTACAATATATATATATATATATATATATATATATATAAGGATTAAATTCTTACGCAAACTTTTTGCAAGGCTTGGATTACCTGAAAGTTTGGTATCAGATAATGGAACTCATTTTACTTCTAGTGAGTTTTAAATTTTCTACAAAAACTACACGTTTGAACATTTGATAATGCCAATTTTAATGCGAGATCGAATGGTTAAGCTGAATGACTTGTTGACACCTTAAAAAGTGCATTAAGTAAAGCTAAAAATTTGGAATATGAATCGGCGCTACAAGAATTTCGAGTGTTTCAATACAAACGTTACCGCGAAAATGTCATTTGCATCGCTCATGTTTGATCCATTTTCGACAAATTGCTGCCGGGGAATAAAAAGAAAATTCGACAATTGCAACTATCAGATCATTCAAGATCGGCGATAAAGTCTTCTATAAAATCTTTAAAGCCGGAAATGGAAATTGGCAAAAAGGAAAAATTATTCAACGCCTTCGAATATAACTTGGACTCGTTAAATTAGCGCACATATTGACGCCAAGAATCGTCAGAAGGGCTAGGCTTGTATCCTTACTACAGTATTCAGTAAGACTACGTCAGCACCACTAGATATTATATTTCAATATTATGTAATCATCATTTAAAGCAATAAAGACATAACAGATATACATCCATCAGTATATATATATATATATATATATATATATATATATATATATATATATATATAAAAGGTTATAATCCACTCGCTCCATGTTTAAAATGTTATAATAGTGCGCGACAGAATTACCTAGAGCTAAGTTAAATGTAAATGTGCCGTTATACTCGTTTCGAAAAACCCTCCGAGTACATACGCGGAAGAAGAAAATGGTAATAAAAATGGTTTGATATATATAGAAAACTGAGATAGATAGATAGATAGATGTGAACAGACAGGAATCTGTTTCACAAAAAAGCTGTTCTACGGAACAAGCGGTCTGAGTGGAATTTCCTCCTTAGCAATGGCATACGAAAGTAAGAAGCATAGGTTGACCCTGTATACGTGCTATGGGCCGTCCTAGATGTGAAAGTCTGAGCTAGTAGAACTGATGATTATAGCTCGTCCGAAAATTAACCGTGAAAATAGCGTTAGGGGAAAGCTTTTATGCTAGAAAATATTTTACTATGTATAAAGTCGTGTAAACGATTTTTAAACTCTCTCGAAGTTGGATTGTGACGCTTAAGTTGCTCCAGCTCAGTTATATCAGCAATGTTCTTTTTTTTTTATTATTATTCAAATCACCCCGAGCAAGGCGATAAAGCCACTGAAGCGCAGGGAGCTACGTAAGAGTGAAAAGATTGGAAAAGAGAAAGCCGGAAAACACATCCTAAACAGGGAACAAGGAATGATCCTCTACACCTGTTCAATAGACGTAGGTGGAGTGTGAACCGGGCGATAGTTTAGTCTATCTACTCCAATTGAAAAAAAAAAAGAAAAGTGAAAAGATTGGAAAACAGAAAGTCGGAAACCACATCCTAAACAGGGAACAAGGGACGAGCCTTCTCACCTGTTCAATAGACGTGGGTGGTTTGTGAACCGGGCGATAGTTTAGTCTATCTACTCCAATTGAAAAAAAAAAGTGAAAAGATTGGAAAAGAGAAAGCCGGAAACCACATCCTAAACAGGGAACAAGGGATGAGCCTCTTAACCTGTTCAATAGACGTGGGTGGAGTGTGAGCCGGGCGATAGATTATTTTCTTGATCACATCTTACATTTCTAAAAAAAGAACATCTCAACAAGTATCAGTGACAATCCACCATGTGTGACTCTGGAACCGTGTATTCGTTAAACGTTAGTGGATCGAAAGTAGTATTATGTACTTCAAGAATTATATATTCAACAGATGTTTGTGACTGTATAAATTTAATTTTTTTCTTTGGCCAAACTTGAGCATGATAGGGAAATTGCAATTCTCTGAGGCGGTGTCCAACGCACCCTTTTCCCCATATTCTACAAAATCTGTCAGCAAAATTACCAGTACATGAAGACTAAAAAATATATTTCTTTGATTGTTGGTAGCAAGTTCAAATTTTAGTTAGTGTATCATAATAGTGATCGCCGTGTCGAACAGTGGTTTACAACCATTTTCGACTAAGGCAATCTTTTTAACATCTATCAGAATGTTATCCCACACTTTCCATGATTGTCCGACTGAAAAGTGCATTTCAAATAACACACATGTATCATTAAAATCTTCATTCTTTTCTAATTCTATTCCATCAGCTTCTTTTCTCGCACTTCCCGCCTGTGGAATTCCCTTTCATTTACTTGCTTTCCCGACAGCTACAATCTCCAAGAATTTAAATGTAAAGTCAATAGTCGTATTTTATCTCACTATCCTGCATCCTCTCTCTCATGTTCCTTTTTCCGTTCACTCCACTCTTATCAGCATTCTCATCATTCTCTTACCCACTTCTTGACACCCCCCATAACCTGTCACTCTTTCTCATAACGTTTATCCTATGTAACCCCTGCAAAACAGTGGCAGTAAAAAGCCTTTCCTGGGGTGATATGATTATTTTAAAAAATCCTACAATTCTTTCTTTTTTCTCTCTTTCTTTCTTTCTCTCTTTCTCTTTCTTTCTTTCTTTCAATCCTACAATTCTTTCTTTTCTTCTCTCTTTCTTTTTCTTTCTTGTTCTCTCTTTCTTTCTTTTTCTCTCTTTCCTTTTCTTTTTTCCTTCTTTCTCTATCCTCTATCTCATGTACCTTTCTCCGTCCACTCCACTCTCATCAGTATTCTCATCCTTCCCTTACCCACTTCCTGACACCCCTTATAACTATTTCTCATAACCTTCCGCTATGTAACCCCCTGCAAAACAGTAGCAGTAAAATGCCTTGCTTGGGGCCACACGATTATAAATAATAATAATAATAATAAAAAAAACATTTACAGAATTTTTTTTATGGCAGTGTTTTACAAGAGGTGTTACTGAATTTTGAATCTTCAGTGCATGTACAGTAATTGTGTAATTAATAACTAATCATTGTCTAAATAATCTGAAGTTCCCTTCAATGACAGCCAGTTGTAATTCAATAAATGAAAAGCTCAATTAATGGTCAGAATATTTAATTTGATTTTGATGAAAACTATAATCAATGAGAAAATTGTGAAAAACGAAAAGATTTTTCTCTCCAATCTGAAATCCTGAAATTTCCCCGCTGGGGAAACTACCTGGTCTAAATGCTAGACAGAACGTTAATATGTATATATTTTCCCACCGAGGGACTGCTATATTTTACTCATTGTTTTAAACGTATCTTTATTTTAGGCGCAGCCGATTTACCATAAATAGTTTTTTTTAACATATCGTACTTTCTTCAAACTGCTTGCGTTACTAACACGCCGATAATGACAAAGACGAGTATACTGTAAAGCCCATGAACACTTACGTGTAGTCGCTCATGCATACTTGTGTTTGAGTGCACGCATATAATCGAAATCTCCATGATTTCTTTGTTTGGCATTTCAGCTTCCGAATATTTAATTAAATGTACGTGTTTACTGTTTTCTGTTATAACAATGCCCTGTTAGAAAATATTTTGTTGAGTATATGCGAAGGGAAACAGTAAATTTAAAGACTGTGTGCGTGTGTATGGTTCTGTGCGTCTTTCTGAGTTGTGTCATTTTTAAATCAAGAAGACGAATTCTAACCACGTAAGAAATTTCCCCATAAATACTATGTAATTACGCGGTGGAAATTCTATATGCTTTTCAACAAAATGCGTGCAGATTACAAAAAGAAAGGTCGACCTTTTGCTAAAACGACATATCTGTGATTGGTATAATGCAGAAAAGTGGATATATATTCATACAATGTGGATAATTCAGATTTTACAAAGGACTTGAGCGAACATAGTTCAACAGAGTCTATCTGGTCTAATGGTTAAACTGAATTTTATATCTTTTTAATGTTTTTAACTGATGTCAGCTATTGTTATTATTGTATTCGAAAAGATTTATAACAAAGACTTAAGCGCCTGGTTAGTGTATCTCGTTACGTTAGATCATAACGATGAAAGAAAATGGCATTTAATCAAGATCTTGCACTTCTATTGAAGTGAAAGCAGAACATAGACTTTTTTTTTTTCATTCAGCCGAAGTTATTCGTGCCTTGTTTTGCATATTTTGTTACGCTACTGATCGAAATAAGTAGATTATTATTTAAGTACAGCAAAAAAAAAAAAAACCCCAAAAAACTGCATAGTTACTTTTAAATTGAATTTTTAAAAATGAACAATTTTTCTTGAAACTTTTATTTTAGTTTTAATTGAAAGCTAGATGATTCAAATTACTATTTCCAGTAAATACTCTCTAGTTTATTTCATGCAGAAATGATATTGATTGGAATATAAAAGTTAGTGATTTTTCCAATTTTTTAATTTTGCCGCCATTTTTTGAGCGATCGACACGTTTGTAAACAAAAGTTAATTCTCGGTTTTAAAAATCTTGCAAAAATTAAATATAAATCTGTGACACATTATTTTTAAAAAATAGCAAATTGTTTTTTTTAAATTACTGATATATAACGCGCAATTTAGAATAAAACTATTTCTTAATCACTGATTTGAAATTTTTGACCTGTCCGCGTTGTAAATCAAGAACTTGTTGGCAGGTTCTTGATAAGAGATAAAGTATATGGCGTTTATAATTGACTAAATTGTACAAATTGTTTTTGGTAAGGGAGGAAACTGACCTTTTAATTTGCACATAGAAACTACCATACAAAAATTCTCAAAAGAATTAAATTATTTTAAAAATATCGAGGTAAAAGGATTTTTATTAAACTTTTCAATTTTCGATAGGCAATGTAAGCCTCAATGCTTAACTAAAAAATCTAACTTTAAATAATTTTGAACTATTTTTGAAACTTTATAAATTATTAGAATAATTAAAAAAAAAATGAAAACAATTCTTTTAAAATTTCATTAGTGATCGAATTTTTTTTTATTCTTCAGACACTAATGTCCTTAATTTTTATTATTTAGTCAAGCAATTAAAAGTTTATCAAATTAAATAATATCAGAGTTTTATTGCATTTTTATTTTATTCTTCGGGGCAGATTTTCGGATACCGAGGCATTAAAAAAACCCAGACAATTTATATTCTCAAATGAATCCTGCGTTAACTAATAAATTTATAGACGGTAACACTAAAATTTATTAACGTTTCATGGATTTACGTGGAAGTGGGGTAACAGAGGTAAAAAAAATATCTATTTCTACCAAGGTTTTTAAAAAATAATAATTTTTTTAATTTGACAGATTTTATCATTTTAGCATCAGTTTTGGTCTATATTTGAGTATATGGTTCTTTTGTTCGAATATTTCGGCCGAATAACTGATTGAATATATAGCTTTGTAATACCAACTATTATTTTAAACATAACTAAGAAAGTCGGATCTCTGTGTAGGGCAAAGAATGTTTTTCTGCCTGAAACAATCCTGCACATATATAAATTAATAATCCGCCCGTGAATTGAATACTGCTGCCATATCTGGTCGGGTGCTCCTGCTATCCACCTAGGTGTCCTTGACAAAATCCAACAGAAAATCTGTAATGTAATAGATCCTGACTTGGCAGCAGAAACACAGTCACTTTCACACCGGCGCAATGTGGCTTCGCCGTGTCTCTTCTACAAATACTTTCACGGCTTCTGATCCGATGAACTTAGCTCACTGGTGCTCCCTATATAAAAGTTTACTCGAGCCACAAGATTAGCAACTAGGTCCCACTCTTTTACTGTGAAACCAATAAATTGTAAACGCAAATTCTATTCCAATAGCTTCTTTTTTCGCACTTCCCGCCCGTGGAATTCTCTTCCATTTACTTGTTTTCCCGACGGCTATAATCTCCAAAAATTTAAATTTAAAGTCAATAGTCATCACCTATCTCACTAACCTGCATTATCTCTCCCATGCAAATTTCTCCGTCCACTCCACTCTCATCAGTATTTTCAACCTTCTCTTATCTAATTCCTGACATTCCCTATAACCTGTCACTCTTTCTCATAACTTTCCTTCTATGTAACCCCCTGCAAAACTGGTAGTAAAACGCCTTGCTTAGGCCGATAGGATTATAAAAAAGAAAAAGATAGATAGATAGATAGATAGATAGATAGATAGATAGATAGATAGATAGCCCGACAGCTACAATCTCCAAGAATTTAAATGTAAAACCAATAGTTACATCCTATCTCACTAACCTTCATCCTCTCTCTTTCATGCTTCTTTCTCCGTCCACTCCACTCTCATCAGTATTCTTATCCTTTTCTTATCTAATTCCTGACACCCGCTATAACCTGTCACTCTTTCTCATAACTTTCCTTCTATGTAACCCCCGGCAAGACAGTGGCAGTAAAATGCCTTGCTTGGGGCAATATGATTATAAAAAAGAAAAAAAAAAAGAAAGACGTAATTACTGACTCAAACTCTGCAGTATTCTTTGGACCAAAACACTGCATTCATATTTACCATTCTTACTACAGACACCATAATACCTCGAGGTCTCTATGTAGTTCTAACTATTTTTTATGTGTTCAATTTGTTTTGTGGGGCCTACGAGATAAAATAATAACATTACAAAAATGAAACTCCAATGAATATGAAAGTGGAATGTTTATCAGAACAATCACCATCAAAATATGTATAGAAAATGTACAGAGAAGCTGCGTTACGGCCGTGCGACTGTGACTGAAGTCCAAATGCCAGGTCAGGACCGATAACATTGCAGTTCCTTCTTTGGATTTTTGTCAAGAACATACAGATACATAGCAGCAGCACTATAACAGATTTTGCAAATTAAACAAATCTACGGAAAATTTTTAATTTAACTAAATTGTTATTGGGATAAATGTTCATACCACTCATTTTTAGGATGTGCTTTGTGGTGTAGTAGATATCGACTCGGAACGACAAATCGGGGAGCCGAGTTCGAATTCCTTGCATTCAAATACGCCCAAATACCCTTGGGAAAGTTATTAATCCGTCTCTTTCCTCCAGTTACGGGTTAAATAATGGGGCAGATTGGGTTCTATAGCCTTGGCTGGCAGCCCATCTACCGCAGAAAGCAATGGCAACCTACTGTGGGATAATCTTCTGCCCAGTCGGTCATGTCTCGAAAGAGACTTGATCGCCCAAAGCGTGTATCACGTATGGAACTTAACTGACTGAACGTAAATGATTAGCCTAGTCAGTCATGTCTCTTTCGAGACATGATCGCCCAAAGCGTGTATCACGTATGGAACTTAACTCACTGATTGACTGTTTATTAAATGTTTTTAGAAATTGGTCAAATAGAATTAAAACGCCGACGCAAATTGCTATTTGGATGGGTTAGCTAACTAGTAAATTATTTTAAATTCCTCGTTGCACAAAGTCCTTAATTGACTCAGAAATCTTAGGCAATAAAAAAGATTTTGTGCGCCATAAACTACATATAATCAGAACACGATAGAAATTACGGATTATGACTGTTAATATGCATATAAGGAGGGCTCAATAATAATAAGTGACCGAATATATACTTTGATTTAAGGTTCGAAAAGAGAAAATTAAGCACAGCAAATTACTATTGTAATTAGCAAAACAAGATGAAAATAAATGAACTATCGAAAAAGTTTAACTAAGTAAAATAATGAGTTTAAAATTTATGTCCGATATTTATCTTAAAACAACACAGTGTCGTCGGATATTAATCAACACCGTCGTTTGTTTTCTAGAATTGTAACAGGAAATATGGACCTGTTGCTACATTTAAATGTTATATATCTTGGCCCTCTTTTGATTACGAGAATGTAATTTTGAACTTTAGATGTCTTGTCCGAATTTTTTTTATATATATAATACGAAGATGCGAATAGAACTTTGTTTTAGACAGTTATCATTATTGTATTTATAATAAAAGCCAATAAGATAATTTGTATTACATGCATAATCTGGATGTAAATATTCTTTCCATTGTCCATTATCTAATTCATCATACAGATATCTCTAAAATTTCCACCATAAAAGCATTCTCAGACAATAGCGCTGCCTGAATCTTGATTAAAAAATTGGATAATACATCACTATCCTTTCGTTCTTTTAATCGATTATTAGCGATCATTTCAAATTTGATTTTGTCTGTCTAAAGAATTTTTATCCAGTGATCGATTTTCTGTATTTTCTGGCAAATTGGTGCCGTAGAGTTTAGTGTCTTTTCTTTCGAAAAGGTTTTTGGCAGCAAATCTTCCATATAATTTATAATTTCATTACATATTAAGAACTATGGCGACGAGGAATTGTGTCATGGGTGGGGTGAGAAAAGTTGATTTCTTTTACAGACCATTTCAAGAAAAAACGTCGTCCGGTTCTTGCCCTATTTTAAAATTTGCCATTTCATTTCAGTCGATCCAGTGTATAATTAATTTAAATACCAAAAATGATAGAAAAGGTATGTTTGAAGAAATTATATATATATATATATATATATATATATATATATATATATATATATATATTCAGAAATTATAACATGGATATTTTCCAATATCACTACAAAAGTAGCTATTTTGTTTCGACACTTCTTGTGTCTTGTCAAGTGATGTGGTTATTTTAAATTGAATGGTTTTAGCAGGTTAAAAACATGCAAGACCCCTTTAATCAGGGAGGCACCATTGTATCACTACTTTTATAGTGATATTGTAGCATATCCATGTTATAATTCCTGAATAAATATTATTAGCTCTACTTTATTAGTGAGATCAGCCGATTATGTCAATTTTGTTTCGACTTATAACTGTTTAGCACATTATATATATATATATATATATATATATATATATATATAGATAGATAGATAGATAGATAGATAGATAGACAGAGAGAGGGAGGGTAAGAGAGAATTAATGGCTGTACCTTTAATCCAACATTATTTACTATTTCAAATTGTGCATTTCGTATTTGAAATCAATCACTCGATTTTTATTTATTAAACATTTAATGAAAATGGGGCTTCTATTTCAAATATGTAATATCCACTATAAAAAATTTCGATGAATATATATATATATATATATATATATATATATATATATATATATATATATATATACAGACAAAATCGACCATTCTGGCCACTCGACTACGCGTCTAATAGAATACTCAATGAACTTCTCGAAAATCGTTAAAGATTTGGCCGAAAATACTGGAGACACTAATCACAACAGACAGTTTCTACACCCCCTTAACATTTCTAAACAAATTTTCGAGTACAAAACTTTATAAATAGCTTATCATGAGACATATATATATATATATATATATAGTTGTTTTTGAGAAGTAGGTTTTTATCGTAAAGTGCTCGATATCGGGGCAGCGTTGATAAGTTTGTCTCTTTAACCAAGCAAATTGATGCCGAATTCGAAGTTTTATGAGAACACCATTATGATGTTCTTACTCGTCAGAGCTATTTGCAGTTAGGTCCCGATATTTTCTTGTTTATATAGAAAATTGTGTGATTTTTGTGGGAGTTGACTTGCTGTGATTGGTTGAGTTTTCTTTTTGTTTATTTTTCATTTTTAGTTTTATTTTGTAGATATTTGGTCTATTGTTATTTTAATTTTATTGCTTGTCTTTTCAGTGTCTGCATTTATGGGTGCGTGTTTATTTGTTTTATGCTGCGTTGGGCTCGTTTGTTATGATGACCTCTTTTATTGGTTTCCCCGTTGTTTCCCGTTGCTTTCGGTTACTTCTAATGTCTACTTCAACTCGATATTTCTAACGCCTTCGAGTAAATACTGAACTTTCATCTACTATTTATTTTATTTTTTCCTAACATTTTCACCTGAACCATGAATTTTTTTTTTTAATCATATCACCCCGGGCAAGGCGGTAACGCCACTGATGTGCCTGGGGCTACGTAAGAGTGAAAAGGTTAGAGGAGAGAAAGCCGGAAACCACATCCTAAACAGGGAACAAGGGATGAGCCTCTACACATGTTCAATAGACGTGGGTGGAGTGTGAACCGGGCGATAGTTTAGTCTATCTACTCCAACTGAAAAAAAAGAAAAATTAGGGGCGTTGAGTTAACTAAGTTTTAACTTTGTTAAAGTCCAGTAAAAGAAATTTCTTTGAAAAAATACAAAACAATAAAAGCCCTCGTTCAAATAACTATGCAACTTAAAATTAGGCACAACAAAAAATTAAAATAAAATCAAAGCAAAATCATGACTTACTATTAAAGTTGTTACCAACCCCCCAAAAAACACGTGCTAAACCAGTTGATAGAAGAATTATTTTATCTTTTTGGATACTACGTGCTGTATATGCGGGGGGGGGGGGGTTCAACTATTAACTATTTATTTAAAAAATGTTCCTCAATAAGATTTGATAAATTTGCTCATCAACCTGCTCAGGCTTTTCTCCGGTATTATGAACAGAAGTAGAGATTTATCCCTTATTTCTTGCTCAGTATTGGCTGACCGGTTCCTTCTATTTCAACTTTATACTTCAAACATTAACGAATTTCTGACATTTTATTCACTATTTATTTACCAATAAGAGTAAATACATTTACACACCTTTCAGGACTCAGGTCATTTGAACAGTGGGGGGGGGTTATTGTTTTTTTTTCTGCTTAATATCGGGTTTCCTGTATATGCGTTGTGGTATAATGGATATCGGCCCGAAGAACCGATTTCGAATTCTAATAGAATTCGCTTGCGCACAAATTCCATTGGGAAAGGCATTAATCCATTTCTCCTCTCTTCAGCTGACGCTTGAATATCAGGACAGATCGAATACTATTGCCCTGGATTAGAAAATATATGTTTGTATGCGTGTGTTAATTTATATGTGATGCAGATGTGTATATCCGTATACATCTTAAGAACGTTATGAGAAATTACCTCGTTCTCTTGAAATTATAATTTTGCTATTGACACTTGCCTTTTCTCTTACTTATCATTCACAAGTAAGATATTAAATGCTTTAAACAAATCAATATTAATTCGATACTGAATATTCTTTATATTGTTCACTACTACCATGAATAATTAGATTTTTTAATAGAAATTATCTGGATGAAGAAACCTTAAAAATTCAGTATTATAAAGAAAATTCGAAACATTAGCATCATATGAGGTAAAAGATAACATAAATTTATAATAAGCGTACGCGTCTAGACTATTGCTATGATCCGCTGCTCCTGCTATGTATTTAGAAATTCTAAATAAAATCTGAAAGAGAATCAGCAATATTATTCGTACTAACCTGGCATCTCGTCTTCAGTCACTTTCTCACTAGCGTAAAGTTGTTTTCCTGGACATTTTCTATAAATATCTTTCTTGTAATTTTTCGGATGAGATTTTGGCTATGATAACTCGATTTTATTAATTTGAGCTCAGCACCAGATTGGTGTTGTGGCGTTGTGGTGCAATGGATATCGACTCGTAACGAAAAATCGGGGAGCCTAGTTCGAATTCCAGTTCAAATCCTTGCATTCACTTACGCACAAATACCCTTGGGAAAGGTATTAATTCGACTCTTCTCTCCAGTTATGGGTTAAATAACAGGACAGATTGGGTTCTATAGCCTTTGCTGGCAACTAGTCTACTTGTTTAGGATGTGGTTTCCGGCTTTCTCTTTTCCAATCTTTTCACTTTTCTTTTTTTTTTTTTTTCAATTGGAGTAGATAGAATAAACTATCGCCCGGTTCACACTCCACCCACGTCTATTGAACAGGTGTAGAGGCTCATCCCTTTTTCCCTGTTTAGGATGTGGTTTCCGGCTTTCTCTTTTCTAATCTTTTCATTTTTCTTCTTTTTTTTTTTCAATTGGAGAAGATAGAATAAACAATCGCCCGGTTCACACTAAACACACGTCTATTGAACAGGTGTAGAGGCTCATCCCTTGTTCCCTGTTTAAGATGTTGTTTCTGGCTTTCTCTTTTCCGATCTTTTCACTCTTACGTAGCCCCCTGCACATCAGTGGCGTTACCGCCTTGCTCGGGATGATATGATTAAAAAAAAAATTCCACTTTTAAACGACAAGAAGACATTAAAGTGACCCTAATAATGATTCATTAATCGGACCTTAGAAAGTGTAGAGCACCTAGTAAGATTCGAACACAGTACTCGGTCATAATGGATCTAGCGAAATAAGCTACGTAACCATTAGACCACAGCTAGATGTCCAAATTATTTTCTAAGCGTAGTTTAGATGTGTCACAATGCTGAATACATGCATCACCCAGTGAGGATCGAACTCACTTTTCAAACGTAACTGATCTAGCGAGACAAACTTGTTAACTATTACATCACGTCGAGGAGGCCAAGCTGAATGCGTTTATATGTGCATGTATGGAAAAGGTCGTCAGAATATTCCACTACATAAGGAAGAGCACATATCACCGTCACTAGAGAATTCAATTATAAAGAGAGTTGCCAATGTCTGCATAAGGTATTCTCCTGTTTCAATTCTGTCTTTTGAAGAAAATCTTATTTGTTTCATGGAAAAACTGCTAAAAAGTTGTAAATTTAAAAATGTATTTTTTTTTTACAGTATTTGTTTATTTCTATTATTTTATTTTATATTTCAGACCGCCCTCGGTCCTTCATCAGAAACAAATGATTTTAAAATTTAAATTAGAAATGTATTTCACGAGAGCGTTCGTGGAGAGAGATTGTTTACATCACGTGACGCAGAAAGCGAGAGATTTTTAAAAAAATTATTTGTAAACGTAAACCTATCTTTAATAATACTTATAAATTTTGTTTTAGAGAACATTTTTTAATTGTATCTAAAAAATGTTTAGCTACTGAAATATTTTATAAAGATTCAAAATACCTAAGTATTTTTCTTTAACCCTAGCTTGTGTGTATTTAATTTTAAAATCCAGTATTTTTCTTTCTTTCTGCGTGACAAATACTGTCAAAAAATACATTTTTAAACTTACAACTTTTTAGCAGTTTTTCTTATACATATTAAGATAGTATACGTGGATCATCCCTATGTTATTTGTTTCATGTTATACTCAGTGAGTATTTCATATGAATCAGAAAAATGAGTAAGTAAGCTGTTTCAGATTTTATGAGTTGAATACTCATATTTTGCTGTTATTTTTTAGAGAAAAGTTTAACAAGTAGAAAATAAATCAAGCTGGACTGACCTTACGCCATGAGCTTCTTCAGGCAAAAAAAAAAAAAAAAAAAAAAAAAAAAAATTAGCCAGCACAGGAAACTTACCTGAAATGGAAAAAATAGAAATATTCAATCCATATAAACGTGTGCAAATTACAAAATAATATGTGATTTAAAATATTGCTTATAAAAATTCAGTCAGTTATGTGCCATACGGTGATGCACGCTTTGGGCAATCATGTCTCGAAAGAGACAAGACTGACTAGGCAGAAAATTATCTCGTAGTAGCTTACCATTGCTTTCTGCGTAAGACTGGTTGCCGACCAAGGCTACAGAATCCAATCTGTCCTATTATTTGACTCATAGCTAGCGTTGGAAGTGATGTATTATATTATTCAGTAGTAATTAATGGAGGATTAGTTTATTACTTCATAACAACAGAAAACTGATCTCCCACTTTATGCCCAGTAGAAGCCTTAATCATGATTCCAATTATTATATTCAGTCAGTCAGTTAAGTGCCATACCTGATACACGCTTGAAAGAGACATGACTGACTGGGCAGAAGATTATCCAGCAATAGGTTGCCATTGCTTTCTGCGTAAGACTGGTTGCCGACCAAGGCTACAGAATCCAATCTGTCCTATTATTTAACCCATAACTGGAGGGAAGAGACGGATTCATACCTTTCCCAAGCATATTTGTGCGCAGGTGAATGCAAGGAATTCAACTGAAATTCGAACTCGGCTCCTCCGATTTGTTGTTCCGCTTCGATATCCACTACACCACAGCGCACATCCACATTCACTTAAGCACAAATACGATTGGGGAAGGTATTATTCCGTCTCTTCCCTTCAGTTATGGGTTAAATATGGGAAAGATTGGGTTCTATAGCCTTGGTCGGTAATCAGTCTACCGAAGAAAGCAATGGCAACCTACTGCGGGATAATCTTCTGCCCAGTCATTCATGTCTCTTTGGAGACATGATCGCCTAAAGCTTGTATCACGTATGGCACTTAATTGACTGATAATAAATATTACTAAGCCAATAATATAAAATTTCACATTATATTAAAATCACAAAGTTTAAAATGATGCAATTATACAAGATTTAAACAGAATCACTAAAATTCACATGACAGGCAATAAATTAATTCGAATTTCTAGTTTTAGCTTCAAGAGATCATTAACAACAAGAACCGAAAACAAATATTAGACTATTAAATAGTTCCATAAATGGTGTGTCTTTTCCAATGCATAAATTCTTACCTTACTACTTAGATAATGGTTAGTTTACTGGTTCAGGTAGTCATTCACCTCCACCCTCTATAGTTGGGCCAACAATTTTTGACAAATGAACTGCATTCATTCATAAGGACAATAGTTTGATTGGAAGACAGTTTCCAATTTGCTTTGTTAATTATATTCTCTGTGATGGTTCAAATTGGTATGTATGTATAATATTAGATATATAGTTAGATAGAAAGATATAAACATGATAGATAGATAGATAGATAGATAGATAGAATCTGCAATGTAATCGGTTCTGACCTGGCATCTCAACCGAATGCTGGACAGTATCACCACGGAAACACAAGAATACAGAAAATTCCATGTAGCGAGTGATTAAGCAACAGTCAGTCAGTCAGTCAGTCAGTCAATTAAGTGGCATACGATAGTGCTTGGGCGATCATGTCTCGAGACACCAGTGACTGGGCAAGAGATTTTTTCCGCAGTAGGCTACAATTACATTCTGCGGTAGACTGGTTGCGAACCAAGAGTGTAGAACCCAATCTATCCTGTTTAACCCACAGATGGAGGAAAAATTGAGGGATTAATACCTTTCCTAGGGTGTTTCTGCGCAAGTAAATGCAATGAATTTAACAAGAATTCAAACTAGACTCTCTCTTTCTCGTTCCAAGACGATATCCATTGCACCCAGTGCATGTTAAGGATTTCTAAAAAGCCGGCAACAGAAAGAACACGTGTACACAGAATCCCGAAAAGACAGCTGAAATTACTTAGATACATAACGAGGAAGAGGGGCTTGGAAAAAGGTAACACTCAAGAGGGATACTCAGGCCATTTATGAAACTTAGCATCATCTATGAATATAGGGCAGTAGACGGATCAAACATTGTAATAATGATCAGTAGACATACACAAAAAAAAAACTGCAAGACCTCCTACAGAAGGTAGCTGAAGAGAGTGACAAGAAAGAACTACAAATAAACTGCAAGAAAACCGAATGCATGGTCATCAGTAAAAAAAAAGCAGCCCAATATGTCAAATACAGGTGGGGGATACTAAAATGAAGCAGGTACAAAAATTTAAATACCTGGGAAGTGTTTTAACAGAAGACGGAAAGTGCAACACAGAGATTCGAAGGCGAATTGGCATGGCGAAGGAAGCATTCCATAAGTAAATTAAAGTTTTCAGAAACAAGAGAATTTCGCTAGAAACAAAGAAGAGATTACTGGATTGCTATGTGATGTCAGTTCTTCAATATGGCAGTGAATGCTGGACAATATCATCAAAGATGAATGAAAAACTTGTAGCAACTGAAATGTGGTTCTACAGAAAAATACTGGGTATAAAGTGGTGGATCAATTCCAAATTACAATCAATATATAAACTGACCCCTCACTTTGTGGTCACCGCAGTTTCTATACATTTATATTCCTGAGATCCAAAAGCACAAGGAGGTATTCCAGAAGTTGAGTAAAGTATTAAGAAACAGGACAATTTCGCTCGAAACAAGGAAGAGAGTACTGGATTGCTATTTGATGTCAGTTCTTCAATATGGCAGTGAATACTGAACAATATCATCAAAGATGAAGGAAAAACTTGAAGCAATTGAAATATCGTTCTACAGAAGGATGCTGCGAATATCATGGATCGAGCATGGAAATGTTGGAAACAAAAAGGAAATTAATACTGAGCATCAGGAAGAGACAGCTGAAGCTCCTGGGACACGCAATGAGGAAAGAGGGCTTGGAGAACCTGATACTAACAGGCCACATAGAGGGAATAAGAGAGAGGAGAAAACAGCGGATAACATATTTTAAGGACCTAATCAAGTGGATGATGGAACGAGGGTTGCATGATATAACAGGAGAGGGCGTGCTAAGAGCCACCAGGGATAGGGAGACGTGGCAAGACATGATCGCCTACGTCCTGAAGGGACAGGACACATAGAAGAAGAAGAAGCCTGAACACCGAAGCTTTAGCGTTATACAATCAAATGATGAAATGTTCTAATGTCTATTTCTATTTAAAAGAATCCATCTAAAGAGTTTTACATGATTCCAATCTGTTGATTTAATCTGAAAACACCAAAGGTTGATTTAGAGAAAATGAATTATTAAACTATTGTTTATGTCTTTGTAGAATTTGCTGGACATTTTGATTACATTTCAGCAAAATTAAATTCAGAAAAATTGGAAAACACTGGGCGGGGAAAATCGGATCTGAACACAAAATTAAAATTGTTGTCCATATTCAGAGGCTTGACAACGTTGATTAAATCTGCAGGACGCCATGAATCAGAAGCGAGAGAAAAGGAAACAATCGGTTGAAAACAATGAAATGACTAATGGAATCGCAGACAAAAGACGCCCCGTTAAGAGGATGACGAAATCGTTGATGAGAGGAAGAAAACGAAGACGTGTAATAGAAATAAATTTACATAAAAAAAAAAAAAATTTTAAAAATGAAAAGGAAGAAGAAAAATATTACGAAATCCGAAATGTTGCTTTAACGGAATAAAATATTGAGACTGGATTTAATAGATAGATAGATAGATAAGAAGAGACTGGATTTAATAGATAGATAGATAGATAGATAGATAGATAGATAGATAGATAGATAGATAGATCAGAAGAGACTGGATTTAATAGATAGATAGATAGATAAGAAGAGACTGGATTTAATAGATAGATAGATAGATAAGAAGAGACTGGATTTAATAGATAGATAGATAGATAGATAGATAGATAAGAAGAGACTGGATTTAATAGATAGATAGATAGATAAGAAGAGACTGGATTTAATAGATAGATAGATAGATAAGAAGAGACTGGATTTAATAGATAGATAGATAGATAAGAAGAGACTGGATTTAATAGATAGATAGATAGATAAGAAGAGACTGGATTTAATAGATAGATAGATAGATAGATAGATAGAGAGAGTGAGAGAGAGAGAGAGAGAGAGAGAGAGAGAGATGTGGAGAGGAGATGGAGTTATAACGAATTTGGAGACAAGTGAAATAAAAAAAGAATTAAGAAAGGATAAACAAGAAATTTTCCCCGAAAACATAGGAAGAGAAAAAAGATGTATTACATTGAGCACAAGAATGATGATGTTGAGAAAGAAAAGCAGAGATGATGGTTACTACCACTGCTACTACAAATTATAATATAACAAAAATAGAAGGCAGAAATGAAGAATAATAATAAAAAAACGTATTTAATAGTTTATAATAAACTAATGATAACGACAAATATGAATATAGAAAATAAAGAGAGAAACAGAACGAAGAAAATTAAAATGGAGAAAAATGAAAGAAAAAGAGAAAAATAATAACGACAAAACCAAAAACGAAAACAACAACAACGATGACTTAGATAAGGACCACAAATATTAAAAAAACAAAACGAAAGAAAGGAGGAAAGACGCATACGCATTGAAACATGGACCATTTCAAAAAAATAAAACTTTAAAAGGGTAAGCAAAAAAAATAAAAATAAATAAATAAAAGAAGAAAAAAGGGAGCAAGGTAAGAAATAGAGAAAGAGAAAGAAATGCTAAGAAATAAATTGATTTTAAAATAAAACGAGATTTAAAATATCGCTGTAAGGGGAATGGTAATAAACGAGAAGGGAGAAAAATAAAAAATGAGGAGAAATAAGGGAAGTAAGAGACGGTGACTGAAAAAGGAAGAGGGAAGAGAATAAATAAACGAAAAAATATAGAAAAGTTGGAAGAAAAGAAGAAAAAACATCTGAGGAAATAAAAAGATTGAAGACGTGAAAATAAAAAAAGGAGAAATATCAAGAAGAGAAAAAAAATGAAAAAGAAAGGTCAGATGTTACAAAAGAAGGCGAAAAAAGAACAAAAAGGACGATTTCAAATAAATGTAATAAAAAAAGAGGGGTATATTATCATTCGTCCCAAACAGTCATTATCGACAAAAATGGAAGAGCGGTAATAGTGCAAATGTGGAGCTGGCAATATAATGGCAGTAGAAAAATAGGATAAAGAGAATAATCATCTCAAGGATTGATTGTTAATGCGACTCAAAAACGAAAAACTTAAAGGAAAAGCAAGTAATGGAGAATCATGGGTAATATTTCTAAAAAAAAAAAAAAAAAAAAAGAAATGAACAACTCGAAAAAAATAGTTCCTCTTTATTTATAAACATCATTTCCTTCCGACGTTCCCAGCTATTTCCGTCTTTTGTCGATAACTTCCGCTTACTTTCGTTAGATGGCTGCCTTTCAAGGAATAATCAATCCATTAATTACGAAATATATATAAATTAATAAAAAAAGAAAACGGCTCTTAATTTTGATTAGTCTGTCATTAGTTAGTCATTTGAATTTAAGACTGTGTTTGCGCAAATGTGTTCAGATGGGGATTGGTTTGTGTGTTCATAATTAATGGCTATTACTACAAATGATTATTTTAAACGAATCAGGATTAGATCTTCGCTCTAAAATCCATAATTCTTTCTCTTCCTCTTTCCCAGTAATTCGTCTCGCATTCTTTTTTTTTTTTTTTTTTTTTTTGCACATATTGGCTACTTAAACTGACTGCGCATGTCACGATACAAAACTGTTTAGAGCGGGTAACAATTGTTATTAATGGTTGTCTTGTTGCAGGGAAACAAAGTCAGATAAAAATTAGATCCCCATCCGATACTCACAATTCATTCCATTTGTTATTTCACCTTCATTTCTTCGAGCTAATGTCTTTTATAGGCACTTGAACTTTTCAGCAGTAGCACTGGGGTCAAGTAGAATCAAGTCTCAAACATCAATCACATATGTCTTATTCCTCAGCAGGTTCAATGATCAAGCAAGCTTTAAATACTGACCCTGAATTCTGAGATGAGCTGTTATTAGGTTTTAATTACACTTACGTTATTTCTTATCTGCTACGGATTAATCACAACGTTTCAGATAAGATGTTTTCTTTATACTTCATCAGGTATTACGTATGTGACCCAGTCAAAGAAAACACGAGACACTAGATTAGCAACTAGGTCCCACACTTTTACAGTTAAACAAATAAGATGTAACCGTAAGTTCTACTCCAACAGCTTCTTTTCTCGCGCTTCCCGCTTGTGGAAGTACCTTCCACAAGTCTGCTTTCCGGACAGTTACAATCTCCAGGTGTTTAAATGTAGGGTCAATAGACACCTCCTATCACACTAACTCCCAACTAGTCTCAGAACACTCTCATCTACCCAACCCTCATTCTCAGTATCCTTACCCGCCTATCACCCACCCTCTGACATTTTCTATATTTAATCATCCTTTCTCCACTCTACGTAGCCCCCTGCGCAGTAGTGGCAGTGACATGCCTTACTCGGAGTGAAACGCTTATAAAAAAAAAAAAAAATATATATATATATATATTCACGCAAGATAATTCCATAAGACATTTTTGTAAGAATAAGATGTCTCTTTCTGCTTCTTTTTATTGAGAATGAAATTGTTCTTACTCTATTTCTGAGGATTTCATTTGCTTTCACAAAAGCAGCAACAAAAGCTTTAGGAAGCTAAATGAAAATGATTGAGCAGTTGGACCGGATGACAGAAACTTGAATTTGGGGTCTTTACATCTTCAGAGTTTCCCATTCGGTACCTGATTCGCACAAACGTTTTTCGTTTATATTTTACTCCTCCCACGACTGACGCCTATTCGGTAGGGTTTCAATTCCGGGTAAAAAAGCAATCGGCTGCCTAACCGTACAGATGAGCTGTGATACAGCGAAACGGATCCGTCTGCGGATGACTATTTACGCTCTCACACCCTGACTGAACACTCTGGAGGAATGGTAGACTTTGAAAAACAGTAGCTATTCTGGCATCTACGCATCGTTCATTCAACAATGAATTAGAACACTCTCAGCTATTGGGTGTGTATAATGATAATATACAAGCTAAATAGACTGCCTCCTTCTAACGAGCGCCCGTAGAATTGCCGACTGACGCCAATTCGTTAGGGTTTCAATACTGGGTAAATCACAATCGGCTGTCTAACCGTACTAATGAGCTGTTATACAGCGAGATAGATCTGTCTGTGAATATATATATATATATATAAGAAAAAATAATGCAGACACGTTATTTCGTGGTGAATCGGAATTTTGGGTCTATTTCAGGCGAACTATCGTCTTTATTTAACAACGGATTTTACACGAATTCGTGTAAAATCCTTTGTTAAATAAAGACGGAAGCTGACGATGGTTCGCCTGAAATAGGCCTACACTTCCGATTCACCATGAAATAACGTGTCTGTATTAATTTTTCTTATATTTGCTGTATATGTATTTATATGCATATATGTTTAGAGCTCTCTTAAAGAGTTATCCTACCACTCTATGTAGAGGTTACTCCTTTGGATTCTTCTATACCCACACTGCATGCTGATATATATATATATATATATATATATATATATATATATATATATATATATAATTCTATCAATAAGAACATTACTTAAGACTGATTAAGTTCTTTTAAAGAACAAAAAACTTAATAATTTTTTTTCTCATTTCAATTTTCTTTTAAAAGCAATAAATCTATAAATATAGAAAGGGTTACAGGGTGGGGAAGAATTAAAAACAGAAACATTAACAATAAGCGAGAAGAGAAAAAAGTAATCAAAAGTTCAGTAGATACCGATTGGCATTGCATTTACCTTTTTCCAGAATAAAGTTGGTAGGAAAGCAGTCAGTTAAGTGCTATAGGTGATACACGCTTGGGCGATCATGTCTCGAGACATGACTGACTGGGCAGAAGATTATCCCGCAGTAGGTTGCCATTGCTTTCTGCGGTAGACTGGTTGCCGACCAAGGCTATAGAACCCAATCTGTCCTGTTATCTAACCCATAACTGGAAGGAATCGACCGATTAATACCTTTCCCAAGGTTATTTGCGCGTAAGTGAAGGCAATGAATTCAGCTGGAATTCGAACTCGGCTCCCCGATTTCTCGTTCCGAGCCGATATCCACTGCTCCACAACGCACATCCATGGAGCCGAAAAAGAGTTCTACAAGTGGGAGAAAAACGGTTACCAAAGAATTTCCGGTTACATCTCGCCAGCTCAACCGTAAAATCTTGTGATATCGACGCCAGACTAATTAGTTAGTCAGTTAAGTGCCATACGGGATACACGCTTTGGACGATCATGTCTTGAAAGAGACATGACTGACTGGGCAGAACATTATCACACAGTAGGTTGCGATTGCTTTCTGCGGTAGACTGGTTTTCGATCAATGTCATAGAAACAAATCTTTCCTGTTATTTAACCCATAACTGGAGGGAAGAGACGGATTAATACCTTTGCCAAGGGTATTTGTGCGTAAGTAAATGCAAGGAATTCACTTGGAATTCGAACTCGGCTACCCGATTTCTCGTTGCGAGTCGATATCCACTGCACCATAACGCACATCCTCAAGTTTAGCCAATCAGTTAAGTCCCATACGTGATACACGCTTTTGGGCGATCCTGTCTCGAAAGAGTTATTACTGACTGGGTAGAAGATTATCCCGCAGTAGGTTGCCATTGCTTTCTGCGATATACTGGTTGGCAGTCAAGGCTATAGAAACCAATCTGTCCTATTATTTAATCCATAACTGGAGGGAAGAGACGGATTAACACAATGTTCTCGTGCTATTACTGCTGAGGATGTGATACTTATCACGTATGGCACTTAACTGACTTTTTAAAAATCTCACACAGCTCTTGTTTACAGTGCTGACCACACACCAAAAACCATGCAAGTAGTCAAATGTCAAAACGTTATTAGTCAAAATTTTGTTAGTCAATGCCAAGTCGGTGTTACTCATGACCAGTCGTTCTCTTTTCCAATCTTTTCACTCTTTTCTTATTTTTTTTTTTTACAATTGGAGTAGATAGACTGAACTATCGCCCGGTTCACACTCCACCCACGTCTATTGAACAGGTGTAGAGGCTCACCCCTTATTCCCTGTTTAGGACGTGGTTTCCGGCTTTCCCTTTTCCAATCTATTCACTCTTACCTAACCCCCTGCACACCAGTAGCCTTACCGCCTTCTCGGGGTGATATGATTAAAAAAAAAAATTGTAATAACCAGCATTATCCCCACTATACTTCCGAAGCCAAGAGTAATAATGGTTTGGGCAGTGTCAAGGATTCTTTGTATCACCAATTCCATCAAACGTGGTTTTTGGGGTCTTAAAAGAATTCCATGGCCGTTAACTATTATGAGCACGAAATTCAAATTTTATTATTCTTTTAGTCTGTTGGTATTTTTAGTTTCTTTTTCCATTCCTTGTTTTTCACTCAATTGAGCAGGGCAATACTCACATTTTGGTCGCCATTGTCACAAAATTCGACCGTTCCATGCTGTGACTATTGCCATGCGTGTGTCGTAATAATTAAGCCCCCCCCCCACCGAGAAATTCTTTCTAAAACATTTTCATTTTTCATGTGATAAAATATATCATGCATAAATCAATTAATCTGGTTACATTTTCTTCCACTTCAACAAAGAATTTGATTTTTTAATGTTTGCACTAACTGACCCAGGTATTGAAATCGCAAAAAAAAAAAAACAAAAAAAAAAAACAGCTAATTTGATGTTTATAACAAGTGATTTTCATTGATTGATTGACTTTTCAAGGCTTATCAATCATTTGTCGGTAAACTAAAATCGAAGCATATTTAGATCTTCCAAAAATCGAAGCATATTTAGATCTTCCAAAAATTTTAGGTTAGGCCTCTTTGAACAAGGTTTTACAGGAAGTGAAATAATCTAATGAAATATTCTTGCTGATAGAGAACAATATAATTACAGGAATTAGGTAAACAGAATCGACGTTGCATTTAAATTCTTGAGGATTCAAGTTATCTGGAAAGTGAAAAATACAAAACAGATATTTAGAAATATGACTAAAGAAAATGCTTTCATACAATTTTAAATAGGGAATTTATGTTACCAGACTGCTAAATTTATATTGTGCCTGAAGCCTATCAGAACAATTTCTATAAAAAATATTCATAGAAAATACTCAGCAAAGCTACGTTAGGATGGTTGGAATATTACTGAAGCCGATATACAAAGTAAAGTTATTTAATATTGCTGAATATTCATTGAATTTTGTTAAAATTTTATAAATACGTAACAGAACCACCAGACTAGATGTGACAACAATACTTATAAATATACAAGATCGATGCAGTTGACGAAATCTTCGAGAACGCCACAATAAAACAGTTTATCAGAAGAAGAATTCGAAACTGGTCAAGTCAGGTTCAAAATATGATGTATTATATTGGCTTGAGTAATAAATTGGCTTTATGTTGTTATTTCATCGGAGCTGTCATTGGAGAGAAATTCAGTTTATTTTTCGTTTTCAAAGTTTAATTAAAATATATTTCTCGTTGGTACATGATAATTAGCTGGTTCAAAAGAATTCTTAATGTATATTTGCTCTCATATGAAAAGATTGCATCGCTAGAAGTCTGTTCACTTGGTTAGCGGTAGTCACGTTTTGTATTTGTTGGCTCAAGTAACTGCTTGATGATTTCGCATACATACATGCATGACTTTAAGGAGCCCTCCTAAAAGTAGCGCATTCCTAGAGCACACCCGTTTAGCTGGAGCAGTGGGATTCTTTTTTTCACAAGGTGCGGGAGCGGAACCGCTTCATTTTACAGGAGCGAATTTGCTGCTCCTAAATAAAATAAAAAAATTGAACTTGTAAAAGTGTGAGTGGGGAAGATATTTATTTATTTTTTAACGGTTAATATTGAAATAATTAAGACAATGTCGGCAGTTTCTTTTGATCTGATTCAAAGCTAAAGACTAATTTTTTAGACAAATTACTACAGTCTAAGAAAGCTTCAGTAGGGTTTCTATCCTATGCAATGTGTGTATGTGAGTGTTTGTTAATTATACATAAGAATGTCATTTCATTTATTAATAATAATTGAAACAACAGAACGACTGAATCTTAATTCAACTTTATTTTTACAAAATATCTTTTTAGATTTTACACTAATTGGATGTCTTCAAGTTTAATCATTTAGGCTATTATTTAAGTTTAAACTAGGTACCTTCACTAATTCGCAGGAGAAACGGCATAGCGTAACGAAAAAAGGCTACAAACTTAACGAAATTAAAGTTTTGTCGTCAAAATGTTGATGTTATTATTAAATGGAAGGATCAAAGAATTTTTTACTTATCTTTTGATTTTTTTAAAATCCTTTCTAACACGTTCGAAATTTTGGTTAAATTGCTTGTTTTGTTAACGTCATCGCCTTTTACAAAGTTTAACATTGATTTTTTGCGTTTTTTCTTTGAAAGCACATTTATTTAGAAATTCTTGTAAAAATCATATAAATGTCCGATTTTAATTAAATTTCAGAACTTATTTACGAATGAATGAAATTATTTTTGAAATGTTTATTTTTTAGAAAATATTGGTAATTTTTTAATGTGTTACCCCCACTTACATAATTTCATTAAATATCGCACAGAACTTTCTTACATGTTAATTTTTTTGTTGTTAAAAGTAAGAGTGATTAGAGACTGTCAATCACCTACTTTTTTTTTCAAATTTCTACCATTTAACTAAAAATCTGCTTTGAACTGAAAATAATGAATCCAATAAAATTATGACATTACTTAATTAGAAAAGCTTTTAATTGTTTCTGTAAAATAGTAATAATAAGGACATTATTGTCTGAAGAAATAAAATTTCTCTGATGAATAATGAATTTTTACAAGAATTTATTCATTTTTTTTTTACATTTTAATTATAATAATTTATAATAATTTAAAATCGTGTAAAATTCTGTATTGGGATATTTATTAGATGTGATATAGTAATTAAGTGGAAACGAAATTTATGATTTGGAAATTGCCAAGATTTATAAACGTAGTCACGCTTATCTATTTTTAAAATAATTTTTAATTCATTTTATGTTACCTTATTTTAATGTATGGTAGACTGAATATTATAAAATGGTTACGTAATTTAAGAGTTTTGTCCCTTCACTTAAATTTATGAAAATTGTCAGTTTTGGTCATGCGTTGAACCTGTCATCGCCTAATCAGTCAACAGTCCGTCAAACGTTCGATCAGATGAACACGACCAATAGTTAATTTTTTTTATGCTATAAGTAATATTTTTTTTTAAATCAACTTAATTTAACGTTCAATTTTCTAATTTTATTAAAATATAGTGTCAGAAATCTTTTGAAACATTTTAAAAATCAATGGATTTTTGTTTGTTTACAAATTTCTTAAAATTTAGAAAATAGCCGCTTTTAAGAAAATTTAAAAAATCGAAATTAAATGTGACATTCCAATCTATATAATTTCTATCTGAAACACACCAGAATTTTTTATTTAATGGAAATAATAAATTTATTTATTAAGCTTTTAATTAAATCTAAAATGAAATCTTCAAGAATGATTTTTAATTTTAAAAATTTCATTTTAAAATTAGTTATCGAAAATTTATGCCGAAAAGTGGAGGTACCTAATTTAAATAAGTTTATTTTTGGTTAATTGTGGTATTGTGTAAAAAAGTCAATTCATTTACTATTTTAAAATATTTATTTTAGAAACACACATTTGAGTTTGTATTTGAGTTCAACATTAAAACATGTAATAGTTGCGAGCTAAAGTAATTTTTAAAAACTTCTAAAGTTTATTTGTATGTGTGCTGAATAACAACGGTTGGATTAAAAGTAATGCTAAAATTAACATGACACATTTTTTTCTGTAAGTTTAAAACCTTTCCAAAATATTAGAAACACTATTAGAAACTAATGAAATTGTTTTCAAACAATAAAAATGATTATGTATAAAATCTTTTGAACCCTACCCACACCGGAACTACAAACGCTGAATAATTGTCAAGACCTTTCAAATGTCAGAAGACTTACCATTCAAAAAATTAACGTATTCTTCCACCGATTAAGTGCATGGCGCAACGCCACAAACATACAACGCTTATTTTCTTTCGCCCGGAAAAGAAAGTTCGCTAAATTGTGCATTTACTTTACCCCTAAATGTTTGCATATGCCAGGAGACTTTTGTTCTGGAATTCAATGTCGTTAAAAATAATTGAAATAAAAAAAATATTGAAGTTAACACAATCAGGTTATGCGTAATTATATATAATGTTTACATAAGGTTTTTTTTTTTTTAATCATATCACCCCAAGCAAGGCGAAAACGCCACTGATGCGCAGGTGGGCTACGTAAGAGAGAAAAGATTGGAAAAGAGAAAAACCGGAAACCACATCCTAAACAGGAAACAAGGGATGAGCCTCTTCACCTGCTCAATAGACGTGGATGGAGTGTGAACCGGGCGATATTTTAGTCTATCTACTCCAATTGAAAAAAATAAAATAAAATAAAGAAAAGAGTGAAAAGATTGGAAAATAGAAAAACCGGAAACCACATCCTAAACAGGAAACAAGGGATGAGCCTCTTCACCTGTTCAATAGACGTGGGTGGAGTGTGAACCGGGCGATAGTTTAGTCTATCTACTCTAATTGAAAAATAAAAATAAAATTTTAAAAAAAGAGTGAAAAGATTGGATGAAAAATAAATTTAAAAAAAGAAAACTTTTGGAGAGATTTATAAATTTTAAAATAAAATAAAAAGAAAAAAAAAGATTGTATTAATATAATTTAATAAATCAATTTTTTTTAAAAACTACGAAATAAGTGCGTGCATTTTAAAAAAGAAAATCTGTAGCAGTGAGTAAGATATAATCATTATTTAGCTTAGCCAACATTCGTGTTTGCAAACTCTGTATCTATGGTATCGTTTCGGCATATTTAAGAAAAAAATATTTAACAATTGTTTATCAAAAAATTTGGTTAATATTTCTTTCAATGTAATATTTTTTCACTGTGAATTTACATATATTCGTGCCTTAACCAGGTCAATAGGATTTTAAGTCCAGATTTTAGGGTGACTAGTTTTTGATGTTCAAAATTATTTGCTTTTCTCTTGTTGGTAAAAAAAATGTTACAGAGATAAGTTCTGTAGACTGGTACATTGCATTTTTGATAATAAAAGCCACCACCAATAAGTCGATGAACACTTGGAACCGCACAATGAATTTTATCTGGTTATAGTATCTACTCTCCATAATGCAATTTATCAAGCAGAAATCTCTAGCAATAGATGCGTCCTCAGAGAAAAACACTGTCCCATCGTGCTTAGTGGATTGAATAACACACTTCACGTACTAAAAACCACCTCCTTTCTCATAAGCATTCGATTATTGATAATCAGTTCAATTTTTTTCGTATCTCCATAGAATGTTTTCCACTCTGAAATTGGAGATTTTTTAAAATATATTTTTAAAAATATTTTCTGGTAAAATGCAACCGATTAGTTTTGTGTCTTCTCTTTAGAAAAAACTCTTTGGCGTCAAATCTTCCAGATGATCCATAAATTTATAAGTAATTTAGAAGCAATTTTTTATTAATTGAATTTTTTTTCTTTTTCAACAAGCTTACAAGCAACATTTTTTCTTCTTTCGTTCACTAGCTAATCCTATATTTATCTGAGGAATTTATACTAGGAGGGCGTTATACAACTGTTCGATTTTCAAATTGGATCAACATCGAGATCGAAAGTTTAAGATTGTACGCAATCTGCAGCCATCTGAGTGTCGACCTCCGTGTTCATATTTTATATTTACACATGCCAATCCCTGATATTGAACGCTTTCCACATAAAATAAGTTAAAACTGAGTTCATATGATATATACATTAATGAAAAAATAACACCATGGAAAGAAATCCCTTGAAAATGTCTATAGATTTGGCCGAAAACGTGCACATGCTTCCGTTTCTGAACATAAAGTATCTAAAAAATGTCTACAATTTCTAAATATCCGAGCGCTTTCGGCTATTGTTTTAGCCATTATCAAGGACGATTTTTATTTGGTATTCGTAATTAAATATGTGCATTTTTTATGGATGTGGATAAAGTTATAAGAATGCTTTAGCTTCCGAACATGGCAAGCACGCCGTGGCTATGTTCTTAGTTCATTTTATTGAGTGTTGGATTTTCTTTTTTATTATGAGAGCTTCAATTATTTTAAATACTTTTTTTAATGAGGCTATTATGCTTTTATACTTGTATTTTCTCTGAGTATATTTCAGCTGAGGTAGTTATTTGTGTGTGTTTAAATGAATCCTATTAGAGCTATGGTCGGGTTGTATAGCTTAAGTCATCTAGATAGGCTTATAGCAGTGTGACCAATGTAATTATGAGTTTGATTTGATCAGGAACGCTCTTTAAGGGAAATTTAAACTCGAAAATAATGTTGGTTCTTTATTGTTTAGATTTTGCGAGTGTGTTGTTGTTTTTATGTTAGGATTACCTGTTTTAGACTTTTAAAGTAGATAATTTGCGTTGTGGTGCAGTGGATATCGACTCGAAACGACAAAATCGGGGAGTCGAGTTCGAATTCCAGTTGAATTCTTTGCATTTACTTACGCACAAAATCCTTGGGAAAGGTATTTAATCCATCTCTTCCCTTCGGTTATTGGTTAAATAATAGGACAGATTGGTTTCTGTAGCCTTGGCTGGCAACCAGTCTACCGCAGAAAGCAATGGCAATCTACTGCGGGATAATCTTCTGCCCAGTCATTCATGTCTCAAAAGAGATATGATCGCCCAAAGAGTATATCACGTATGACTGAATTCAATTTAATTTTTTTGTACGGATCGTCTGGGGGTGCGTATATCTTTATGACATTTCTAAGATCTTGTATTGCTTATAATTGGCTGGTATTTAGCTTTTGTATTAGATACTGATGTTACTGTTTTTATTTATTTCTGTCAGTAACATTATAAGTTACTTTAAAATGAAATAATCTAATCTGGTGGTCGATGACGGAGTTAGGTAAGTCATAGTCAACTTGTGCCAGTTTTAGATTATTGAAAATAATGAAAAGTGGACCAGAGAATAAATTCACTTGTGGTTTGTGTAGGAATATGTGGCGGACTTGAAGGAGATTACCACCACCTCTAAATTTGTTGTTTTTTTTTTTTCAGCAGACTTATCGATTATTACATAAGGTTTCCGATTATCTAACAAAATTAGAAAAATTTCAATACTTAAAAAAATTTAGTTGGGGGAGCTCAGTTTCTCATACAACGTTATAGTAAATCGATCCTCTATTTTGGAACCACTCGCGTTGGGGTCGCTTTGTTTTTGTTTTTTTTACGAGTTGTTGCTCTTGATTTTGTCTTTTTCAAGTTTTCTTCAGTTCTTATGATAGCATCTTCTTCGGAAACAACAAGAATGGCTTTATTCAAACATTTCGCAAAGGATTCATAGTAGTTGAATATGCTCAAGCAATAAAGCTAGTTGCACAGAAACGGTTTACTAAATAAGGTTGTATGAAAAACTGACCCCCCCCCCCACCGCAAAATTGTTTAAATATTGAAATTTTTACAAATTTTTTTGTAAATCGGAAAGTTTAGGGTTTAATCCATAAGACTGCACTGAAAAAAAAAATGATAATCAACAAATGTACGGGTGGTGGTAATGCCGTACCGGCGAGTGGTTAAAAAATGGTGGGTTAATTTACTATAACGTTGTACGAAAAACTGAGCCCCACCACTAAAATTGTTTAAATATTGAAATTTTTCAAATATTTTCTTTTTGTCAGTCGGAAAGTTTAGGGTGTAATCGATAAGACTGCACTGAAAAAAGTAAAAAATAAATAAATAAATAAAATTTAAAGGTGGTAGTAATCTCCTTCAGTTCCGCCGAATATTTTTATGACTACTATTTTATATTCAAGTTAGGCATTCACTCTTAAAATTAAGGTGGCAATAGTTTCTGCTATAAAACCCACTAGCTCTAATAAAAAAAACTTTCAGTGTTTTTGGGTGTTAATCTGAGGACAGTGCTGAGGATTCAGAAAGAGTTGGATGATGTGTCCAACCAACATCATAGTGCTTGGAGTGTTCAGTAGTGATGACGAATTTATGCATCCAATCATCTTTCCAAAGGGCCTGAGAATCAACACGCAGCTTACATTGTGTCTTGAGAAGGTAGTGCTGCACTGGATCAAGAGGGTGACTGCTGGAAAACCCTATATCTGGCAACAGAACTCTGCACCATGCCACATAAACAAGAAAACCCAGTCATTGCTGTCTGAGACTATATCACCCCTCCCATCTGGCCACCTATCTCTTCAGACTGCAATAATAATAATAATAATAATAATAATAATAATAAGGTACTACAATACTTTTTTAAAGATATAAATTTTAATTAATTATTTTATTTAGAAAGTTAAATATAAATTTTGGGGATAACATTTTATCCGAGTCGACATCACATAATCTGCATTAGGTTTAGTGGATAGCAATAATTAATTTCTGGAAAATGTGGTTTACAGATGTAAATATTTTGAAGCATTTATTCATGGTCAATCGAAGTGAGTGATATAATATTAATATTGTCATTATCATATCAAGAGTATTTCTGATTACTGTGCGTAGTTGAAGTTTGAAATCTATGATTAGCGTGTGTTTTGTTGAATATCAATATATCTGATAATTGATCGGATCAACTGATCTTGACGAAGGGAAAATATATATTATGAATATCACATATATGTATATAATAGAACCTAATGAGCCAGACGAAACTACTTAGGTTTCTCCTAAAAGGATCGTCAAGGAAAGCTGGCTCCAGCTTTCCCTGACGATCCGTTTAGAAGAAACCTAGGTAGGTTCATCTGGCTCATTAGGTTCTATTAAGTTCGCTCTACATTTATATTGAGCAATTCTTGTTAGATGGTTACTCGTGTCGGGTTTTTCTTTTTTTTTTGGGAGGGGGAGGGATTCGTGCTGATTTCTGTCCGATCACTTTTGACAGACTTTCATGTCTTAAGCGCTTTCTTTTTTAAAAACCACTTTTTTCCTTTGTTTGAAAGTTTTCGAAGAAGGTTTCTAGATGAGTATAATTATATATAATCCCGTTTATATATATATATATATATATATATATATATATATAAATTTTATATTATTCTGTTAAATTAAATAAATAAATTTAACAATGAGTTCTTTTGAGTTTGTCTCTATCGGAATTTACCTGACTTATATACACAAATATTCACAATACATAAATATATATATACGCCACTACTAACCCAAGGATCAAGCCACATACCTCCCACTACCAAAGAAGAAATTACTACTAAAATTCCGCTAGCTTAACCCTATACAAACCAATATAGCCCAACACCTTCCTTTACTACAGCAAACATTTTAGCTTAGAATTTTTATTCATTCTTTTTTTATACGGGGTTGAAAATGCATATCTTAAAATGACGTGTTGAAAATGGATACTTTCCCTCTAAGTTTTATCTTAGAGACTGGCAACAACTTTTACAATTAGATCAACCAAATGCAGGCGGCATTTATATTCCAGCAGCTTCTTTTCTCGCACTTCCCGCCTGTGGAACTCGCTTCCATATACTTGCTTTCCTGACGGCCATAACCACTAGGAATATAAATGCAAAGTCAATTCCCATCTCCCATCCACTTAACTCCAGAATTTTCTACATCACCCCGTGTATCTTTAACTTTTTCTTTCTCTCTAACTTTCCTTTCTCTCTTCACATCCTTCTCTTGCCCTTTCTCTTTCACACCGTGTAGCTAGTTCGTCTTTAAGGCATTATCAAAGGATGAACATTTAATGTTCCGTGAACATTGAACATTTAAATTATTATTAACAGATTAGAGTTATACAGAGAAAATTAGACAGGTCCATTTTTTTGTGTCGCACATGGCTGTAGGCCGAGAACGAATAGTGGTAGTGGTTTTTTGTTCTATTGAGTGTATAGTGGCATGAGGGATTGGTCTGGGAACTGCTGCTACTATGGTGTAGGGGGTAAGTATAATAACTATGACCTCTCCCGTCGATTATAGGCATTGACGTATGTTAAATGTTCATCCTTTGATAATGGCTTATGTAAGCCGAAAGCTCAGACCTGATAAAAAAATCAACAATTTTTGCGATTTCTTGTCGTCTTTCCATGACAACACTATCAAGCTAATCAGATCATACGAACAGATTTTACAAAAAATAAATAGACAGAACTTGTCTATATTATTCAATGAAACTTGTATTAATATATATATATGTGTGTGTGTGTGTGTGTGTGTGTGTGTGTGTATGCACATTTACGTTGTTTTCCCACTGATATGTGATGTGTCACAAAGTAGAGTTTATGGACAGGGTAAGCCCAAACAATGACCAGTTACCTCAACCATCGGTTACGCTGGCCTCGGTGGCGACCACCGATACATCCTAATAGTGCAACGTGATGCAGCCTGAGGCATCTGTTTCTAGGAACCGGGAACCTCTACGTATTTTATTTTTCCCAGCTGTGTATTTGATCTCGGAATGAGACACAACAGAGACACATTCTGCCCGACGACAGTGTAGAAACTACGAGATAATAATTCTGACCGAATACAGAGACGGAACTACGAGATAATAATTCCTAACCTCATATGTTCACATGTGTGTGTGAGAGAGTATATATATATATATATAGAGAGAGAGAGAGAGAGAGAGAGAGAGAGAGAGAGAAAGATATATATATATATATATATATACTCTCTCTCTCTCTGGCTTTGGATATTATGTGCTTTAGTCCCAGAGACACATCCCGGCAAGCAAAACCAAACCTTAAAAATGGTGGCTACAATCATTACCTTACTTGGGGTGTCCCCTAATAAGTAAGTGTTGAAGGAGATTGTGCAAATTTTGTTCCTTGCTCATGTACGCGTGGGTTCCCTACCCATTTAAACACGAACTTGTGTCACATTCCGTTCGCTCGAGCGAACCTACACGTGTGTGTGTGTGTGTGTGTGTGTGTGTGTGTGTGTGAATGCCACACTGCAGTTATTCAAAACGTTCGCTGTGATCTGCCGCTGTGTTTGTACATGACCAAATATGCATGAAAATTCTTACGTGATTCAATGAACAGATTTAAGTACATTTAAGTGACTGTGATTTATTGAATGTCAGCACGCAAGGACAGGGCGATGATAACAAAATCCGGCCAGAAATCGTTTCTTGCAAGGTTAGCTGTCATGTGAAATGCTCAGGTAAGTCGAGATTTCGAATACAAATCTCCTCAGTCAGTCAAACCTGACGCATCACCATCACACATTATGAGATTTACCGTCTAGAATATGCGAACTCAAGTAGTATTATGTTTCTGGTGTAATTTCCAAATGACAATACATAAATACAGGTGCATATATATCAGTTAAAGAAAATGCTTATTTCGGCAAAGTTTTTGGACAAAATGGAAGGAATATTGTAAGCTCTGATGAAATGAGCTAATTAGATCATAGAAATAAACTATAGTTTATAACCAGTTGAAATGACGTGTTGAGTTTTTCTTTATGAGTTTAATTTGCTCTGGATAACATCCATTGAGCTCTCTATATAGATATAACATTTAATATTTTATATTAAATTATCTTGTTGGATTATCCTCACCGTTTACGGACTGGATATATATATATATATATATATATATATATATATATATATATATATATATAAGGCTTAGAGATTGCGTTTGAAGAAAGATTAAAATTATATGTATATATATATATGTGTGTCTGTGTGTGTGTGTGTTTGCGTGCCTCTGTGTGTGTGTGTGCCTCTGTGTGTGTGTGTGTGTGTGTGTGTGTGTGTGTGTGTGTGTGTGTGTGTGTGTGTGTGTGTGTGTGAATGAGAGAATGGCAAACCGTGAGGACGGAGAGAATAATGCAACAGTTCTTATCTAATTAATATAAAATATCAATTAGATAAAAATACAGTGCTCAATGGATGAACGTTTATAAATCCAAAATTACTTTCAGCAATGTTTTAATCATCAGCAGTCTGAACAAGGGAACTGTGAAAAAATTGCTGAAATAAATTCTGTATTTATTACCGTTTGTGTGTTGAATCCCCCCATATATATATATATATATATATATATATATATATATATATATCACACATGCTAAACTAAACTATTAGAATTTTTACAGTATGTTATAATATTAACAGAATAAGTTGCGCGGTCTTGATACAACTTAACATCCGGAATGTGGTTGGGGGTCCGGTAGCATATAAAAGTTATTAAGTCTCGCACATTGGGATTATTTCAACTACGTGTTTCGTCACTTATGGTAGGCGTTTTTCAGGCCAGGAAAAAGACGTCTACTATAAACAGCAAAACGAAAGTTGGTGCCAATATGTCACCTTATCTCTGTCTCTCTCTCTCTATCTATATATTAGTCATACACATACAAGCCTGTTTCGCTGTATCGCAGCTCATCTGTGTGGCTAGACACATACACTTGCTTCTGGCCAGGATCGAAACATGACCGTTTTAGTGTCAGTTGGAGTCGCTACCCCCTAAATCATAAGCGCATGGAATGGAAATTTTAACGTCTTGTATTTAAGCAGTGTATACACACGCCAGTCACCGATAGAACTCGATTCATTTCTGAAGAGTCGCGCATATATCGTAGAATTGGAATATATATACATATATATATATATATATATATATATATATATATATATATATATATATATATTCGGCACCTCTAATTGATAACTAACTTTTAAATTGAATTTTTAAATATAAAAAAGTTTTCTTGAAACTTTTATTTTTAATTGAAGGCTAAATGAGTAAATTTACTATTTCCAATAAGCAAAATACTCTGGTGTATTTCAAATAGAAATTATATTGATTGGAATCTAAAATTTTGAGATTTTTAAAATTTTGAGATTTTTCGGCCTTTTTTGAGCGATCGACACATGTGTAAACAAAAGCTTCTTCTGGGTTTTAAAAATCTTGCAAAAATAATATATATATATATCTGGGACATATTATTTTTGGAAAATTACCAATTTAATGTTTAATTAATCTGATTTACACAAGTATTACTTATTTATAGCATGAAATTTAGAATAAAACTATTTTCTAAACACAGAGTTCAATTTTATGAACTTTCTTCGTATGTATTAACAGATTTATTGAAGCCAGATAAGATAAAATGTATGGCGATCACAAGTGATAGAATTGCACAATGTTTTTCCAGTAGAGAAAGAAACTCTGACATGATCTTCTAATTTATACAGAAATTACCATACAAAAAAAGCAACCACAAAACAAACTTCAAATAAACAACAGCAAAATTAAAAAATTATTTTAGAAATATGGCGGCACAACGATTTTTATTAAACTTTTTAATTTTCGATTGGTAAATATAAACTTCGATTAAAACTTTTATAAACTAACCTCAATAAATCTTTTAAGTATTTAAAAAATATTTCTGAAACCTTATAAATTATTATAATTTTTAAAAAAATGAAAACAATTCTTTTAAAATTTCATTATTGATCGAATTTTTTTCTTCAGAATATAATGTCTGAAATCTATATTATATTGTAAAGTAATTAAAATCTTATCAAATTAAATAATAGTATAGTTTTCATGCATTTTTTATTTTGCTATTCGGAGCAGATTTTCGGTAAAAGGGCTAAATGGTTTAAAAATAATACATGATTTATATTTCCTAATGAGTCCTGCGTTTAACTAATAAAACCAGTTTTGCCTACAGAATTTCTTGAAATTTCACGAATATTTTTTACCAATATTTTTTTAAAATAATGATAACAGAAATACTTTCATTCATCTGTGAATACATCTTGAAAGTTTCATTAAAATCCGACAATTATTTGATATTACGTTTTCTATCGTAATCTCTCGAAACGATTTGTTTACCATCCAACTAAAATCAAAACAAGATATTTTACCAAAATTTCGAACGTGTTAGAAGGGATCAAAACTTTTTTTAAATAATTAACAAATACTTTGATTTTTCCTCTTAATAATAACATGAACATTTTGATGGAAAAAGTTCGTTTTTATTAAGTTTGGGGCCTTTTTTTATTCATAATATGGTGTTTTTTTTTTTTAGCTATGATATGAGATAACGCTATATATCTTTATATATTAAGAACAGTATAAGAAATATATAGATATATGAAGAAATTTTCGAATCTGAGCACACACAAACACACACACACACACACACACACACACACACACACACACATATATATATATATATTGTCATCCGCAGACAGATCTGTTTCGCCGTATCAGAGCTCATCAGTGCGGTTAGACTCCGATTACTTTTTTACCCAGGATTAAAACCCGACCGAAATGGCGTCAGTCGGCGACTCTACCCCTGGGCTATGGGCGTTCGGTGGAAGTAGGCATATATATATATATATATATATATATATATATATATATACTAGCAAAAAGAAACGATGATTTGCATATGTATTTGCGTGTGTCAAAATGATTAGGCAAGATGTTAAAGATTCGTATATATTAAGATAGTGGTGTACATAAAATAATATAAACATTATAATGAAGCTGATTTGTAAGAACTTAATCAGATAGGTAGAAAGAAAAATATGTAATTTTGATGTCTTTCTCTTAAAGTGACTGCGAAGTGTTCAGTTGAAACTATTCCAAATTCATATTCAACCAAATTAACATGCATCAATATATTCGCCTACTATAGCGAAAGCATAAAATTACAAAATGCATCGATTTCTACGCCAAATTATGAAAGATGAATTGCCAAGAATAAGCTTCCTTTTCCCTGTTAATGAACTGCAAATAATATGGCTATTTTATACATTTCGAACGACAGGTTTGTCAATGAATATATACTAAAGCAGTCATTCTTCTACTTCTTCTTCTTCTATGTGCCCTTTCAGGACGTAGGCGATCATGGCTTTCCACGTCTCCCTATCCCTGGTGGAACTTAGCCCGCTTTCTCCTGTTACACCATGCAACTCCTGTTCTATCATCCACTAGCTCAAGCCCATAAATCTAGAATATAAATGTATAGAAACTAGCATGGCCACAAAATGAGGGATCAGTTTATATATTGATTAGAATATAGATTTGATCCCACACTTTATACCCACATTGCAATTTCTTATATACAGTTGGCATATGTATTCTTCTTCTACGTCCCATGTCCCTTCAGGACGTAGGCGATCATGTCTTCCTATCACTGGTGGCTCTTATCACGCCTTCTTCTGTTACACCATGCGACCCTCGATCCATCATCCAATTGATTAGGTCCTTAAAATATGTTATCCGCTGCTTTTCCCTGTCTCTTTTTCCCTCTATCTGACTTGTTAGTATCCTGTTCTCCAGGCCCTCTTTTCACATTGAATGTCTCATGAACTTCAGCTGTCTCTTCCTGATGCTCAGTATTAATTTTCTTTTCGTTTCCATCATTTCCAAAACCTCATCATTGCCCACATGATCGATCCATGATATTAGCAGCATCCTTCTGTAGAACCACATGTCAACTGCTTCAAGTTTTTCCTTCATCTTCGATGATATTGTCCAACATTCACTGTCATATTGAAGAACTGACATCACATAGCAATCCAGTATTCTCCACTTTGTTTCTAGCGAAATTGTCTTGTTTCTGAATACCTTACTCAACTTCTGGAATGTTTCCTTCGCCATGCCATTTCGCCTTCGGATCTCAGTGTCGCACTTTCCGTCTTCTGTTAGAACACTTCCCAGGTATTTAAATTTTTATATCTGCTTGATTTTAGTATCTCCGTCCTGTATTTGGTATATAGCCTGGCATAAAACGTACTTTTCAGCTTTACATTTCTATATTTCTTTTTTTTCATTTTTGAGTATTTTAGTCAAGAAAAAGAGAGGAGGAAACATACACAATGTTTCCATAGAGAGTACTTGATGAATACTGGCCAGACTCTAGGAAATATTATGGTTAATAATTGTCTTGCAAATGAATCATTCACTTAGTTCTTTTTGTATTTGCATTCTCGATAGTTTGATGAAACTTTCCACTGTTCGAGTGGGTGACTGGCATGCTTCAAAGACCAAATAAACTTCAGATTTCTTACTTAAAGGCTCCTGAAAAGCATTGTTTATCAAGAACGGACTCGTACTATACAGAAATCAAAAGTTTAAATTCTTCAATTTTTCAAATTTGCTATCATGTGTACTAGGGATGCACTGATATGCAAATTGGCCGATTAATCAGCAGGTTATCGGTAATCGGCCTTATCGACTACTTTGCTGATTAATCGGTGCCCCCTAATGTGTACCACTCTCTGCCTACTCATGAGCCATTGCGCATTAGACAAGAGGGTAAAATTTCAAGTAGAACATTTTTGTATAAGTACTTAATAATTTTTCTCGAATAAATAGATAAATATGTCATTCGTTGATATCTACCTTCTTGAGTTTTCTTAAGTTTTGTTTAACAGTATATCAACCTCTGCAGGTTATTTAATGCCAGGTGGGGTTTTAAGGGTTTTTTTTTTATGTTTAGTTATAGTGAGAAAGTTAATTCAGTCAGATTTTGATGATTTTTTTCTATTTTAGAAAATAGAAGATGTCTTCTAATTTTGTATTGAAAAATGTATTGCCGGTAATAATTATTCTCCTGTAAAAATATATATGATGTCAATAATCTTTTTATCCATCAAAAATGTATATTTTTCTATAAAAGTCTATTTTTATGTATATATTTCTATAAATGTTTATTTTCATACTTTTATAATATTTTGACCCCAGTTTAGGGGTGTTAACTATTTACCCATAGCTGGGTCCCTAACAAGTGCTACCACTCCGGGTCAAAGTGGACCTGAGAACAACAGCATTTAAGAGGTACTTCTATGCTCCTAACAACCTTCAAATCAGAGGCCTTAATGCCGGATGCAGTTTACTGTCATGCTCAGGACCTCTACCTTCTTGCACACCGCCAAATATAAATGGTAAACTCAACATTCAACTAACTTTTCAATCACCCATTACTGTAAAAAAGAAACCTAATAAAAAAATTTGATACGAAAGTGTCAATTAGCTAAGTTTTCTTCTTACTTAGATTTGTTTGGAAAATAGTGTACGATACGCTGATTACCTCGTGTAACTGAGAGTCAGTCAGTTAAGTGCCATGCGCGATACACGCTTTGGGCGATCATGTCTCTTCCGAGACATGACTGACTGGGCAGAAGATTATCCCGCAGAAGGTTGCCATTGCTTTCTCCGGTAGACTGGTTGCCGACCAAGGCTATAGAACCCAATCTGTCCTATTATTTAACCCATAACTGGAGGGAAGAGACGGATTAATACCTTTCCCAAGGGTATTTACGCGTAAGTGAATGCAAGGAATTCAACTGGAATTCGAACTCAGTTCCCCGATTTCTTGTTCCGAGCCGATATCCACTGTGCCACAACGCACATCCGCTGAGAGTAAGTAATCGTAAACCATTCCTTACGCTCCAACGTGTAAACGCCTTGCTGTAGTTTATAAGCCATTCATCGCCATGTAGGATTTCATGTGCAGCCCTACAGACGGTGAGGAAGAGACAAATGTTGGTATATAGTTACAGTGATGAATATATGTATATTTACCCATTTTCTTCGTTACTGGTTTGAAATTGTCGACTATATATGTGCAAACTGAAATGAATTCATATGTGCACAAATTCAATATTATTATTTGAAAATTTACCTATTCACAGTTAGATCAACCAAATGCAGAGGACAATACTACTTCATCGGCTTCTTTTATCGCACTTCCCACCTGTGGAACTCTCTTTCATATTCTTGCTTTCCTGACGGCTACAATCTTCATGAATTTAATGCAATTTAAATACCCATCTCCTAACCACTTGACTACAATTCTTTCTACATCACCCTGTATATCTTTTCTTTTCTCTCTACCTTTGCAACTGTCATCACATCTGTATTCTCATTCATCCCTTGCTCCCTTCTCTGACACCCTCTGTAACTGTTTCGTCTTTCTCTTTACTCTCCTCCTATCTAATCTTTTACTCTTGTGTAGCCCCCTGCGCACCAGGAGCGTTATCGCCTTGCATGGGGTGAAACGATTAAAAAAATGTATCTATTCATAATCATTGAAGAAAAAAACGATTAACCTTTTACAAATTTCCATTACTTTTTTCACTATTTTTGTGAACTTGAGTTGATATTTGGACCTGTTTTATGACAATGGTTTTAAGATCACTTTAACCTTTAAAATCTTATGTACATTTTATAGTAGTATTAATATGGAAAATAAATTTCAGAAGCTAAGCAAAGTATTAAGAGACAGGTAAATATCCTTAAAAATGAAGGAAATACTGCTAATTCCAAGTGTAATATCTAGTCTCTCCTTCGGCTGTGAATACTGGATAATCTTCTCCGAGATTAAGAAAATTCTTAAAGGGGTAGAGAAATTGTTCTCCCAACTAAACCATTGGGCAATAAAGGTAGATTTAAAGAAAATAAAGACACGTAATGGTGATGGGTGGTTTGAAGAATCTGATACAAACAGGACGGATTGAAGGAAAGAGATGCAGGGAAAAGACATGACATACTTGATCGGATTAAGCCAGTGCATGGCGGAGCAGGGTTTGTTGATGCAAGAGATAGATGGATGTGGAAGGCCATGATCGCCTACATCCTGAACAGACATGACACATGACACAAAGAAGAAGAAGAAGAAGAAGAAGAAGAAGAAGAAGGATTACAAGTATATAACTGCTAGTAATCTCAAAAAGAAACCTGGTATATCTGGGAAATATAATGTGGAAATAGGATTTGGAAAATTTAAAACTCGCTGATCACACTGAAGCAAATATAAACATAAGAAAAGATGATGAAATTTAACGATCAGTTAAAGAATAAAAAAGGACTGAAAATGGCGGTAAAGATAAAATTTTATTTAGATAAAAAATTATAAATTGCTGCGGGCTATGATCATCTATGTCCTACAAAAAGGCACTTAAAAGATGAAGCAATATTATTAGTAGTAATAGTATCTCTATTTGATAGTGACGTTATTGTTATTTACACGAAATTCGCCATCACACTGGTGGCTTTCAATGTGATAAAGAGAGAGAATGTTTTTTAAGCACTTTCTATCTGTATCTTGTCAGTTTGAATATTTTGGGGCCATTATTGGACTGACAATTCTACTAAGGTTTCAGAGACATTTTTCGAGTCAGTACCAACACTGTCTCATACGAGTGTCACATTTATACTAAAGTTCAACCAATATAATTTTTAAGAGCCTTTTATGGTAGAGGGATACTGGATGAGGTATGTAAGTTGAACGTAAGAGGAGAGAGAATGACGTGCAGATGACAAGGGTAAAGAAGGATGATCCTTTCTTTGAAGAGGTAAGATTGTCGTATTAAGGAAAAAGCCACATCGGAGATTGTTCCCCAATGTGTAAATTCTCGGATACAAAAAAATCTGTTTGAGTGAAAATGCCTATTTACCAATGGAATACGAAAAAGATGCGAGTGAATCGACTCCTTTGACGGAGTTAAAATAGCTACATCAAACCGTAAGTTCTTTGCTAACAGTTTCTTCTATAGCACTTCTTAATGCGTTAAGCATAAAACAAAACCGTTTACACTGGATATTGACTTTAATGTTCACTTTTATAATTACATAAGTTCTATCTCTAATATTGAGCACTTTAAGACATTAATAGAGCAGACCTTAAAACTGTATTTTCTCATTTATTATATACACATATGTGTGTGTGTGCGTGCGTGTGTGCATTAATACGTAAGATAATCGACTGTTGTTGTCCAGTAAGCCAGATTTAGAAACTAACTGCCCGACAGCTCACAAATATAAATTAACTAGCAGTATAGCCCGGCGTTGCTAGGGTGTAATGAAAGCTTTAAAACTAATTCATCAGCCTAAAGAATATTTGTGTGTAGTTTGGTGAGAATTGGATAAAAATTGTGAATTTGTATAAAGGACATACAGACAGATAAACAGACACACACACAAACATCTTGCCTTATATATATATATATATATATATATATATAAGATAGATAGATAGATATAGATATATATATTATCGATTTTCTGCACTATTTTAAGAACTGTAACTTCTGAATATCGTTTCTTATGTCTTTGTCTATGAGTGTATCAAACTTGATTAAAATCGGACCAATCTTCTATAAGCCGATTTTTTCGATTATCGATATTTATCGGGGATACGTCGACACAAAACCATTTGCACCCAAAAAACTGAGTCTATCATCTTTCTTTTAGATGAAACCATCTTGGCCTTCTTTCAAGCAGGTGAAGAGAGGCGTTTCCATTGGTTGAAATATAACCTATATGATTCACGTAATAAACCATTGAAAAAAATAAAACTTCGTGTGTGTGTGCGTGTGCGTGCGCGCGTGTGTGTGTGTGCATTAATACGTAAGATAATCGACTGTTGTTGTCCAGTAATCCAGATTTAGAAACTAACAGCCCGACAGTTCACAAATATAAATTGGCAAGCAATCCCACAGTAGGTTGCCATTGCTTTCTGCGGTAGACTGGTTGCCGACCAAGGCTATAGAACCCAATCTGTCCTATTATTTAACCCATAACTGGAGGGAAGAGACGGATTAATACCTTTCCCAAGTGTATTTACGCGTAAGTGAATGCAAGGAATTCAACTGGAATTCGAACTCGGTTCCCCGATTTCTTGTTCCGAGCCGATATCCACTGGACCACAACGCACATCCTAACGCACATCGTAACTGTAGCTATCTTAATGAAGCTAAATTACGTACAGTGACGTCGTTTGGCACAGATTGATACTGAACTTTATCGCGCATACACACTGTTATATGATGCGAATGTATTCACATTGTTTATAATATTGCTTAGAAAGAAAGTGTGTCGAGTGTGATTATTTCACCACACCAAAAGGTTTCCATTAGCGACCATGGCTTGTGCAGCATTTTTTGACCAAGAGCGATATTCTCCAGATCTGACAACGTCCCTATTCCCCTTGCGACTTTTACCTCTTTCCAAAAATCAAATTCCACTTGAAAGGAACATGATTTCAAGATGTCCAGTAAATGCAAGAGAATGCGACGATGCAACTATCCTCAAAAAAAAAAAAAAAAAAAGTTCCAGGAATGCTTCTATCAATTGAAAGACGCTGGATAAACTATGTCTTCAGAAAGAAACTACTTCGAAAGTAATCAGTTCTGTTCAGGATTAAATGCCGAATTGCTGTGTTGTGGTTTTCTTTTTATAGTACCAGTCATCTCGGTACTTTTTGATTAGACTTAGTGAATATATTATCCAGACTGATGTGATTGTTCGTTGACACAAGATTACTCATGGTTTATTAACATGTAAAAATAAATGATATCATTCATAGAAAATCAATATCTTTTTTTCTTCATGCACAATTTTCTATAAATAAATATGTTCATAGATTTATTTCCCTTCCTGCTATGCATATTTTGTTTCTTATCTGTTATTCTAGCGTCAAGAGTTCATCATTTACATTTCATGGACAAATAACTGTTTATTTTGAAATCTTTCAGCCGCTTCACGGAGTAATTAGAATTCTTTGATGTGTATATGCATTTGCCTAGATTAGTGCAAAAGAAACAATAATTACTTCAATGAAAATTTGAAATCATTTCAACGATTCCATTACGCGTGTGCGCATGCGTTACATATGAGCACCCTGCCACAGAGATACGTTTAACGACACAAGTTAGACCAATCGCTAGTTGAGTGAGTACACACTGCATTAGAAGCGCCATTATTAGAGTCCCTGCTTTGTCTCATGCAAGCTTTTGAAAGATCTACTATACTACTCCTTATTCAGTAATGATTTGCAGAAAGGTATCGCGAATCACCGCTAAAACTGCGTGCAGGCGTTATTGTAAATACTCACGAATACAAAGTTGAATAAGGGTTCACCTTATTAAAATCTTGAATAAAAATGTAGTTGAAGTCTTGCACAATTATACTATATTATAAGGAATCATAAATAATTCCCGAGTTTGGGAAGTAATTTTCCTGATTTATGTATCCTCCTAAATACTCATACATTTAGAGTACGCAAAATACCATAGTTTTCACATGGAAATGGCAATTTACACATTGCATTAAAAGAAAAACAGTTCTCTTTCACGACAATGCAAGGAAGCAGACAGCGTGAAAAACACAGGACAAAAATGAACCTTGGTTAGACTGTGTTACGTCATGTTTATCTAGCAGTGAAGCAACTGTTTATTAACTTTTCGTTTTCTGCTAAACGCTTTTATGGGGAAAACGTAATAAAAAGCAGATTCAAAAGTTTATGGATAATATTTCACATCAAAACCTGGAGAATTCTTACTCAGAAGGTATCAAAGAACTACAAAAGTGAACTACATCTTCTTCTTCTTCTATGTGCCCTGTCCCTTCAGGACGTAGGCGATCATGGCTCTCCACGTCTCCCTATCCCTTGTGGCTCTTAGTATGTTTGCTCCTGTTGCTCCGGGCAACCCCCGTTCCGTCATCCACCTGATCAGCAAAAGTGGCAAAAATAGTTGCAAATAATGAGGAATATATATATATATATATTAAGGTATATTTAGGCAGCAATCATACTTTTAAACATGTTTCGTTAAAAACGACCGACAAAGAAGATTTTATTATTATTTTATTTTAATTTTTCCAGTATTTTTACATGTTTCCTTTTAAATGACGATAAGGGATGTAAAAGTGTTCTATATTTTTACAAACGCTTTCAGCTATTTCTCTTGCCATTTTCAAAGATGTTATTTTAAATATGTTGCAAATACATCTTCATGTGTTGAGTATTTTTGTGTATTTGAAAAGAATAGATCTTTAAAGCTATAAGAGAGGCACTAAATTTCTCCTACAACGAACCTCAAATTATTTAACAGTGGAAAGGGAGTTTTGAAAGATTTTTGCTTTTTTTTAATAGAGAGACTCTCACTTTATGTCCAGCCCCGCATTAAAGAACACTTCTTTTTATATTCCTTATCTCCAGCAAAAGAATAAAGTTAGCATGTAAAAATACTAGAAAAATTAATTCAAATATTAATAAAAACTTCCTCGTCGTTTGTTCTTAAAGAAACACACACACACATTTTCAATTTGTAAAAGAGTTATTACGCGAGCTAGATTTCTACTATGAGTGGTGTCTTCAGGCGATTTGCAATAAATGGCCTAAAGACAACACTCATGGTAGAAACCTAGGTCGCGTAATAACTCGTATACAAATGGTAAATATTCAAAAGTTCTACAATATAATTGTATTGAACAATTTAATACAAATGTGCACTTTTCTAATCTTATTATGTCCAGAAACTAAGTAATTAAACAATCATTGTATATATATATATATATATATATATTATGGACTCTCCTGTCGTGTGTGTGTGTGTGTCCGTTATCTATAGACTCCGAAACGGCTGAACTAATTTTCTTGAAAATTTGCACAGTTTTACTGCAAGCGTATGCGAGTGTTCTCAGCTAGAATTTGTGTCGAGGTACCCCGATAAATATCGAAAATCGGTAATCGAAAAAATCGGGTTATAGAAGGAGTTGTCCGATTTTAATCAAATTTCATACACTCATAGACAAAGACATAAGAAACGATACTCAGAAGTTTCATGGTTGCAGTTCTTACAATAGTGCAGAAAATCGATAATATATATATATATAAAAGGCAAGATATTTGTGTGTGTGACTGTTAATCTGTATGTATTTCCTTTATACAAACCCACAATTTTTATCCGATTCTCACCAAACTTCACACAAATATTCTTTAGGCTGGGTCTGAGCTCCAGGACCATGGATTAGTTTTAAAGCTTTCATTTCACCCGAGCAATATATATATATATATATATATATATATATATATATATAATATTTATATATAATATATATATGTATAATATATATATATATATATATATATATATATATATATATTTAATTGTACATAATGTTTTAAATAATACATTTCACAAACATGAAAGGGAAATTATTTCTGACTCAACTCAAATTAATATGTGGCTACTGAAAAATAGATATTATATAATGTCTTGTATTTATATCTTAAAGACATTTAAAATAGTGAAATTTCCAGTAACCTTTTGCTAGGTATCCAAAGTCATTGGAATATGATAAGATATGCATTCTTCCATACTCTTTCTCATTTTACGTAAGATATATTTGCTGCTCGAGTGAACTTTCATGCACAAATAAAATAAATCGCTGGCATAGACATATTTAATATATTTCTATTAACACGTGTACAAGCGTTAGCGAGGCTTATCGTTAAAATCGAGAGACCAAACCCTATCTCCATTCATCGTTTCCATGGCTTGATTTAATTAAAGTGCTGCCTTGTGGTGTCCTGCCGTTATGTGACGCCCAGATTTTTTTTTTTATCCATTTCTCTCCAAACGGCAGAATTTTAATGACTAACAGCAGTGTTTTCCTTGATACCAGCCCAGACCCTTTCCTTTTCCTTTTCCTTGTCACACACACACACACACACACACACACACACACACACACACACATATATATATATATATATATATATTTGTGTGTGTGTGTGTGTGTATGTGTGTGTGTACGTGTGTGTATTAAATTTACACTTTTGTTATAGGTTCTTTATTTCATCTATTTCTTTGTATTATAACTTCCTTACTCTCCCTTCTTCGGACGAGTGCCTGTCTGCCAGCCTATTTTGGCGCCCGACCGACCGCCTGTTTCGATGGCGAATATTCTCTCAACCTCCTAAGTATTGGTTTATATTGCTGGCTGGGTTGCGTTGTCACCAGACCGTCACTAGTGGCTCACACAAATCAGCGAACGAAGAAGAGAGGCGGATTCTTACCGGTCGTTTTCTTTCTTTCTTTTTTGTACATTTTTTTTTTCATTTCAATTAATTTTGTGTAATAGCTATTCATACTATTTTTTTAAAATATCCCCATTTTCTTCAATCTGATCGAAAACTTATTATTCTAATTTTATCCCGAATTTTTTGCATAAAAATGGGAAATGTGAGTTTTTCAGCGCTCGTAATATTGTAGGTGGATCTCTTTTAATAGTAAATGTAAGCGTAGCTTCGATGTGACAAAATGCTGAAATTATGCAGCACCCTGTGTGGATCGAACTCACGACTCAGTCGTAGTTGTTCTAGTAAGACACGAATGCTAAGCATTACAGGACCTCGAATTCCCCAAGTGTATGCGCGTATGCCATTAAGGTAACATATTCACTTTCGATATCTCTTGATTGATTGGTTACTTCCCAACCCACTTCTTTCTTTCTTTCTCTTTATATATATATATATATATATCGCTTACATTTGAAGACCCGTATCAACCAACACATCTTTTCACAGATTAGATTGGGTAAAATAAGTTGCCTTCACCCCACTTCCGTGGAATCGTCCATCGGCCAGCACCTGTTGGATAATCCGACTTGTGCCAAGACCTATAAAGGTGATTAGTTCAGGGTGCTACAAAGAGCCGACTTCATTAACCATTTAAGGATTCTGTAGTCGGTCTCGATTCTTTGGCGTAAACCTTCTCTCTCTCGACAGAAAGAGTTCGTTAAGTCGTTGGACTTATTCGGGGACATTTTTTAACACTCATCTCCACTCTTTCAGCAATTTATTTTTGAACATATTTTTGTACATATTTCATCTAATTGTATATATTTAATCCTTTCCACTCGATTTTATCCCCCTCGCTAATTGTTTACACGCTTCTGTCCCCCCACCACTTTTTTGCTCACGTGAATATTTTTTCGTTCTTTGATCACTATCAACGGTTCTCTCCTGATGTATTGTTGGCAAAAGGGATCCCTTGAGAGATGTTTCCCTTTGTAATTTTTAAAGCAATTTACTGGTTTTGTACCGTCAAACAGTTATATATATATATATATATATATATATATATATATATATATATATATATATGAATGATCGTTTTATAAGCAACTAACATTTTTGACAAGTACTCGGGTTGATTAATCTTTACGTAAGAATTAGTACTAGAGATGTTTAATCATTTTATACTTGTGTTTAAAAGTGACGAGAGTGGACGTTGTGTAAGTATTTGTTTGCTTGATAGATTCTACTTAGCGTCTGCATTTTGCGGTCTAGCTCGACGGGAGTTGCGCTCAGATGTAGATCAAAATTTTAGAACGTTAATGACACCTGGAAATTTTTAGAAAGCCAAAATTAAGGGTAGAAAAATATATATCATCCCACAAAGTCAGGGATCAGTTTATGTATTGATTATAATATAGAATCGATCACCCCACTTTATATTATCACTATCTATATATGTTGACCCCCTCCCACCCTAATCCAATAGAGACATTTTACAATACATTGTTATCTATATGTATAAAAGTGACGAGAGTGGACATTGTGTAAGTATTTACTATGTATATTCATCATAAGTTTTCCATTCTTATTATGCCTTAAACTCAGTCAGTCAGTTAAGTGCCATACGTGATACACGCTCGGGCGATCATGTCTCAAAATAGACATGAGTGACTGGGCAGAAGATTATCCCGCAGTAGGTTGCCATTGCTTTCTGCGGTAGACTGGTTGCCGACCAAGGCTATAGAACCCAATCTGTCCTGTTATTTAACCCATAACTGGAAGGAAGAGACGGACTAATACCTTTCCCAAGGGTATTTGCGCGTAAGTGAATACAATGGATTCAACTGGAATTCGAACTCAGCTCCCCGATTTCTCGTTCCGAGCCGATATCCACTATACCTCAGCGAAAATCCTACCCGACTGAAACCGGACTAAACTGCTCTAAGAAAATAAAGCCCAGCATCTCCATTCATCATGTTCACAAAATCAGGGATCAGTTAATGCATTGATTGTACTATAGAATCGATCGCCCAACATCCTATTATGTATATCTATGCATGTTGCCCTTCCACCCTAATCCAATAGGGACATTCTTCATTGTTATCCATATCAATAAATGTGACGAGGTTGGACGTTAAGTATTTGCTACGCAAATTCCTCATGTTTTTTTCTTATTCTAGATTCCTTAAACTACCCGAGAGAAACCGGGCTAAACTACTAGTCAGTCAGTTGAGTGCCATACGTGATACACACTTGGGCGATCATGTCTCGAAAGAGACATGACTGACTGGGCAGAAGATTATCCCGCAGTAGGTTGCCATTGCTTTCTGCGGTAGACTGGTTGCCGACCAAGGCTATAGAACTCAATCTGTCCTGTTATTTAACCCATAACTGGAAGGAAGAGACGGACTAATACCTTTCTCAAGGGTATTTGCGCGTAAGTGAATGCAATGAATTCGGCTGGAATTCGAACTCGGCTCCCCGAAATAAAAAAAGAAAGACATTTCATTGTAGCTAAACAAGTAGAATTGATAAAATTCTTAAATACAAAAGAAAATAACGTAAGATCTTTTGTTTAATTTTATTTTCAAGTTAAGTTTTCTTATCATTCTTCTTTATATAAGCCGCTCTGACATCAGTTAGTGAGGGTAATTATGAATTGAGTACAAATGTTTCTGAGCAAGCTGCTTGTCTGAAAAATAAAACATCTCATATTCTTTTTATTTATATATACAAGCTGTATACATATATTTATAAATGTGTGCATATATGAATATAATGATATTTTGTATATTTTTATAGTTACTATCAATCTATCTTAGTCACTTGTGTGTAATTCATAAAATACAAAAAAACTAGTAAGAGATATGAGACAATGATGTGACTTCTCACCAGACTTATTCCATTTTTAGAGTAAAGGAACAATGTGAGAATCAGAAGTCTTACCACGATTCATAATTGGCAGCTAAAATCTTGGCGAATTAGATATGCAAATGGTAGTGTTGATGGCAGACAGAGAAAAAAAAAACTTCAGGAATTTCTCCAGAAAATAAGGCTAAACAAGAACCGTAAAAAGACTGAATATATTGTTGGCAGCTAAAAAAAAAACAGCTTAACATTTGAATTATATATTTGAGATACAAAAATTAGACAAATAAAATGCTTAATTATCTAGGAAGTGTTTTAACAGAAGACAGAATATTTAAAACGTCCTTTGGCATTACAAAAGATGCCTTCTAATTATTAAGTATATTATAAAGAAACATACTAAGTTCATTCGAAGCAAAGTAAAGAGTGCTGAACTTCTATGTAACATTTCGCCTCCTATATGCCAGCGAATGCCGGACAAACTTCTCACAGATTAAGAAAAATATTGAAGAAAAAAAAAAAAAAGAATGTTATCACAGAAGGATGCTGAGAATGTAATAGATAGAATATGTGAGAAATGATGAAGTTTTAGATAAAATGGAAACAAATTTCACTTATAATTAGAATCAGAAAGAGGCAGTTGAAATTCTGAGGGTATATAATGAGGAAGGAAAGCTTGGATAAGGAGACACTAACAGGATATATTAGAAATAAAAAAAGGTATTTGAAAGCATCGCATGACCCAATGTAATGCACTTGCGTAAATGTTTGCCAGAACAAGGATTAGGAAATATAGTAAAATGACAAACTTAAACTTAGAGCTGAAAAGAAAAGGAAAATGTAGGGAGCCATGACCTAAAAGGGTAAGGCACATAGAATAAGATATGCTTTTTAGTCACAAGTTGTCAAATATGGATCCTATTGAATATTGAACTCACATCAGACGAACTTAGTAACAGCTGATTCCCAAAATGCATGTCATGTAGATAGATAGATAGATAGATAGATAGATAGATAGATAGATTTGTTTTAATCGTTTCACCCCAAGCAAGGTGGCAACGCCACTGATGCGCAGGGGGCTGTATAAAAGAAAAAGATTAGAGAGGAGGGGAGTAAAGAGAAAGACGAAACAGTTACAGGGGTGTCAGAGAAGGGAGCAAGAGAAAAATAGGAATACAGGTGTGATGACAGTTGCAAAGGTAGAAAGAAATGAAAAAAATTACAGGGTGATGTAGAAAGAACTGGAAAGAAATTGTTAACACATGAGTATTGACATTGCATTTACATTCCTGGAGGTTGTAGCCGTCAGGAAAGCAAGAATATGGTAGTGAGTTCCACAAGCGAGAAGTGCGAGAAAAAAGCTGATGATGTAGAACTGTCGGCTGCATTTGTTTGATATATGAAAATAAAGAACTGGTAGGAAAAATGTCTTTAAACTGACATGTTTCACTTTATTAAGTTTCTTCAAAGATTTGTTAATAAGACACGAATTTAATTATTTAATTAAGAATAAAAGAAAACAATGTATGATTTTTTAGAAATAATGTATGAATGTATGTAATAATTGGTTTTATCGCCTATTCATATCTATCTATCTATCTATCTATCTATCTATCTATCTATCTATCTATCTATCTATCTATCAGGTGATTAAATTTATAGTAACATCTTTTTAAAACATTTGTGAAGTCCTAATTATCTTTCTCTAAACATATTATTAATCGATCAATGACAGGCTTCTTGTTTTCTTTCTCTTTCTTCCCAATGTATGGGCGTATCTGTGTGAATGTATGTATGCCAATTACGAAAATTCTGTTTCTTCAATAAAACCACAGTCGTTTAAATTTGTTAATTTAATCTTCTGCTACGCACTCTTTTTTTTTCTTTTTTCTTTCTCCAAATTGTGTTCTTAATTTTCCAATCCATGAACATTTTTCTTTGGAAACGACCCAACCATTTTATCTTTCCTCCTCTGCATTCTTTTCTTGTCACTCGTTTCAACCCTGCTCCTTCCAAAATGAATTATCCCGCTCTTTTTATTTTCATCTTTGTCTTTTTTTATTTTTTATTTCTGTCACTATTTGTTTCGCTAATTCTCTCCCGCCATTGGCCATGTGTAAATCCTGCAGTTTTTTTTTATTATTTTTATTCGTTGTCCATATGTTTGAAAAAGATTTCCATCTCAATTTCACTCATGCAATTCAATCGAAATAGGAGGTAACCAATGATAAAAGCTAGTGAGAGGGGGAAAAAAAGAGGCAGTTCAGAAGAGAGAGAATGTGAAAGGGGAAAAATGAAATAAATTAGGGAGAGACAGAAGTTGAAGATAAAGAGAGAAAGAGAACGGTGAGTATAAGAGAAAAGAGGAGTGTAAAAAAATAGAAGAGTATAAAAGAGTATAAAAGAGTATAATCAAAATGGAGAGAATATCGAAAGAAAAGGGAAACTGAAGATTAATGGGAAGAATTAGACAAGGAAAATTTTATTAATAGAAGCAACAAAATAAGACAAAAATGTAAGCAAAAAATTAAATCAGATTTTATGAAACATAATTAAAAATATAAATGTAAGGGATAGAGATCAAAAATTGAAAGAGAAACCAACAAAGAAATCATAAAAGAAATAAGAATAAACAAAGAAGAATGAAAGAAGAGAATAAAGAACGAAGGAATAAAGGAAGAATAAATGAAGAACGATTATATGAAATAAGAATAAAGGGAGAGAAGAATAAAGGAAGGAAGAATAAAGGAAGAGAAGAATGAAGGAAGAGTAGAAGAATGAAGGAGAAGAATAAAGAAAAATAAATAAACGAAGAAAGAATAAAAGAAAGGAAAGAAAATGACTACAGAAAGAATGAAAGAAAAAATATGGATTCAGTTTTAAATAAAAACAGTAAAAAATTGAATATCATAAGAAATTAAAAAGAAATAAGAACGAAAAAACGTGTGTGCGAATGAACAAGACATAAAATAAGGAAAGAATGAAGAAAGATAGATAGATAGATAGATAGATAGATAGATAGATAGATAGATGCAGAATGAAAGAGAAGGAGAGAGAGACATGCGAACAGAATTAGATAGATAGATAGATAGATAGATAGATAGATAGATAGATAGATGCAGAAAGAAAGAGAAGAAGAGAGAGAGACATATGAACAGGATTAGATAGATAGATGCAGAATGAAAGAGAAGAAGAGAGAGACATATGAACAGGATTAGATAGATAGATAGATAGATAGATAGATAGATAGATAGATAGATAGATAGATTCAGAATGAAAGAGAAGGAGAGAGAGACATACGAACAGATAGATAGATAGATAGATAGATAGATAGATAGATAGAATTAGATAGATAGATAGATAGATAGATAGATAGATAGATGCAGAATGAAAGAGAAGGAGAGAGAGATATATGAACAGGATTAGTTAGATAGATGCAGAATGAAAGAGGAGGAGAGAGACATATGAACAGGAATAGATAGATAGATCGATGCAGAATGAAAGAAAAGGAGAGAGAGACATATGAACAGGATTAGATAGATAGATAGATAGATAGATGGATAGATAGATAGATAGATAGATAGATAGATAGATGCAGAAAGAAAGAGAATGAGAAAGAGACATATGAACCGGATTAGATAGATAAATAGATAGATATTTCAAAAGAATTGAGATAACATAAATACAGAAAGAAGATGTAAAAGTCATATTATCATATATGCAATTATAATCTATAAATTGCACACAAGCTCGCTTATATGTTTGTGGAGGGATATTTAAAGAAAGATAGTGCAAGAGAGAAGTTGTGATATAGCAAAACCGTAATGCACTATTACGCGGATGAACGACCTAGTGTGCGAGTTGCGGAATTTTTCCAGCTGGGGAGGGCTTGTCTCCGGTAAATTTCAGCATTTTGAAGACGAACAACAAATATTGGAAAGAAATATGCAACGAACTTAGTAACCGAGTTGACTACAAAACAGGCAGACTGTATATAAAAAAAGAGACGAATGTAAATGGAGAGATAAGAGATCTGAGCAGAACGAGAGAAAAAACGACTAAGAGAGGACCGAACGAGTTAGACGAAAACTCTCCATCATAATTATTATGTTTTTCCTTTTCTTTTCATTTTTTTATCGTATTTCCATTGCTTTAAAGTAACGTAATAGAAAACCTGACTCCAAGGGTACAAGAATCCTTGCTTACCAGACCAGGCTAGCCGGTTGGAATCCCGCAGATGTCTAGGGGATGTGAACTTCCTGTTTACGGGCACTATCTGTGCGCGGTAGTCAGTGTTTTGGCATAATTTATAACGGCCACTCAGGCCGACCTGTCAAATCACAAGAATAACTGGTCGGCGGATATTTCCATTGCCACCCGGTTGGTGAACACACCTACCACACCTACCACACCCAGAAGCAATCTTACTTCAACTACTCCCACAGTTACATGCATAACCGGGCTATTCATTCAGTTGCACAAATCTGAGCCGCAGCGAGGGAAGATGATTGGTTAATTGTGCAGTAATTCGTTTTATTTATCTCCCAGAACCGTCAGAGCAATGCATAGTTTGTGTGCAAACCACGAGAATGCATATAAAGACTCATACACAGAGAAACACCCATGTATGCTAATATATATATATATATAACTGTACATTTATCTTTAAACACGTCTCGAAAAACCTACCGAGTATCAATGCGGAAGGGAAAAATGGAAACAAAAAAGAAACTAATTAAGTACTTGAACATTAGTCAAAGTACTAGTCGAAAGAAAAAAACCCGAGACGAGGGACCTAACCCGTAAACCGCTCAATACAATAACAAAGCAAATAAATGATGATCCTTTAGGTGAAACCTAGGTAGGTCCGTTGGCTCTAGGTTAGCTACTTACTTATATATATATATATATACTTTAGAACATTTACAAATTTTTTTTATATATCCACGACAAATCGTACATTTGTTTCGACATTGAAACTACAATGTCTCATCAGGTGGTGTGGATAGGAATGGAAAGCCTCTTTTCATATATTTGGTGAGTTGTGTGTGGGATGTTGTAAGGGAACAAGTCTTGTGAATTGCCCGTTTAAATTTTGAAGAAAGTGGTGTGGGTAGTGAACACAGCTGATTAATGAGTGTCTTGGAATCCTGCAGACAGATATTCACAGCGCTATATATTATACATCGAGCACTGTTTTAAATTAATATTTTGGACAATGCAAAATAATGTTTTTTCTTCCTTCCCTATTCACACGGATATATATATATATATATATATATATATATATTCGCGCATGCGTGATGTTTGTTTTATATTTTGACAACTGCATAGATGGATGTACGTTGAGGTGCCGTGGATATCGACCCGGAACGAATAATCGGGGAGCCGAGTTCGAATTCCAGTTGAATTCGTTGTATTCACTTACGCACAGATACCCTCAGGAAAGGTATTAATCCTTCTCTTCCTTCCAGTTATAGGTTAAATAATAGGACAGATGGGATTTTATAGCCTTGGCTAGCAACCAGTCTACTGCAGAAACCAATGGGAACATACTGCGGGATAATCTTCTGAACAGTTAGTTATATCTCTTTCGAGACATGATCGCCCAAAGCCTGTATCACGTATGGCGCTTAACTGAACTGATTGATAGTTGGGTGAGTTGGGCACCGTCTGTGAGAAAAAGTGCACAATAACGCAGTTGAACAGAAGTTTCGAAATGGCATGCTTTTCTGCTTGGCATTCGTACCGGAATCACCAAAAGAAACATTTCAGAGTGTTTAGGTGTCAATCTGGAGACAGTGCAGAGGATTCAAAATCACTTGAATGAATCTAATGAAGATTACGAAGGTATGCGTGTGTGTTTCTGTCTGTGTGTGTGTTATATTGAGAATATATTAAAATTTTAATGAAAAATATACATTACTGAAATGAAATAAATCCGTATAAGCATTTAGAACATGTAAATGCAGAAATATATCAGTATAATAAAATATCAGTATAATAAAATATCAGTATAATAAAATATATCAGTATAATAAAATATCAGTATAATAAAATATATCAGTATAATAAAATATCAGTATAATAAAATATATCAGTATAATAAAATATCAGTATAATAAAATATCAGTATAATAAAATAAAATATCAGTATAATAAAATATCAGTATAATAAAATATCAGTATAATAAAATATCAGTATAATAAAATATATCAGTATAATAAAATATCAGTATAATAAAATATATCAGTATAATAAAATATCAGTATAATAAAATATCAGTATAATAAAATATATCAGTATAATAAAATATCAGTATAATAAAATATCAGTATAATAAAATATATCAGTATAATAAAATATCAGTATAATAAAATATATCAGTATAATAAAATATCAGTATAATAAAATATCAGTATAATAAAATATATCAGTATAATAAAATATCAGTATAATAAAATATCAGTATAATAAAATATATCAGTATAATAAAATATCAGTATAATAAAATATATCAGTATAATAATATATCAGTATAATAAAATATCAGTATAATAAAATATATCAGTATAATAAAAATAGAGTTAAATTATGCTTGAAAATGCATAAGAAGTACTGTAAGTATAAATGAGTTTAAGGGCAAATCTACAGTGACTTGCACATTACAAGAATTGTGGAATCACCAACATAGACAATAAAAGTTTGTATAGACACCATGAATCGATCGGAAAATAAAAAAATAGCATGCAGAAAACGAAGTTTTTCTTTATTTGACTAAATCTACAAAGGTAAATTATTATACCAGATAAATTCCATGTGTATAACCTATCAGTAGATTCAAATATGAGTCTACACAAACCTTAAGGCACACACGCAAATGCATATAATCTTTTGTTAAATAAAGAAGGAAGCTGGCAATGGTTCGCCTGAAATAGGCCTATACTTCCGATTCACCATGAAATAACGTGTCTCCTTTAATTTTCTTATATTTGCTCCACATTTATTTATATGCATATATGTTTAGAGCTCTCTTAGAGAGTTACCCTACCACTGTATGTACAGGATACTCCGTTGGATTCTTCTATACCCACACTGTATGCTGATATATATATATATACACAAGACCGGCCATGATTATTAGGTCACGCCAGTATTTTTAAAAGAAATGATGTATTTAATACTATTTTTAGTATTTATTTCCAAATGAAAATAGAATGGTTCTTTTGTTACTATTATTTGCAAAATTTTACACGACAAGGAAGTAAGGATGAACTGGTCCGAATCACCCTGATTTTTCTTCACCCTGTCATTGATGACACTGCACTATAGGTAATAATTGTAATATTTATAAATCATTTGATGCACATGTTATTGTGCAATATTAACACTTTTATTTTCATTTACAATAATTCACTTGGAATTAAATACTAAAAAATAGTACAAAATTCATAATTGTTTTTAAAACACTGGAGTCACTTAATAATGATAGCTTTAGTATATATATATATATATATATATATATATATATATATATATATATATATATATATATATCCAAGTGAATAAGGAACGAAGAAAATATTAACAACATTCAAAGCATTAATTTAAGTCCGTGCTCAATATAAAAATAGAGCTATGAACACTTATTATAAATTATAGTATAGAACATGTACAAATTATCATCTACTAAAAACGTGCACATTATGTTTCGACATTGAAAGGACAATGTCTCATCAAGTAATATCACGAGAGACTACCTGATGAGACATTGTTTTTTCAATGTCGAAACAAAATGTATACTTTGTAGTAGATGACAAGTTGAACATTTTTTAAGCTATAATTTATATATATATATATATACAGGTTTAAAATCCAATAATATTCTGATTAATATACACACACATAAATTAAATCGTATATGCATGTATCAATATATATATATAATTAAATTCGTTTTTTAATTAAGAAAAAGACACACGCGTGTATGCGTGTGTGTGTTTCTGTGCAAGCCTGATATATTAAATAATTTGAAGAGATTTATGTGTGAAGTTATCTATCTTTCATGTGTCTCACAAAAGATTTCAAATACATTTCTGCACATCATATTTTGATCAATGTGCTTCTGAATTTTCTATTACGATCGGTGGATGTGTGGGATCGTGCCCACAAAATACACACACATTAGAAAGAATTTATATTATTTACGAATTAACATGTCTTTTAATGGATTTCGTTCCTGAACAATCCGAATTCGTAAATAATTACATTGTCTATACTGTCACATGTTTAACAAGAACACTCACGGTTCAACTCTCTAGTCATGACTCTATTAGAACTTATTTATATACACGTGGAGACCTGCTTATGTCTATACGTTATATACTCGTCGAAAATACAAATATATGTAAAAAAAAATATTCTCAAATAATGGAAACATTATTAATAAAAAAGAAAAAAACAACACTCAGTAATATTAACTATGATTACTGCCAAAATGTGTTAATCGTGTTTGGAAAATAAAACTATAACAATCCATATATTCAGTTGAAACTAAAATAAAATTAATCCATGATAATGGCTAAAAGTATAGCCAAAAAACTCGTCGATAAATAAAATATTTCAAGAATTTTTATATAATTTATCTACTGAAATGTGCGTTGTGGTGTATCGAATATCAGCTCGGAACGAGAAATCGGGGAGCCGAGTTCGAATTCCAGCCGAATTCATTGCATTCACTTACGCACAAATACCCTTGGGAAAGGTATTAATCCGTCTATTCCTTCTAGTTATGGGTTAAATAACAGGACAGATTGGGTTCTATAGCCTTGGTCGGCAACCAGTCTACCGCAGAAAGCAATGGCAACCTACTGCGGGATAATCTTCTGCCCAGTCAGTCATGTCTCTTTCGAGACATGATCGCCCAAGCGTGTATCACGTATGGCACTTAACTGACTAATCTACTGAAAAAAAAAAAACTTATAAGATCACAGAAGAAATGACGTCAAAAGTTAACCACAGCTCTTTATCTGTCACTCGTAAAGAAACTTGCAAAAAGGGAAATTGCTGCTTAAATAGTCTAAACTATCGCCCGGTTCACACTCCACCCACGTCTATTGAACAGGTGAAGAGGCTCATCCCTTGTTCCCTGTTTAGGATGTGGTTTCCGGCTTTCTCTTTTCCAGGCTTTTCACTCTTTTCTTTTTTTTTTTTTTCAATTGGAGTAGATAGACTAAACTATCGCCCGGTTTACACTCCACCCACGTCTATTGAACAGGTAAAGAGGCTCATCCCTTGTTCCCTCTTTAGGATGTGGTTTCCGGCTTACTCTTTTTCAATCTTTTCACTCTTACGTAGCACCCTGCACATCAGTGGCGCCGTTAAAAAAAAAAAAAAAAAAAAAAAAAACTAAAAAAAAAAAAACGAATATATATATATATAGTTACGGCCATATCACGTTGAATACACCGGTTCTCGCACGATCACCGAAGTTGAGCCTGGTCATTACTTAGATGGGTGACCACTTTGGAATAAATGGTGCTGTAAGCGTTTATTGACGGATGTGCGTTGTGGTGCAGTGGATGTTGGCTCGGAAAAGTAAATCGGTGAGTCGTAAGCTCTGCATTCAATTACGCACTGGTACTTTTGGGAAAGGTATTAATCCGTCCCTTCCCTCCAGTTATGTGTTAAATATGTGAGGTCTGCTGTTCATGCGATCCGTGGTGAATTTCTGCACTGATTGTTTGTTATCAGCAGTTACAAAAAGTGTGGGTGGTACGACAAAAGGCTTCACCACTCAAAACAATTCTTTGTGTGGCAGTCTGTGTTAGACACTCATACGTCGAAATCGACGGGAGAGTCCATAATATATATATATATATATATATATATATATATATATATATATATATATATATATATATATGATGATTGTTTAATTACTTAGTTTTTGATCATAATAAAATTAAACCACTTTCTATGAAAAACTGTTCAATACAATTATATTGTAGAACTTTTGAATATTTTAAAAAGTTCACGCGTTGGGCAAATCACGAAGATTCTTAGCTGAATATTATTAGGCATTTTAAAAACGAAGCAACTGGTTTCGCTCATCCTCTTCAGGTCTCATCTTGAGATTAACTTAGATTAAGATAAAATATGGAATGAATGAAGAGAATGGAAGAGATAATACATTTATTTTTATCGACTGGCTAAAAAACATGTGTCCTGCGTCAAGATTTGAACCTGCGTCCTCTAGAATAAAACACGTCGGATAAACTGATAGTTTCTGCAATGGGGCGCAGGTTCTAAGCCTGCAAAAACCGTGTATTTTTTCATATCTTTCAAAATTTAATCTTTAATTACATATATATATATATATATATATATATATATATATATATATATATATATTAGTCATCCCCATAGAAGCCTGTTTCGCTGTATCACAGCTCATCAGGTTGGCTCGACACATTCACTTCCTTCTGGCCCGGGTCGAGACTCGAGCGATTTGGTGCCAGTCAGAGTTGCTACCCACTAAGACATAGGCGCATGCAATCAGCGAGGGGAAGGTTTACCATGCTAAATATAAACAGTGTATCCACACGCCAGTCATATATATATATATATATATATATATATATATATATATATATATATATATATATAATTAATGTGTGTATTGTGTGTGTGAACGCGCGTTTTCGCACCCTTGTGTGACTGTTTGCATTTAATGCATATATATATATATATATATATATATATATATATATATATACAGACTTCGATTTATTATTTATTTCTTGGTCTACTATTGTATTGAGCGCTTTAGTGTTAGGGTTCTGGTCTCGGTTTTTTTTCTCTTTTATATATATATATTTCTTTTATATATGTATTTTTTCTATTTTTATATATATATATTTTATTTTTCTCTTATATATATCTTTTATATATATATATATATTTATTTATAAATATATATATATATATATATATATATATATATATATATATATATCGAGTATTTTGACGTATGTTCAAGTCCTTGGTTTCTTTCTTTTTTTACTTCACCTTTTTTTTCCCCTCCGAGTTTGTCCTCGGTTGGTTTATCGAGACGAACTGAAATATATTATAACAATTATTAGTATTAGCATTATTGTTATTATCATTATTGTTATTATATATATATATATATATATATATATATATATATATATATATGATACATAGCGTATGATTTTAAGCTCTGCTGAGTTTCGCTTAATGCTGGATAAATCATTTGATATTAATAAATTCAACTAACCGAAATGATGTATTATGTTCTGATTACGTTGATCGTTTGCAAGCGAACACGATAAGAGTTTGATTCAACATGAAAGGAATTGCAACGAACCGATTCGCAAAAAAAAATTCTGATCGGTCGATTACATAAATATCGTTGAAACAAAAGGTTATGACTTAATTATACAATGTATTATACACATACACACAGATATGTTGAGATGGATGAATTGTCGTCAAAATGATGTAAAAATGCAAATAAAACTTACATTGCTTTTTAAAAGATTAATTTAACAATATTACACAAAATTATTTTGATATACTAAAGAGTAAATTTATTCAATAATATGACATTTTACTTCAGCCAAATCCTTCAGGCAACGTAGGAATTTCCTGCATGTTTTCTGGAGCTTCTCAGTTTTGTAAGTTGATGAACGCTACGGTAAACGTTGCTTTCCGTTCGTCTTTGGTGTGACAAAGAATTTTGATGGTCTCTGATTCAACAGCGCGCCATACATAATAATCAAACGGATGCTGTCATGTGACTTAGGTAGCCAGATGTAAGGAGTGATGTGGCCGCAGAAATTGTCTGACATCCATAACTGGATACACCTGCTTGTGTGGCATGATACAGATTTCTGTTGCCAGACACAAGGTCTTCCAGCAGCCACCCTATTGACCTAGTTCAGTAATACCCATCAAGACATTGATGTACGGCTCTGTTGAATCTGAAGCCCTGTGGGAAAATGAATGAAGGCATCACTAGTAATCATTAGACTCAACCAAGTCTTTGCAAATCAGCTGCTCTGTCCTCAAATACACAACAAAACACTCTGAAATGTTAGTATTGAAGATTCCGGTGTGAATGCCAAGTGAATTCCATCATGGTTCTCTTTTTCTCAGCGATGATGCCTAACTGACCCTACTATATTGTACCGTCGACAAAATCTGAAACGAACAACTTGCACGCACAAAATGTCAAATAACGATAATTTATCGATAAATGACCCTTTTATAAATAATGACTATATTTAGTTTGGTTTCTTCTTTTTTACGGCATATCAGCCTCAATGCCTCAATTTAATGACAATGAAATTTTTTCAATAGATTTTATATGAATAGAATATACTTTCTTAAAGTGGCTTTCGTTGAGAGTCAGATGTATTGCTGGTAAAAATTTTAAAGAAATACTTTTGTTGGCAATATTTTTCCTCGAAAACGTTTTCTTGGTAATATTTTTCCTTCAAAAAATCTTTTGTTGGTAACATTTTTCCTTCAAAAATGTATTTTTGTTGGCAATATTTTTCCTCGAAAACGTTTTCTTGGTAATATTTTTCCTTCAAAAAATCTTTTGTTGGTAATATTTTTCATTCAAAAAAGTTTTGTTGGTAAATGTATTTCTAGCATTTTGACCATAAAAAATGTTTCTACCATAAAAAATGTTTCTACCATAAAAAATGAACTCATCATAAATCATGTGAAATATACAATTTTATAGGAAGTGGTCAGGTAGATTCAACAGTTAGAAATAGTTCATGGGTAAATGAAACACATATAGACACATACGCGCATGTATACATGTGATGGGTAAATCGTTAACATTTTATATTTTTTAATTTTTATATATTTTTTAATGAACATGAAGCCACTTCTGATCATAAGTCTCTGGTTTGTACCCGGGAGAAAATGTGCATACAACAGAAATCAAAGATAATAATATTAATAATAATACCAAGAAACAATAGACCATCTAATCTCAGGATGTTCTGTATTTGCCCCAAATGAATATAAAACCGTCACGATAGAGTGGGGCAATATTTGCATTGGACAATGTGCAAACACTATGGAAAATATGTAAACAAACACTGGTATGAACATCACCCAGCACCGGTTACAGAAATAGAAGATGTCACCATTCTATGGGATTACACCATTCACACAGACAGGAAAATTGAAGCAAATACGCCGGACATTATTGTTAAAAACCAGAAAGGAAAAACTTGCCTATTAATTGATATGGCTTGTCTAGCGGATTGTAACATAGCAACCAAGGAAATCGAAAAACTGTCAAAATATAAAAACCTGGAAATTGAAATAGAAAAATTGTGGAAATTGAAAACAAGAGTCGTGCCAGTGATAGTAGGTGCACTTGGAATGATAAAAAATAGAACAAAACAAAACATTGAAAGAATCCCTGGAAACCCCAGCTGAAGAGATATACAAAAAAATGTCTTATTAAGTACAACCCACACACTAAGGAGACCTTTGTCTATGTAACGTTAGGGATGTTAGGGAGATAAGAAAAAAACAAAAAATAGAGCCGTAACAACTCACCATTAGCTGCCTTAGGTCTTCCCAAGACTTGGCAGGTAGTGCGATCAAAGCAGAAATCGAAATATGATGAAAAATGACAACATAATAATAATAAAGGCTGATGTACACCGTCTATACTTACCCTGTAATAATTGTGGAAAAGGTCAACTAGAATTGTCAAATAAGGCAACAATTATTGGCTTACTAACATAATGGAAACCACAAAGAACTGGATGATACAAATAGTTAAACAACACGAAAACAGAAAGAAAAAATATTCAATTATGAAAGAAGGTTGTAAATACAAACGAGATCTACATTTAGCAAATTCTGTAGAAAACCAAACCATCGCCGAAGAATCAACTGCCGGATCAAAACCATGAAAGAGAAAGCCAAGGATAAATCTCTTGAGCATATAAAAAATATGTTGCTAACACAAACCTTTGCATGGCCCATGGACAGTGTTTTAATAAAGCCCATGTTGATGAGGTTAATACTCATCGATGGTTACGAGCATCTAATTCTTGCAGTGCATGACTAGAGTATTTTTACTATGAATTTTCAGGCAAATATCATGCATAATAATATGGATCCAAAATGGAGGTTCTGTAAACAATGTGCAAATGCTTTGGAAAATATGTTAATAAACACTGGTATGAACATCAATCAGCATCGGTTACTGAAACAGAAGACTAAGAAGTTAGATTTCCAAAATAAACTAATATAATGTTTATTTCACTATATAAATTGTGCAGTATTTACAATATTCGGTTTATTGTCTTCACCTTTGTTGACATTTGTACGACGTTTCGGCCGTTGTATGATCCAGCCTTCTTCAGGTGCTAGTAATTTCGAACCGAACTGGGGTATATGAACTCCATTCTTTGCATAATGATTCGAATGTGCGCCATGAGTCATCTCCCTCTAACCCTGCAAGTTACTTGTTCGCCACTGCTGTAGCCTGCTATTGAATTCACAACTCTAAAATCAAGTCAGGAACTAACCAACGTCTATTTCCACTGGGCCATGTGTCATTAAGGACAAAATTGCAAGAAAGATGAGGACAATAGGCCGAATAATGTAAATATTATTCATCTCAGAAATATAGACAAGGGTCCTGGGTATGACCGTAAACTATATCCAGTAGCAAGGCCTGTGGTTGGGAGGTTGTGAGGAGCATGGAACCACCTCTTAATTGCTGTTCTTCCCCGGTCCACCCTGACCAGGAGTGGTATCACCTGTATACACACTTGAACACGCCCTCCTATCAATCTCTCTCTCTCTCTCTCTCTCTCTCTCTCTCTCTCTCCTCTCTCTCTCTCTCTCTCTCTCTCTCTCTGTCTGTCTGTCTGTCTGGTACACACATATTAGTGCTGTCAAATTCCTTAAATATTTAAAAAATTTTAATTTTATGTGGTTTCGTTTGTTTTGTTTTCTGGCATACCTTAACTGATTAAACAACGTTCACTCGCTATGAATCTGAATCAGTACAATATAAGAAATGGCGTGTGATGTGTTTTCGAGAAGAGAAGTGGTCCTCACGTCAACCCAACCGCGTATGGCACCTGACTGCTCCAAACAGTCAATCTTCAAAAAGGATTTTCAGACAGTAAAAACTACAATACACGGAGAAAAAATATACATAATACAATACCCTTCAGAAAGTTTAAACTACTGTCCGAAAGCGCTCGGAACAAGAAAAATGTTGACAGTTTCATATACTTTGACTTTAAAAAATAAAAAAACAGAAAAATACTCAATATAACATTAATTAAATCATCACAGTCGGGCGTATTTAATAAAAGAAGCTTAAAATAGGTTGCTGCTTATATATATATATATATATATATATATATATATATATATATATATATATATTCCATTTGTAGAGGAGTTATTACACAACGCAGGTTTCTACTATGAGTGGTGTCTTCAGGCGATTTTCAATAACTGATTGTACCGTTTACCGTATTATGTATGGTAAAAAATACCTATTAGGTACATACAACCATGGATGAAAACGTTGTTATTTAAAAAATTGCACGTTCAAAAATTCCCTGCCACGTAAGTGTAAAAAAAAAACAAAAAAACATCGTTACGTGAGCGTTCTTTTAAAAAAATCGCCTGTAGACACCACTCATTGTAGGAACCTGGGTCTCGTAAAAACTCTTTACAAATGGAAAATATTCAAAAGTTCTACAATATAATTGTATTGAGCACTTTTAAATACAAATGTGCACTGGTGTAATTTTATTATTATGCCCCAAAACTAAGTAATTAAACTATATATATATATATATATATATATATATATATATATATATATATATATATATATATATATAGTCACTTGAATGCGTTAGCTTAAAATTTGAATAGCCGTATAAACTGGTTAACGTGTTTCCTCTTGCAGATTTAGACATGGAGCACTTTCTGTGCCTGTATTTCATTATTTTTCTTTTCGGTTAATTTAACCTTTAACTATTTTTTATTTGCTTTGATTCATTGTATTTACTTTGCTAAATCTGCAGTTCTCTCGCGATTTTAACAATAAGTTGGCTTATATATATATATATATATATATATATATATATATATGTCTGTGTGTGTGTGTGCATTTATATATATATCTATATCTATAAATAATGACACACGCGCTTGTGTGTGTGAGAGTGAGAGAGCTAGAGCTAGAAAGAGAGAGAGAGAGCGAGAGAGATGTTATTTGAAAGACGACATTTCATAGGCTATATAACTTATTGGTGTAAAACGATAAGTCTTAGACCAACAATCAGTGTCAGATTGGATATGGATCAAACATGTAATTCTTTTTTATTTTAAATATCTGCTGTTATTCGACCCCTTAACCATAACTCTCCAAGGGGGTTATTACATTATTGTTTAAGGCGAACCGGTTCTGTTTATTAGTCTTCTTAAACTACTTGGAGCATGTGGCCTAAATCTTTTTCAATGAAATATTATGCTTTCATTCTATTATGACTTATATTCTTCATCTTGACGAGCAAGACCCGTGCTAAATGACAAACACAGATTTATATATTTGTCTAACGACGTCCATAATCTAGAATTAATGAGGCATTGCCTCTTTACTGCATTACAATTTCACTAAACCGTAATTGTGGCATTTTTTTAATCATAGGTCGTACCAAAAATCAAAAATGGTACTGTTTATACATTATAATCTTTATTAAAACTTTACTTTATATGAATATTTATATTTAAGTTTTCTTTGTATATTTTTACCATTTGGTTTTAACTGCTAATCCTTTCTACAGAAGATGATATGCACTACTTTTTAAAAAATGAAAACAAAAAAGATGATTTTAAGGTACCTCCACCAAACCGCTAAAAAAAACTTATGATTAAAAATGCACCAAACTTAATAAAAAAATGTTTATATTATTATTAAGAGAAAAGATGAAAGTTCATTTAAGCTTTTAATTATTTAAAAAAGAATTAATCTCTTCTAATACGTTCGAAATTTTGATAAAAAGCTTTTTGAGTTTGGGCGTAACCAAATCCTTACGAGAGGTTACAATGGAAAACGTAATATTATATAACTCAGTTTTTTTCAGTAACAAACACATTAGTTTGGAAATTCTTGCAAAAGTCAAATAAATGTCGGATTTTAATGAAACTTTCAGGACTTATTATTCACAAATGAATGAAATTATTTCTAAAAATTCTGGGTAAAACTATTTTTATTGTATGTGTTACTCCCGCCAGGTAAATTCAGGTAATCTTAAGAAATTACATTTTGTTGTGATAAATGGTTTTATGAGTTAAACGCAGGACTCATTGGGGAATGTAAATCATTTATTATTTTTGAAGAATTTGACGTATATTTCCGAAAATCTGCTGCCAATAGAAAAATGAAAGTTGCGATATAATTATGACATTATTTAATTTAATAACCTTTTAATTGCTTGAATAATTAATAAAAATTAAAGACACTATAATTTGAAGAATAAAAAGTTTGGATTACTAACGAAACGGCTAATTATTTATCTTATATATAGCAAAAACGGATATAAATTTTTATTAATTTATGCAAATTTTAATATTTTATTGAAAATGTATATCGGCTCGGAACGAGAAGCCGTGGAGCCGAGTTCGAATTCCAGTTGAATCCATTGTATTCACTTACGCGCAAATACCCTTAGGAAAGGTATTAATCCGTCTATTCCTTCCAGTATGGGTTAAATAGCAGGACAGACTGGGTTCTATAGCCTTGGTTGGCAACCAGTCTACCGCAGAAAGCAATGGCAAACTACTGCGGGATAATCTTCTGCCCAGTCAGTTATGTCTCTTTCGAGACATGATCGCCCAAGCGTGTATCACGTATGGCACTTAACTGACTGATATATTCGTTTGTTCGTTATTTAAAATAAATCTTTTTGTACAAAATGATCTATTTTTGTACACGAGACAGCTGGGGCCAGATAATTTTATAAATATTTAGGGATTCATATTATATAGCATCGATAATATGAATTTCGAAAATAATAAAAAATCAATTTTTTTTGTTACTGACAAATGTCATGCCTAAATGAAATTTGAATTAATGCTAAACTACAAAAATTATTTACGAAATATTGTCTCTCTTTTTACGAATGAACCAATCTATTCAAGTGGTTCTGTTTTTGTTGCTATTATCTCAGTATTATTTAAGGTGATCCGTTGTTTGTCTGTTCTTCCAAGTGTGCTGGAATTAAGTATCAAGACAAAGATTTGGGCGAAAATCGAACACATTTCAGGATTTTGCATTGCTTTTGCGCCATCTTAATATGCGGGGCCAGGCAAAGTCTCGCACCATAGGTGTTAATTAAGGTGGCTGAAAAACTAACAAAGGAAGAACGAATTACCTTGGTATTCATGTATAGTAAAACAGGCATGGAAGAACCATATATATATATTTCACACACACACACACATATATATATATATATATATATATATATATAATTATGTATTTAGCCAGGCATCTCACTTTTATACAATTATCGTTAAAGACAACTGACAAAGTACTGCGATTAATCTTTTGATATCATTCAATGGATATATATATATATATATATATATATATATATATATATATATATATATATTCAGAAATTATAACATGAATATGTTATATATACACATACTCACACACACGCATACTCACATAAATGCATATGTACAAACATAAAAAAGACGCACACATACATATACATATATGCATATAAGTATATATATTTGTATGTGTGTTTGTGTGAGTGTGTGTATATAAGTGTACACTGAAGATTGAGTTAATTATAAAACATACTGTCGCCACTCGCTGGTTGACCTCAGTACCCACTTTTACGAAAATGAGCTATGTTATTATTGCTTAGTCTTCAAAGAAACACTTTATAATATTCTTTATATAATAATTGGCTGTTTATAATATTCTTCAGCAACTTAGTAACATAAGACAAACGCCATTTAAAGTTAATAGTAGTTTTAAAATGATAGACAGCCAAATTAAATTGTTTCTTTCAAATCTAAGATATCATATATATATATATATATATATATATGCCATATTTATAAATGTTATCAGATACGTGATTATCATTAATTTATTCCGCATTCTTTGGGGGAGAACCTTTTGGTCATTTTCCAACGAAAGAGTCGTCTTCCAAGTTGTCAAATTAATACACACTAAACGCAACGAAGTTAACTAAAGCGCCTAATTGTAGGGGGCAGAGAGTGCAGTTCTAAATTGCTTAACTTATTCTTTGTCTAGACAGCTAGGTTAAAATTTTAAAATGGCAATCTTTTAAAGTGATGACTCAGAATTTCATCCGTTGTTATGTACGGAAAGCGTGCATCCAATGTATAAAATATTCCTAATTTAAGAAGATATTTTTTGGCAAAATCTGGGAAAAAATTCCAGAAGACGAAAATCTTAATCTCGCAAAATAAACTTTTCATCATTAAACCTTTTCGCCCTGTGGAATTCCCTACCGCATGCTTGCTTCCCCGACAGCTACAACCTCCAGGAGTTTAAATGTAAGGTCAATAGACACCTCCTAACACACTAACTCCACTCTCTCCAACTCTCTCCCTATGTACATCCTAAGTCATCTATCACCCTCCTTCTGATATTTCCTATACCCAATCCCTCTATGTAACCCCCTACGCTATAGTGGCAGTGGAATGCCTTGCTTGGGGTGACACGATTAAAAAAAAAACACTACCTTCTTAACAATTCGGACCACTCCATGGTAGATATTGAAATTTTGTTCCAATCATCTATTAAACAAGAACTCTCTACCCATAAAACGTCTGACTTATGCTGTCTGGAATTCATTCAATGATTTTTTTGTGACGCACCTTGAATGGCATCTTTCACCTCCTGATTAAAAAATTGCACTAATGATGTTTCTTCTTGGGTCAAAGCCGTCAGGAACGCGTTCATCTCTTCTCAGAAATACCAGGTGAAACATCAATCCTCTCGATAGTTCACGCCAGCATGCTTACACATAAACCACTATTTTCGGTTATACCAGCGTGATGGCTCGCGTCACATCAGGCGCCTATTTGTTACTACTCACAATAAATGTAAGCTAGTCCTCAAAAGAACAAATTCCCTGTTTGCCGAAAGAATGAGCCACACCTAACTTTGGATCTCGTCATTAATGGCGGCTCTGTAATAGGGTACTAAATAAGTGTAATGTCTCTATTCCTATCTTCAATTAATTTGTGGTGTTATCATCCTTTGCTGATAAAGCTGAATGTTTTGTCTGTAAATTCTCTTCAAACACTATTCTTAACTCATGCAGAATTTCCCTGTTTAACTTCCCACCCGAAACTGAGTCTCTGTTCAGTGATATGCATATACCCCTTTCCATGGTTTCTTCTATCATCACTAACCCAGATTGTTGTGGATTCCGGGTGAGGAACCGCACAAAATAATGAACAACAAATCAGATATGGAGATAAAAAAGTAGGTTATATTGAACGTAATATACAAACTTGAACGTAGGTTAATAAATCCACGAATACTGTTAGTGAGAAATAAATATATACAAGTCTTGAAGTGAAGCCGTTGGAAATAGTATGTCCTTGTATATTATTCTAGATGAATGGAGTTCAGAGCTAGTCTGACTTCTGATGCGGTAGTCTCTGGGTAAGTTCGGTATCTTAAAATATTTCGGTATCTTAAAATATTTCTGTCAATATTTATATGTAAAGTTATATAATGTGAAAATGTAAAATTGAATAATATTGAGTTCTTGTTAATAAAAATGTAACTGGGCCAAACTGCATTTTCGTGTGTTTTCCAGACGTTAATCTAATTGTAAGTTTAATTGTAATATTTGCAAACTCAATATGCGGTGTTATCATCATTGGCTGATAAAGCTGAATGCTTTGTCTATAAATTCTCCTCAAAATCTACTCTTGATTTATGCGGTATATCTAACTTCCCACCTAAGTCTTTGTTCAGTGATATGCATATAACTCCTGCCATGGTTTCTGCTATCATCTCTAACTCAGATTCCCACAAAGTATGTGGACTCAATGGCATCCTTGTAGTAGTAGTCATTAAACAGTGTGCTTCCAAACTGGCTCCTGTTCCTCTAAACTGTACAATAAATGCTTTGCTACCCGCTGCTTTCATGCCTGCTGGAAGTCATCATTTGTTGTTTTAGTTTTTAAGAACACTGGTCAGCTGTTCCAACTATAGAACAATTAGCCATCTAGATGTTTTTGGGAAACTCCTGGAGACACTGATCAATGCTGAATTAAATTCTTAATCATAAATAAGAATACTAGTCGTTATTTTAAGAAGGGTGTACAAATGAATAAAATCGAAAGCTACAACTTTTTATTTTATTTTACGGAAGCGGATGTCAAACACTTCTATTTTGCCTTCTTTCTTTATTTCGTTTTCTTTCAATTTCTCAGTGAAATTCATTATTTAGGAGGTACTAGTGGGGTGTAACGGTCGTGCAAACTAACTCAGGAACTAACTAACGAAGGAAGGAACAAGTGTAGTTATATTAGATTTGTTTAACTATAACCTGTAACACAAATACGAAAAATATTCATTTTGTCTGAAGATATCTATCTTTATGAACTGAAAGATTGATTCCTCATAGTAGAACCCCGCTTGTTATCCGTTACCTAATTAGTTAGGTGAGTTACACCTTGTTCTTACTTCAGATAAATAATGGACCATTCCGTTTTGATTGTGAGTATATAAGGAGGGAAACGCTGTTTGAATTTAGGGAGAAAAAGTCATAAACAGTAATTAGAAGAGGGGGTGAAATAAAGAGAAAGAGGAAGCAATAGCACAGGCGTTTAACGTTTGCTTCAGTGAAATGAAAAACTATAACCAAGTTTGAACTTTTTTTTTAATTTTTAAACATACATTTATTTAATTACTTACTGAAGTGCATTATTCTTAAGATTTTGTTAAAGTGGTTAACCTCAAATTTTTAAAGATACAAGAGAAACATTCTCATATATTTTGTGGTGCAATAGATCTCGACTCGGAAAGACAAATCATGGATCCGAGTTCGAATTCTAGTTGAATTCCTTGCATTCATTTACGAAAAAATATCCTTGGGAAAGGTATTAATCCGTCTCATCTCTCATGTTATGAGTTAGATAATAGATCAGATTGGTTTCTAACCTTTACTGGTAACCAGTCTACCGAAGAACGAAATAGTAACCTACTGCAGGATAATCTTCTGCCCAGTCAGTCATGTCTCTTTCATGATCGCCCAAAACGTTTATCACGTATGGCACTTAACTAACTAGCGAGAACCTTGTTTAGTCATTAAATTAAGAATTATGTGTCAGAAAAATCAAATACAACAATTTGAGATTTTTTTTTAATCGTATCACCCCGAGCAAGGCGGTAATGTGCAGGGGGCTAAATAAGAGTAAAAAGGGTAAGTAGAAGAGAATGAAGAGGAAGACAAACCAGTTAGAAAGGAGCAAGAGAATGATGGGAATACAGGTTTGATGATAGTTGCAAAGGTGGAGAGAAAGGAAAGGATATACGGGGTGGTGAAAGAACTACAGTCAAGTGGTTAATAGATGAGTATTGACATTGCATTTAAATTCCTGGAGGTTGTAGCCGCCAGGAAAGCAAGAATATTGAAGCGAGTTCCACTGACAGGAAGTGCGAGAGAAGAAGCTGCAGTCGTAGAATTGTCGTCTGCATTTGGTTATTCTAAATGTGAATGAGTGGGACCCAGTTGCCATTCTGGTTGCACGAGTGAACACCTGTTGCAAAGGCACCAGTGACTTAAGTTCGTTGGAGCAGAAGCCATGAAAGTACTTATAGAACAGACAAAGGGAAGCCACATCTCGTTGGTGGGGAAGTGGCTGTAGTTGATACTGATATTTTTACTTAATTAATTTAGTTAATATGTGTATATGTAAATAGAATAAAATGAAATCAATGACAATTTTTATTAGGGAAAAATATATGCATGCTTGGAGAAAGTAAATATTTTTTTAGAATTGCTAAAGATTCCAGCTATTTTTGACTTAGAAACACACTAACAATTCCACCGCTTTGTCTAGGTTTTAGACTGTAACGTATGATGAAATAAGTTTTAATTTGATGTCAGGGCCTAGATGCTATGTCAGTAATTTGTAGCTTCTCAAATGGACCTTTGAGAAAATGGTTGGTTGTTTTTCGAGAACTACGATATATTCGAGTGGGTATGATTTCAATGCTTACAAATGTGTTCAAATAAATATCCCTCTACAAAAAGATCAGCTTTTGACAATCACACATTAAAGATGCTCGTGATAAAATCAATTTGTTTTTTGCAAGGATTTATATTTTAATACAAGTTCCAGAGGGGTACCCTCTAGGTTTACCTCTCCCTCAGAGTGGAGTTGAGTTCATTGCTCTTTGCCTGAGGCTTCCTTAAAAAGAGGAGTGCTGAGGGAGTTTGGGAATTTTTTCAGGGTACTGCCGATTAACCCAACTTAAAATGACCTTGTGCTGTAAATGTTGCGTGGTGGGCATACTAGTTAATATTAATAAGAAAGTTAATATTAATAAGAAAGTTAATATTAATAAGAAAGTTAATATTAATAAGTAAGTTAATATTAATAAAAAAGTTAATATTAATAAGTATGTTAATATTAATAAGAAAGTTAATATTAATAAGTAAGTTAATATTAATAAGAAAGTTAATATTAATAAGAAAGTTAATATTAATAAAAAAGTTAATATTAATAAGTAAGTTAATATTAATAAGAAAGTTAATATTAATAAGAAAGTTAATATTAATAAGTAAGTTAATATTAATAAGAAAGTTAATATTAATAAGTAAGTTAATATTAATAAAAAAAGTTAATATTAATAAGTAAGTTAATATTAATAAGAAAGTTAATATTAATAAGAAAGTTAATATTAATAGGCGCCCCAAGGTCGACTAATTCTAAAGAAAGCAGTACCATACTGAAGAATGTTCAGAGAAAATTTCCGAGAAAATCACTGATTGCTGATAAAAGGTTTACTTGCAACAGGAACAAGACAAGGTGTACCCCAAGCTCAAGCTGTACTTCCGACATAGCAACAACGTGCAGGTCCTCATTTGTTTTCCAAGTATCACTTGAGGGTATCGAATGACACTATCTGTTGTTCCGTGATGAGACCAGATGGTCGTGTGCTTATGCGTTGTAGTCGTGTCGAATGACATGTCCCAGAGTGTATTTACCCACATCCCACTTACCAAATCTTTGATATCAGGGTGTGGCATATTGTAAGATACAGCTCATTCGACGATGGTGTTTGAATAACGCCGACATATATTTCATACATCAAGCATGCATATACTTTTTCCTTGTAAATATTGTCATCGATTTCAAGTTATAAATTTTCCCCATCTAATGATGCTAATGATATGGATTTATTAGAAAAATTAAATACGTTTGAAAAACATATGCTAATTTGTATATAGGTTTCGTGCAATGCAACCGCAAAAATTAATAAGCATTTCTCTAAAAGAATTATTATTAATATTTTATTAATAAAATTTAAAGATAATTAAAAAGAAATATTCTTTATATCTTAAAATATCATTAACATTGATCATTTTTATTTTGTCTAGGTATCTTACTGTCGTGGACCCGATTAAATGTCCAGCAAGAATACCACAAAAACAACCAAATAGGAAATAACGAGTATATATTAAATACGGAAAAGTGCAATACTTGGAACGTTGTTAGTAGTAAGATAATACAGGTTAGTGAGGAATACCATGATTCGACCCTCGAACTGGGACACTTAATGGTCGTTACGGTAGCCGTGTTCATAGACGACACTCGGCTATGTTCAGGGTGCTCTCCTCAGGCTACTTCCACTCACCTCTTGTAAGGGGAGGTATATGTAATGGTTGGAAGATTTCATTCCGTTTGTGGGTAATACCGCCATGACATTTACATAATTTAATAAAACGTACATATATTCATTAAATGCTCTTATTTCCAGATGGTCTATGTAGAAGTTCGATATATGATGTGTGCGTATATACGTGTATGAATATAAAGGAAGAGAAGGGGAAATTATATATATATATATATATATATATATATATATATATATATATAACGTAGCATAATATGAATATGTATTAATATATGCTTTTTGCACTGTTATACCTCACTGAGCATTGTTCCATTAACACTTGGTTAATAATTATTTATTTATGTGTATCTGCGCGTACACACACATACACACACAAATATATATTTACAGCCATGCCTATATATATATATATATATATAATGAGAGAGAGAGAGAGAGAGAGAGAGAGAGAGAGAGAAAGAGAGAATTAATGTAGAGGAACTTGTCACTTAACTGAGCGGTTTTATTTCAGTCATGCCGACTTGGATGATTCATGAGGTCTTTATTGTAATGCCTTCACTCTTCAGGGATATTTGTTTTCTGCTGCTAATAACATTGTCCAGCTAGTGACAACATTACTACCCTTTTTAATATGCTCCATGTTATATCAGGGTCTTAGTCCTTTTTTCTTTTAATTTCGACACGTTCTTAAATAGTTTGGTACAATTTTTCATGTGATGACTGTAGATTGTGCCAAGAAGAGAAATTGGCAAAGGTTACTAAATGAAAAGTCTAAAGTTATGTTCAGATATAAACATGTTTGGAAAATGCTACCAATTCTAGACTTTTCCGCCCTTATTTTTAAATTTCAGTTATTTTAAACTCCCAGTTGTGCGTTCTGAAAATTCCTGTTGTACATTTGAAAAACGTTAGAGAATCAGTTCATATAAAACGTCTGAAGATACCGAAAGGTTGAAACCAAGACTGCGTAATCGACTGACATCCGATATATACATATAACGTAGAATCCTTGATATTTTGTAAAGTAAATTCCAACGAAGACAAACTCCAAATAGAACTCAATGTTAAAATGTATTGCTAAATTCAACAGAGTAATATAATCAAGAAAAAATGTTTGGATATTTTACAAACCCATGGGTAATAGATATTTCGCGGCCAAAGCCGCTCTTCAGACCCAAATCATACAACAATGAATGTTTAAAATCATCCAGAAAATAGTCGCTTGAAAAAAAAAGAGAAAAATTTTAAAAGGAAAAATAGAAAGAAAAAGAAAACGAAAGAGTAAAAGGAAATGAGGTTAGACTTAACGTATTAGATCGACACGTAACGTCTATGATTTAGATATATAACACATTTTCGTTAAGTAAAGCGAGAATATTGAGCAGTGTTGCAAGCCGTCTGTTTTCTTTTATATATATATATATATATATATATGTATATATATATATATATATATATGTGTGTGTGTGTGTGTGTGTGTGTGTGTGTGTGTTATAAAATATATAAGTTCTTTCGAGTTGCAAATCGTCTTTTTTTAATTACATATATATATATTTATATAATATTTTAAATATTTTTAAATGTTTTGCGTTCAACTCTGAAAATTATTTTTAACAATGTTTAAAAATACATTTGCAATAAGTGATTAGAAAAGAAACCGCGTTCATTAACATATTACCCAACTCACTTTTAAGCAGAAGACGTCTCGCATTATTGTCTCTTCTTTTGAATCCGAGTCTGCATTCACATAGTTACGTTGAAATCGGCTTCAAATAACATACTTCAACCTAGATGAAAACGTGACTTGAGATTCAGGCATAAAATCTGTTATACATACATTAATAAATGTCTATTTGTCACATACATCTTTGTCCCTGTTATTGATCGAATTCGGACAAGTAAGTTTTGAACGGTTGCTAGGTGCTAAAATGTGACATGAATATTTTGGATGGAACACAGTACCCACAATCGCGACAATTCATGAAAAAGAAGGACCTCCAAATAGAGTCGCATTTTCAAAGGCACTTATTCCCGTCACATTATATATTTCAGTAGGATTTATGTGTCTATTAAGTAGTTTGTCTATATTTCTTGAATTAGTTGAAATAGTTCCTAGATCTTTTTTGTAAACACATATATGGGCAGCCCGGAAATTATAACCCAAAACAAAATTATGCCATCAAATATTTTTCAACGAGATATGAACCATTTTGTCGCACAACCTTTCTCTATTTTTCTTTGAAATAAAGATAAATTGTCAGTGATTTCCTGGTAGAGAACTAATTAAGGTGTTTTTATATCATCAAAAGAATTAAAGTTTTTACCACTGAGATTATTTTGCAAGAACATGAATAAATGAAAATTTAAAGGAGCAGTAGTGAATAAGGCGAGTGGAGTAACACATCCCAGTCAAGCTGCAACAATTTTTTACGAGTCGCAAAAGAAACGTGAGATTTGGCATTATCCTCATAGGAGAAAACACCTTTCCTGTTTGCAAATTTTTTTTTTATTATTCTTGCTTTTAATCCGTCCGGTTGCGAGCATAACTTATCAGAATCAATTGACAAATTACTTGGCAGAAACTCATAGTACAGGATTCCTTTTCAATCCCACCAGATGACTTTCTTAGGATTAATACATGTTTTTGGGGTGGCTCGTTGTGGTGCAGTGGATATCGACTCTGAACGACAATTCGGGGAGCCGAGTTCGAATTCCAGTTGAATTCCTTGCATTCACTTACGCACAAATACCCTTCGGAAACGTATTAATCCGTCTCTTCCCTCCAGTTATGGATTAAATAACAGGACAAATTGGATTCTATCAACCAGTCTAACGCAGAACGTAATGACAGCCTACTGCGGGATAATGTTCTGCCCACTCAGTCATGTTTCTTTCGAGACATGATCGCCGAAAGCGTGTATCACGTATGGCACTGACTGGATATAATAATTGGAAATATGATTAAAGTTTTTACTGTGCATAAAGTGGGCGATTGATTTTATATTGTTATGAAGTAATGAACTGTTCCCCAAGTAATTACTACTTAATAATATAATACATTTCTTCCTCTCTAGATATGAGTCAAATAATAGGACAGATTGGGTTCTATGGCCTTGGCTGGCAACCAGTCTACCGCAGAAAGCAATGGCAACCTACTGCGGGACAATCTTCTGCCCAGTCAGTCATGCCTCTTTCATGTATCACGTATGGCACTTAACTGTCTGAAAGTTAGATCATGTTGCTTATCTCATCACCCGTCACAATTTGCATTAAAAAAATGTGCATTTTCTTTGTGATTGTACAGCAGGTAACATTAGAAATGCGGTCGTAAAGATTACTTTCTCTCAGATCATCTGGTACCCAAACATTGTATCGATTTGAGCATCCAAGATTCACGAAGTGCTCATAGATGGTGGAATTTATTAAACTGAGGGTTTCTGCCAATTCTCACATTATGCGCGTTATTCTCAAACAATGCCTTGTTTTGGTCGTCATTGGTCAGAAGGAAGGGTTCTGCTGAGTGTTCTTTATCATTAAAGCTAAAATTACCAACTCTAAAGTTAGCGAACTACTTCCCCACATTCATCGTTCACTGCACATATCTTTTTATTGCTTGAAACTCTTTCTTCTTTTTTTTTTACGGTAATAAAAAGCATCAGGTTCTAAAATGTACGTCAATAATCTTTCATTTGCTTGTGGATCGAAAATTGATACGAATTAAGTAATTTAAAATTTTCGTTTCTCATTAGATATTTTGATGCGTGTTCTCATCGGATATGTAAATATAAAATACCAATCGGTAAATTTGATATATTCTAACGTGTTGGAAAATGAACGACTAAAAATCGTCATAAACTTTCTGGACAACCAAATGCTTCGAACGATACGATATTTGTCCAACGGCTTGTTAATAAACAATTTGCTATAACAGAATAACAGGAATAAGGTGAATAGTCCAAATTATTTTTATTCTTCTGATGACTTTGGCAATGTTGATTCATTAAAACATCCTATTTTTTGTACCTCATATATTATGTTTTCTCTTTTAAGCCTTTTTACAATTCCTTGTTCTATCATTCACTGGTAGGAGATTGTAGTTACCTGTTTTTACTTGTCCTACATGTGAGTAACAATTTCTGCAAGCTCACTTTGCTCACTATATCTCATAAAAATGTTCACAGTTTTTCCTAATTCTAAGTATAAGCATACTGTTCTTTTTCTAAAATCTTCCTCGTTAGTCACATATTCACTTCATGATATTCCCAGTATCCTTCTGTAGAACCACATTTCTGTTGCATCAAGTATCTTCTTTATCTGTAAGGTAATTGTTCAGAATTCACTGCAATATACAGGGAAAGATAATTATTTTGGGATTTCCCCTTTGTATATGATAGTTGACTCGACTGAGTATACATATACTCCTGCCATAGAGAGAACAGCAGTTGGGGGCTGAGAGTTGAGAGGAATCGTAGAGATCCGTTATAGTTATCGGAGAGTACCGGAACTGATATGTAAGTTACCGAGAGATACCGAAGTTACCCAGAGACTACCGTATCAGAGGTCACATTAGCTCCAAGCGCTACTCAGCTAGAAAAATATACACGGATATACTATTTCCAAATATTTCACGTCAAGACTTGTATATATTTACTTTTACTAATAGTATGCCTGGATTTACTAACCTACGTTCAAGTTTATATATTACGTTCAATATAACCTAATTTTTTATCTTAATATCTGTTTTTGTAGTTCATTATTTTGTGCGATTCCTCACCCGGAATCCACAACAATAATACAAACTAAAACTATTTTCTTTGTTTCTAAGAAAATTTTCCTCTTTCTTAATATTTTGTTTATCTTTTGAAAGTTATTTTTCTCTACTAAAATGCGCCTTCGAATTAACCTCTCGTACTGGTTTGATTTTGTTGTTTTTCCTTCATCAAAGATGAAGGAAAAACCTGAAGAAACTGAAATGTAGTTCTAGAGAAGGATGTTACTGATATCATGGATTGAGCATGTGAGCAATGATAAGGTTTGGAAATGATGGAAACGAAAAAGAAATTAATACTGAGCATCAGGAAGAGACAACTAAAGTTCCTCGGACATGGAATGAGGAAGGAAGGCTTAGAAAACCTGATACTAACAGCCCAGATAGAAGGAAAATGAGATAGAGGAAAGTAGTGGATAATATATTTGAAGGACTTAATCAGGTGGGTGATGGAACGAGGGTTGCATGGTGTAACAGGAGAAGGCATGCTAAGAGCCACTACGGATAGGGAAAAGTGGAAAGAACAGGGCACATGGAAGAATATATATACCAACTGTTTATAAGAAATTATAATGTCGGTATAAAATGGGGGATCATTTCTATATTATAATCAATATATAAACCGATCCCTCATGTTGTGGCCGTAGTAGTTTCTATACATTTAAATTCTAGATCTATGTGCTTGAGCTAGTGGATGACAGAACGGGGGTTGCATGATATAACAGAAGAAAACATGCTACGAGCCACCAGGGATAGGGAGATGTGGAAAGCCATGATCGCCTACTTCATGAAGGGACAGGGCACATAGAAGAAGAAGAATTCGAAGTTCGCACATTTATACCTTTTTTGTGTGTTTTTTTTTTAAATCACATCACCCCAAGCAAGGCGGTAAGGCCACTGGTGTGCAGGGGGCTACGTAAGAGTGAATAGATTGGAAAAGAGAAAGCCGGAAACCACGTCCTAAGCAGGAAACAAGGGATGAGCCTCTACACCTGTTCAGTAGACGTGGGTGGAGTGTGAACCGGGCGATATTTCAGTCTATCTACTGCACTTTACTTTCTTTCTCTGCCATCAGTCAGGTATCATCTACATGTCATGTTGTTAAATTTATGACCACAAATCTAAGATTCTAATAATGATTTTAATAAGACTAGAATTTCCAGTGTCGTCTCACTTTAATCATTGAATAAGTCTGGTGGAAGAAACAAACTTGTCTTACGTTCCCTTTTTTTTTTAAATATCTATAATCATATCGTCCCAAACAAGGCATTTTACTGCCAGTGTTTTATAGGTGGTTACATAAGAGGAAAGTTATGAGAAAGAGTGACAGGTTACAGGGGATGTCAGGAAGTGGGTAAGAAAAGAATGAGAATACTGACGAGAGTGGAGTGGACGGAGAAAAGAGCATGAGAGAGAGGAGGCAAGTTAGTGAGATAGGAGATGACTATTGACTTTACATGTAAATTCTCGGAGATTATAGCTGTCGGGAAAGCAAGTAAATGGAAGGGAATTCCACAGGCAGGAATTGCGAGAAAAGAAGCTATTAGAGTAGAATTTGAGTTTAAAATTTATTGGTTGTACGGTAAAAGGTTGGGACCTAGTTGCTAATCACGTGGCTTGAGTAAATTTATATATAGGAGGCACCAGTGAGCTAAATTCATCGGAGCAGAAGCCGTGAAAATATTTGTAGATGATACAGGAAATATTTGTTTGATACAGGAAAGCTACATTGCGCCGGGGAGAATGTGACTGTATCTGAGCTGCCAAGGCGGGATCTATCATATTACAGATTCTCCGTTGGATTTTGTCAAGGACACCTAGGTGGATAGCAAGGAACACCCGACTAGATATAGCAGCAGTATTCAATACACGGGCGGATGGTAAATTCGTAGATTTGTTTATTTATTTTGTGCATTTCATTATTTCGATAAGTTTAAAAGAATGCAAATTGATTCACAGAAGTTGTTCACTTAATGCTTGATATTGAAGCTGAGCATAATAAACTATATATCATTGAATTATGATCTCTGGCTGCAGTGGGCGTGTGTGATTATGTGTGTCTTTGTGTAAGTGTGTAATCTTAACCATAATAGACGTGGGTGAAGTGTGAACCGGGCAATAGATAGATCTATCTACTCCGGTTGAACAAAAGGGAGAAGATTTGAAAAGAGAAAGCCGAAAACCACATCCTAAACATGGAACAAGGGATGAGCCTCTTAACCTGTTCAATAGACGTGGGTGGAGTTTGAACCGGGCGATAGATAGATCTATCTACTCCAATTGAAAAAAAAGGGAGAAGATTTGAAAAGAGAAAGCCGGAAACCACATCCTAAACAGGGAACAAGGGATGAGCCTCTTAACCTGTTCAATAGACGTGGGTGGAGTGTGAACCGGACGATAGATAGATCTATCTACTCCGGTTGAAAAAAGGGGAGAAGATTTGAAAAGAAAAGAAAGCCGAAAACCATATCCTAAACATGGAACAAGGGATGAGCCTCTTAACCTGTTCAATAGACGTGGGTGGAGTTTGAACCGGGCGATAGATAGATCTATCTACTCCAATTGAAAAAAAAGGGAGAAGATTTAAAAAGAGAAAGCCGGAAACCACATCCTAAACAGGGAACAAGGGATGAGCCTCTTAACCTGTTCAATAGACGTGGGTGGAGTTTGATCTATAATTCTAATATGTTTTACTTTTATCTTATATATATATTAAATCTAATATGTTTTACTTTTATCAGATTAGAATAAAAGGCACAGTCATATAGCCATACCTATCGATCTTGAGACACATTTTAAAAAATTGTATTTTCGAGTCAATAGTTTCCTAATGAAATTGTTATTAACTAACAGGTATTTGTAACATTTATAGAATATATATTATTCTCATAAATATCCGAGGAGAATTTCAGACTATAATATCTGATTACATTATTATTGATGCCAACATATTTAATTATTTAACTACAGAATTATTCATCATAATCTACACACCCCTATATATATATATATATATATATATATCGTTGACTCTCTTTTGTAAACGATAAATGAGGGTCAGCAATAGATGGTGTCCTTCGTTTTACACTTATGCATGGGGTTTCTGTCCTGCATGCATTTGTGTTGAAATATCAACCATTAAGCTTCGATCAACCTGCACTAAGATCGTTTAGAGAGGTCATTTTCTTGCGCGGCTAAAAGCACACACTCTCCATCAAAACAACTTGCCTCCTACAGGTCCATTGTGTGCCACGCGTTAGGTGTTAGGTCCCCACACACGTACACAGACACATATACACAATGAAAATATTCCACGCCCACAAAACATATTTACATAGACGTCACACATGAGCACACACATGTAAATAATTACGCTGGATATACTACAACATGTTTAATTAATACACACACGTAACATCTCTCTAACCGTAGCTCTATTAGGTCTCATTTAAATACACATGGAAATTTATCCGTAACATACTTGTCGATAATACAAATATAATAGCATTCTACACATGAAAGAAGTATTAAATATAATAGAAATATTATTGATGTATATATGTATATAATGGATGGTTACACTTTTCTGAGCACAGTCTTTTAATCCCTATTGCAGGTGTCTGTTTATTCACATTTATGTTTCTGTAATGCGCACAGAAGGAAATTGTGGTTTATAGTGCAACTATGCTGAGCGGAACTCCGTTAAAGGAGAGAACGCATATCCCGGCGTGATCAACAGTCATGATAATTTGGAACGTACAAACAAAACAATCGACAACCTCCGAATAGTTCAGTCTCCTCAACGTAATCCATAAGTCAGTATGGCTATATGGTTTGCAAAACCTTTCCAAAGTCCTGCACGTTTGAATGCCACACCCGCTCTCGAAACGACCTCCACCCATCTCCGCCGAAACTCATACGTTCAAACCCCGTGCATATATTACTTCTACACTCTCTCTGTCTCTGTCTATATCTAAGTGTAAATATGTGTGTGTATGTTTGTGTACGCACATGTGTGTGTGGGCACGCGCGGGGGTATCTTTAAAGTCATATATTTACATACCCCTTAGCCAAATACATAAAAATTTAGTTTCATCCTCGTAAAATTTACTTGTCAGATTGGATGCCTGCTTTATATTAAGAATGTGAAATGTCAAAATAATAACGAATATAATTATTTATTCCGGCGTTTATTTCTTTCAACAATTTTTCAATTTTTTCTTTAGAATTTAGCAGTATCGAGTTAAAATACATGAACTTTATACAAACATTTTAGGTAACATCACAAAAGCTACTCGCAATAAGCTGCTTTAATTTTGGCCCACTGCTTGTTATGGCAGTGTTAGTATTCATTAAACGCAAAGGGTGACTGAGTGTTAAAGGAAGTAAACAAGAATTAAAGAAAAGAATAAGAAACCAGAAGACGAAAGGTAACGATTGACATTGCGCTTGCATTTTTGAAGGTCAAAATTGGCAATAAGCGAGTAGTGTGATAGAGGAAACTATGAAATGATAAGATCTTAATGCCGATCTAGTCAGTCAGTTAAGTGCCATACTTGATATACGCTTGGGTGATGCCTCTCTTTTGATCCATGACTGACTAGGCAGAAGATTTTTCCCTCAGTAGTTTGCCATTTCTTTCTGCGGTAGACTGGTTATATGCCTCAATATGTTCTGCTATTCAACTCATAGCGGCAGGGAAAAGAAATTGATTCATATCTTTCCCAGGGTTATTTACACGTAAATAAATGTAATGAACTCGACTGGAAATCGAACTCGTTTTTTCTATGTCTCATTCTGAACCGATATCCATTAAACCACTATGGACAGCGATTTCAACTGTAAAATAATGAGGCTGTCACCACTTGGGTTTGTTCTCAGTGTTCACTATGGTATATATATATATATATATATATATATATATATATATATATATATATATATAATTTATAAAAGATTTATAGATTATTACCATGGGTAATACATATTTCAGCGCGTCTTGATGTTATTATCGTGGCTCGTCAGACCCAAATGGTACAACAGTTGGTTTTGAAAATATCCCCCTCACAAAAAAAATTATTTTATTTCATATAGACGCTCACATGTCCATAATAAAATAGACATTTGTAACGACTATCAAGGATAAAGAAAAAATAGACGATTGATTGATGTAAAGAAGGGAAAAAAGAGAAAAAAGAAAAGGGGAAAACAGAAAAAGCTGAATTGAAAACAAGAAGAGAAAAAGAAAGAACAAAGAGATACAATAAAAGGAAATACAGTATATATATATATATATATATATATAGAGAGAGAGAGAGAGAGAGAGAAAGAGAGAGAGAGAGAGACAGAAGGATACAGACAGACAGAGAGATACAGACAGACAGAGAGGGGGCATAAGATGTATTGACTTTTGCGTCGAAACTCTCCGATATTGACTATTCTTCACCATAAATAACAAATTTTAAACAGCACACATTCACACTGTCTGTCTGTCTGTCTGTCTGTCTGTTTCTCTTTATAGCAAACACCGACACGTGCGAATAAAATACAGTTTAAATGTGTATTGTTCAAATGAAATGCATTTCAATTAAAACCCTATGACTAACCATCCATTTAAAATAATTATCTGCTTGCTCAAGCTTGCAATTATTCAGCACCTCCTTGGATTTAACACAAAACAAATAACCAGTTACTTTCATAAATATATACTTGGCTTACTGTGACACATGCTTAGAGTACGAATAATTGAAATCACTGCACATAAGACCAATCATGACAAAACAGGCGCCCTTCCTTTCTATCTATAGCATATGTACATCACAAACTTTGGGAAGAGTCTGATATTTTTCTCGAATGACTGTTTTATTTCCGTACTGCACGAACCATCAACTGATTTCCCTCAGATTAGAATAAAAGGCACAGTCATATAGCCATACCTATCGATCTTGAGATACATTTTATAAAATTGTATTTTCAAGTCAATAATTTCCTAATGAAATTGTTATTAACTAACAGGTATTTGTAACATTTTTAGAATATATATTATTCGCATAAATATCCGAGGAGAATTTCAGACTATAATATCTGATTACATTATTATTGATGCCAACATATTTAATTATTTAACTACAGAATTATTCATCATAATTTACACCCATATATATATATATATATATATATTAATGAATAAACATATGATACTATATCGGTGGCACGACTCAGACATCCATGACATGCACTACGCAATCATTATTTTTTTTATATATGTGCCTATACTTGAGTGTATACCAATATTTATATTTGCTAATTCACATAATAAATATATATATATATATATATATATATATATATATATATATATATATATATATATATATATATATATATATATATCGTGAACTTTCTTTCGTAAACGATAAATGCGCAACTATAAAAAAATATCAACATCATCTCGATTTCTTATTAAATAGTCATTGTCTTATGGATATTTTACATCGAAACACCAAGGTGGTCTCTTTTCGAGCAATGAAAATATTTTTGTTTACAGAAACCTTGTCAGTAGAAGACAAATGCGTTTCTCGTGGTATCTTTGGAGTTGCCGAAGCGGGAACGTTTTCAAGCAGTTGGAAGATATGGATGAGCGCTACGATATGATGGATGGAAAAAAATGCTGACGAAGAAACATCCAATGTGTGCTGATTTCATATTGTCTAACCGGCCATTATTTCGAAACATTTCCCCTCGTTGAATCTAAATAAAAGTCGTATCTTAAATGATCTTCAGTTGATTTAATTTCAGTAAAAGTTTTCTGAACTTACATAGACACGTATTAGGGGGAAAAAATTAGGAGTCAACAGGATCAGATAGACATAACATTCTCTTTAGTCGGGATTCTCTCGTGAGTTCAACTTAACCATAATACTCTTTAGAACAGATTTCAAATTATAGTTGAAATAAATCTAAACTTATTTATGAATAGAACTTTGTCTATGTGTGTGTGAGTGTGTGTGTGTGTGTGTCCTTTACCTATAGACTCCGAAACGGCTGAACCGATTTTCTTGAAAATTTACACAGTTGTACTATAAGCGTCTGCAAGTGTTCTTAGCTAGGTTTTGTGTTGAGGTACCCAGATAAATATCGAAAATCGAAAATTGAAAATATCGGGTTATAGAAGGAGTGGTCCAATTTTAATCAAATTTGATACACTCATAGACAAAGACATAAAAAACGATATTTAGAAGTTTCAAGGTTGCAGTTCTTAAAATAGTGCAGAAAATCGATAATATATATATATATATTTAAGGCAAAATGCTTGTGTGTGTGTCTATTTATCTGTCTGTATGTCCTTTATACAAATCCACAATTTTTATCTGATTCTCACCAAACTTCACACAAATATTCTTTAGGCTAAGTCTGAGCTCCAGAACTATGGATTAGTTTTAAAGTTTTCATTACATCTGAGCAACGCCGGTTTATATTGCTAGTCTTTAATAAATACAAATGTCAGTTACAGTTTTGTTTAGTAACTGAGGGAATAGCTTCAATTTTATCATTGAAGGTAGTCATCAATCAAAACCAACTAAAATAGATAAAATCCAAATGATGATTTTCATTAAAAAAAAAAAAAGAAGATTTTCTTACCTTTCACGGTAAACTAGAGCAATCTTTTTATATTTGCTTATTTATATTTAAATTATAATTCCCAACAATTTCCTACTATTTGTATCTCATTAATTTTTTCTCTTTATTCTATCTCTCAGAAGACATGTTCTATCAACCAGTAGGCTAATAGGTAGCTTATGAACTATTTCCCTCAACTCCTCTTTCCTTCAATATATCATGTGAGTGTCAAATTTACTACGCTCTCTTTCTTCATTTCGTTCCCTAAAACTTTTAAGTGCTTCTTTTTTTTATTTTAAATATAATTTTCCTTTATATTTCTGTTTTCTCTAAAACTACGTCACTAAACACAAGATTAATTCATGGTATTTTCAAACTATAGAACCACATTTCTGTAACCTCAAGCTTCTTCATCTGCAAGGAGATTGTCTAGTATTTATTGCAATAAACAGTATTACATAAACGTTCATTACTTTTTCTTCCCTTCTAACGAAATTATCCTGTTTTTTAATACTTTGCTTTTGTTTTGAAGACCTCTTTTGCTATTTCAATGTGTCTCCAGATTTTTGGTGTCGTATTTTTCATCCACTTTGTTGTAATTTGTATTTATTTTTGAGTTGAGTAATTTTCAATAATCTTGGAATTATTTAGAACTTTTTTTTTCTCATCTTGGTTGATATTGGTTTTATAATAGACACAACGTTTCGACCAAGTACCCTCTGGTCATCATCAGGTGTCTATAGATTGGCTGATGTGGAATATGTCGTTGATTATTGTGAAATTTCGTGTGAAATCAATGATTGTTCTTTCCTGCTGGCGTTTGTGGTTATGAGATCGATCCTTGGACTTGGTAGTGAAAGAACCAAACTCCAACATGAATTGATTCCACAGGATATTTCGTAATAATCAACGAGATATTCCACATCAGCCAATCTATTGTTACCCGATGATGACCAGATGGTGATTGGTCAAATCGTTGTGTTTATTATAGCACTTTGTTTTACTTGATATTGTTGTCTCCAGCTTACCAAACGCTTTATTTCTTTAACAAGAGACGTTAAATTGTTAATTCACTTCAGTGATTTATACATTTAACAAGGATAACTTTGCAAAATGACGTCAGATTCCCTTCACAGTCCTCATTAAATGTATCTATGCTCCGCCATAATTTCTCTGATATTTATTTTAAATATGAATTAAATCATCTATAAACAAAATCAGGCACCGTAAAAAGTTAAAACAAAACTAGAAGTAGTTAAATATGCAGTTATTGAACAGTTTTTCATTGAATATTACTAAAAAAACAATCTACGTAAAGTCATAAAACCGAATAATTAAAAGGGTTAAATACACTCAGTAAATGCATCATGACATTTTATAAGGGTTTACTAAGCATGACATTTTATAAGGGTTTACTAAGACTTTTTTTATAAAGATGCATTGTAAAATAGTTTTCTGTGAGCAAAAGGAATATCGAATATGATTCGTTAAATCTTAAGACAAAATATAATTACGTGTATAATTTCATAATCTCTTTTATTAGAAGAGTTTCAAAGCTCAGTGAAAATATCAGACATCTAGAAAATTTAGATTCACTGTAATTATCATTTTAGCTTTTGTTCTACGTCGATTGACAAAATCTGATCCAAATAAAGTTGTTTTGTTTTTCAATTAAGACCTATTAATTAATT
>JBBBDQ010000337.1:610000-665000 GCA_037127315.1 Ascarosepion bandense
ACGTCCTGATAGGATAGGGCACATAGAAGAAGAATATTGTTACAGGTCCTACCTTTGTAATCAGATTCGGTGATGTTCATATCAGTTTCTTGCATTTGTCTATATTTACAGAATTTACATTATTCGGACTATTGTCCTCAACTTTGATTAGTTCCTGACTTGACTCTTAGAGATATGAGTTCAATACCAGGCTACAGAAGTGGTGAACAAGTAACTTGTAGGGATAAAGGGAGATAACTCATGATTTTCAATCGAGGCTTTGTGCGATGAATGAGGATGATATACCCCAGTGATTGCAATAAAGGGTTCGGTTCGAAATTCTTAGCACCTGAAGAAGGTGTACAACGGCCGAAACGTCTTACAAATGGCAACAAAGATTTGAACAATAGTCCGAATAATGTAAACACTGCAGTTTTTGCAGTTTTATTCCCGTAAAAATTGAATATGTTTCAGTGCAGATATTTGCTTCCCCACCTATCATACCGAGTTTTTTATTCAGTAGGTTCTAGCATTGTGCAGCCTGATACAATTCATCAATTGATTTTGGATATTTGCCTTTTTCATTATTTGTGCTTGGTAATTTCTAGTTAGGAAGCAGGTGAAAGCGAATTGAGAAAAGAAATAGGAAAAATAATGACAAGACCTACAGCTAAAATGAATACTAATACTGTACTTGTTTCGGCATTCACACTGGTCGGGTTGAATCGGCTGCCTCCCAAGCGATGGAGAAAGATTCGTTGGGATTTGTTTAAGGGCAGTGTCCCAAGTCCTACCCTGTGTAGACCTCAGGCATTTTAATTATCCCACGAAAGGTTGATCATAATACCTGCTGCGATAGTCTGGTTGACAGTCAAAGCTATAGCACCCAATCTGTTCTGTTATTTAACCCATAAATGGAGGGAGGGGTTAATACCTTTCCCAAGGGTATTAGCGAGTAAGTGAATGCAGGGAATTTAACAGGAATTCGAACTCGGCTACCCGATTTCTCTTTCCGAGCCGATATTCACTACACCACAACGCACATTCGTCAACAAACGCTTCTAGTACCTGATCTTCCCACGAGGTCACTCATCTAAGTACTGACCAGGCTCAACGTTGCTTCACTTCGGTGGTCATAGAAGAACCGGTATATTCAACATGATATGACCGTAAGCAATACTAATACTAATCATAACAATTCAATGAAGGTAAAAATCAAAGGCAATGATAATATTCGTACATGCTTCAAATCGGCAAAGGATCAAGCATACCATGAAGGCTGTCGATGCTCTAAAATGTTTGAGGAAATGACAGCTTTGTTTAACAGGAAACAAAGCCGCGAAACATACGAGATATGACCTAACACCTGAAAGTATTTTAGTTGATGAAATCTCAAACATCCTATATTTCAAAAGACAGCTAACTTCAAACTCAGGTGTGCAGCGTAAATTTGTTGTTTGTCGTGCACCAGATTTTTTTCAGTTGTTAATATCTGTCCGAGGACTTAATGTGAAACCTGTCTTTTTTGTGCATAATCACTGGCAAAGCGTTGTTCAAATTACAACTGAAACAATCTATATGAATTTAATGTATATCGGTATTTGTATAAATATGAAGAAAAATACGACACCTTAGATTAGAATTCAGATCATGGAGACAACCGATCAAATCTTTTCCGTATAAACATCGGTTCAAGGGAATGTATTTGCAGAGTGACATAAGTTATTATAATTATTATTACTGTTCATATATCCAACATTAAAATGTTTATTGTGTTCTATTGCTTTTTAAGCATAAGAATAACCAAAGGCAAAAGTAGATATTTGAAGTTTCAATGAAAACGTCGACAAGCCACTCCGATTCGGCTTCCTAAAAAAATTCTAGCATTCGTAAAAGTGATTTCTTTTCTTGACAGCGAGTGTAAAAAGAAACAGTTGAAATGATCTGCGTATACAAGTGCTTTCGATTAATCTATTAACCACTATCAAGGATTAATATTTTATATATATTTATATACACACATATATATATATATATATATATATATATATATATATATATATATATATATATATATAGTCATCTGCAGACAGATCTGTTTCGTTGTATCACAGCTCACCAGTACGGTTAGACTCCAATTGCTCCCTAACCCAGGCTCGAAAGCCGACCGCATTGGCGTCAGTCGGCAACTCTACCCCTGGGTCACGAGGCGTTCAGTAGAAGAAGGCAGTCTTTTTAGCGCATATCGTATTACGCGCCCAATATATCACTTGATAAGACACAAGAAGTGTCGAAACAAAGTATCTACTTTTATCGTGATATTATAACATATTCATGTTATAATTTCTGAATATATATATATATATATATATATATATATATATATACAGAGAGAGAGAGAGAGAGAGAGAGAGAGAGAGAGAGAGATTGGGTTGTTTGGATTTAAATCTACATGAAATCCAAACAACCCACACTTAATAAACTCACGTTTAAATCTGGTTATAACACATTACATTGCGTTTAAATACATGGTTCTAATAACATTTCGAGCTTTCACGCGATGTGACATAATAGAACCGCATTACAAATTTACGAACTGCGTTTACTATTTTTAATAACTGTTATCGTTGCTTAGCAAGTTTTCTGTCAACACAAGATAAAATCGTCTTTGATGGCAGATGCTTTTATGTTAACGTCCTTGTAACCTCTCTAAAGCAGAAAGCTTAGAACCAAATTAATAAAAATTATCCAAATGTTGGAAATTTTTTCATGATTTTCACCTGAAATTAAAGCCAAAATACGATGTTTAGAATGGCTCATGATTAAACATAATAGGCATTCATTTTCCCTTGTATTTTACAGTATATATATATATATATATATATATATATATGTTTCGATCCTGGGTTAGCAAACGTTCATCATTTGATAATGAATTGGAGCATTTTAGCTATTGGGAGTGTTTATACGCGCTAAAAAGCCTCCCCCCCCCCATTCCGCTGGACGCTCGTGGCCTAGGGGTAGAATCGCCGACTGAAGCCAATTCGGTCGGGTTTCGATCCTGGGTTACGAAGCGACGGAGTCTAAGCCGTATTGATGAGCTGTAATACAGCAAAACAGATCCGTCTACGGATGACTATAGTATATATATATATATATATATATATATATATATATATATATATATATCCGAGTGAATACAGAACGAAGAAAGAATTCTTACAACGTCCAAAACATTAATTTAAAACAGTTGTCGATATATAATATATAGAGCTGTGAATATTTATTATAAATTATATTTTAGAACATGTACATAATTATTCTCTATATATCCACACCAAAGGTACATTTGTTTCGATATTGAAACTTCAATGTCTCATCAACGGTATGTAAAGGAATGGAAAGCCTCTTTTCTTTTAATTATATCACCGTTTGTGGCAAAATTTAATGTAAGAGGTAAATTTTAATGTTAGGGTTATTTAGGTACTAGATAAACGCGGGTAATAAGTGCGTAGTAAGTAGACTTTTATGTAGGAGGAAAGATTGAATGCTTTGTATTTAAGGTAATAGGTGAAGTTTTGTGTGTATTAAGGACAATATATATAATTAATCTAATTATGGCTATTAAACCTTACTTTAGAATCTATAGATAGATAGATAGATAGATAGATAGATAGATAGATAGATAGATTAGAATAGACTGTGATTAACAGTTAGAAAGAAATGAACCGAGATTAATATGTAGGTAGAAATAGAGTGATACAGACAATAAGCTAGATATGAACAAACTGACATCTATACGATCACATTTATGTATGTAGATTGATACAAATATGAAAACAAACACACACACACACACACACACACACACACACACATATATATATATATATATATATATATATATATATATATAAACAGATTGAGATAGATAATATCAGAATAAGAAAGAAAGAAAAAGAGTAATGAAGATATAATTTAAAGAGAAAATGATAGATAAGAAATGAGAACAACCGTGTTGGTATATTTTAGCAAGCTAAGGGAAAGTGAGAAAGTTTGTAAGAAAGTGAGAAAAAGACACACCCATATCTATCTATCTATCTATCTATCTATCTATCTATCTATCTCTCTCTCTCTCTCTCTCTATATATATATATATATATATATATATATATATATAGATAGATAGATAGATAGATAGATGCGTGACTCTTCAGAAATAAAGTTATTTCTGTGACTGGCGTCTATATACACTGCTTATATATAACACGTTAAAATTGTCCTTCTCTGATTCCATGCGCCTAGCCACACTGTGATAAAGCGAAACAGGCTTGTATGTGGATGATTAATATATTATGCTCTCATTACGATTGAGCTCTCTAGGAAGAAAATTTTAAAACACTTTCGACTTCTGCGATATATGTATTACTTTCCAAGAATGAATTGAGTTCCTACGGTGACTGGCATCTGTATACACTGCATATATAGAACACGTTAAAACTGCCCGTTAGTGATTCCATGCGTCTATGGCTTAGGGAGTAGCGACTCCGACTGACACCAAAATCGGTCGAGATTCGATCCCAGCAAGTGGATATATGTAGTCCAACGGATGAGCTGCGAAACATGCTTGTAAGTGGATGAGTAATATATCATATATATATATGTATTTAATAAACCAACATATATGTATGCGTATATTTTTAGTAAATGTATATATATATATATATATATATATATATATATATATATGTATGCATATGTATTTAATAAACCAATAATATATATATATATATATATATATATATATATATATATATATAGAGAGAGAGAGAGAGAGAGAGTGACTGAGAGAGAGAGGGGGAAGAGGTAATTTGAGCTAATGTAATTTATTTTCCAGTTTATTTTTAGTAAATGTATATATATATATATATATATATATATATATATATGCATATGTATTTAATAAACCAATATATATATATATATATATATATATATATATATATATATAGAGAGAGAGAGAGAGAGAGAGAGAGAGAGTGACTGAGAGAGAGAAGGGGAAGAGGTAATTTGAGCTAATGTAATTTATTTTCCAGTTTATTTTTAGTAAATGTATATATATATATATATATATATATATATATATATATATGCATATGTATTTAATAAACCAATATATATATAAATAAATATATATATATATATATATATATATATATATATATATATAGAGAGAGAGAGAGAGAGAGAGAGAGAGAGAGAAGGGGAAGAGGTAATTTGAGCTAATGTAATTTATTTTCCAGTTTATTTAGTGAAAATAACAAATTTAAACCATGCATGTTTTCCTGTTTGGTGCTCATCATCTCTCATTTAGCCGCACTGCACATTTTCCCTTGAACAATATTAAACTAAAATTATTCAGAAAGCAAAGGAACGATACGGTGATGGCCTATTGCAGGCGGGTATCCATAAAATCGCAACTGGAAGCATTTCTCTGCCCAACAGTTATGCGCACACACGGAAATTTGCGGATGTTGGCAATGTTTCCAAAATATTTCAACTTGCTCCGCAAAACCATCAGCTTCCGTTTACTGTAAATACGACAATGATTACTTTAGACATGGCTTGTTCTGCTTCTCTGATTTTTCAAAATGTGTTTACCTCTAACAGGTCACAACAACTACTCAAACTGACAGCTGATTAACAAACCACCCATTTCCCATTTGGGTTTCTGCACACACATTATCATCCTTCTTACTCTTTAAAAAATAACAATAAGAACTAAAATTATTCCGATGCTCAAATCTCTTCTGCCGTTAATCCATTCTTTATGCTTCATGGAAAATTTGAAAGTCAGAAGGAAACGTTTTATCTCCAGAAACCTATCAATGTTAATAATACCACAGAGTCTTGTGCAAAATGTAGTAAGCTGAATCTAAACTACATCAGTCCAATCCACGCATTCACACACTTTTGCTGAAGAATAATTAAAAAATCTCACAAATCACACACTTCAATATTAATTTATTCATTTTAAGTATTTAAATATATTGAGTCAACCGTTTCTTTTTAATTTTAAAAAAAATTGGTAATTTATGTTTCTTTGGTAAAAGTGTATTTGCTTTATAAACCCCTACATTTGAAAATATCCAAAAAGATTTTTGCAAGAATTCGTTATTATGCCATTTTCTATTCTAATAGGCATATCATTCTAGGTATCGAAGCTGTGGTTGAAACTATTTCTGTGATTCACTTAACGGCATCCATATTTTATCTTTCATTGCACATCTAAAAATGAAAACATTTTAGAAATGTATAAGAAGTTTTACATTAAAAAAAAATGACATTTTTCTCAAATTTATTTCTGTGTATGAATAAAGGACAAAAATATTCGAATATACATTGATAAAGTTTATCTGGTGAGAAATCTTTTAGTAAAGTAGTAGCAAAGTTTTGTCCTTTATTTATCTCTGAATTTTGCACATAAAAACCCACATAATCTTTGCAATTTCCTCCTAAAATGATGTTTCGTTGTAAAAAACTGCGAAGGTACTTTATTTAAGGTTTTCTTATTTTGTATGTCTCTTTTTACTGGAATTGAAATGTGTAAAGATTTTTCAAAGATGATATGTCTACAGTCAGAAAGATCAGCCGATTACGCAATCATGGTTTCAACGGTTCGTCATCGTCAGATGTTAAAGAGTTAATCTGTAACGCCTAAGGATACTAAAAGGTTGAAACCATGGTCACGTAATTGGCTGATCTTTGTAATTTTAGTATTTAAAAGCTCTGCATGTTAAATATTTATCTTTTTTTCTTTTTCTTTAAATGTGTATTGAGCACTTTATAATACCACTCTTTACTGGTCTAATTTGACTCAAACCAATAAATGTTTAATAACAATATATATATATATATATATATATATATATATATATACACGAGAAAAATTGATATCTATAAGCACTCAACTGATGATGGCCCCTTGTGGAGTTGACGAGGCAAACCACACGGGTTTAGAGGCTCATCCCTTGTTCCCTGTTTTGGACGTGGTTTCCGGCTTTCTCTTTTCCAATCTATTCACTCTTACGTAACCCCCTGCATACCAGTAACCTTACCGCCTTGCTCGGGGTGATATGATTTTAAAAAAAATGTATACGAAACATGTCGGTCGGGATGCTAGTGTCGGTCGGGATGCTAAAAATAGTCAGCTGTCAACCTTATTACATATATTAAGCATATATATATATATATATATATATATATATATATATATATATATATATATATATATAGTTGTTACTTCTTTTTAATATACTCAGATAACGCGGTCTTTTGTTCATGATCCTGTCTTCACAGTCCATGAGGTTCCAATATGGATTGTCCTCGCACAGACAGTAAGGTTCCATTAGCATCACATAAAAACAAATCTTTAAATTATATATAATGACCATTCAAATATTAGCTAATCAAATATCATTTACTTATATTTTACTAATATTTTTTAGAAAATAAGTTACAACCGTAAGGAAAACCATTTTTAAATCCTCAACACTGAGTTTATATGACACAACTGGTACATATTTTAAGGAATTGGAAACAATTTAAAATTCTTTCGAATATGGGTTTAGAATAGCAGGGAAATAGGAAAAATAATAAATTCAATAAACGATATAGAAATAAAGTAAAAAGAGACGAAATAGAAATAATAAAATTTAAACGGAATAGAAAAGATATGATAAGCGTAAAATGAACAGAGACAGAAGAGAAACCAATAAATTAAAATTATTCTAAAGTTATATTATGCATAGTGTTTGCAAAAAAAAAAAAAATAATAATAATAAAGAAAGAAAAAAGTAATAGATATAAAATAAATTTAATAATAGAATTAAAACTTTTATGATAATGATAATTTTCATGGTATCATAAACAGGCATCTCCTTGGAAGAAAACATTCAGCATCCATTGGCCAAACAACTATTGTCACTGTCAATTGAAGTCTTTCTATTAAAATATTTTTTCAGGAAAGTAGTTTTTTCGCGTCTATTAATTCATATTGCTTTTTCCAGTATTGATGTTTATTTTCTAATATTTTAGTTTAAGTAGTTTAGAACGTTAGAATTTTGAATGTTGAGCATTCTCTGAAGCCTACAGATTTTATTGAGTCGAAACTTTTTTTAGAATTGTTTTATACGAAACATCAGTTGCATTCAATTTTAAAATATCTTAACGATGGTGTCCATATGAAAATTTAGAACATGATTCGAGTTCTATGCTAACATGTCTTAATCACTTCACTAAGCTTACTTTGGTGAATGTGGGTTTTTGGGCAGTGGGTATCGGCTCGGAACGAGAAATCGGAGAAGCGAGTTCGCATTCCAGTTGAATTCGTTGCATTCACTTCCGCACAAATACCGTTGGGAAAGTTATTAACCCGTCTCCTCTTTCTCTAACTATGGGTTAAATTGCAGGACGGATTGGGTTCTATGAACTTAGTTGGCAACCAGTCTACCGCAGAAAGTAATAACAGCCTGCTGCGGGAAAAATCTTCTGCCCAGTTAGTCTTTCGAGACATGATCGCCCAAGTGTGTATCCCTTACAGCACTTAAATGGTTGAAGCTCTTTTATATATACAAAGACATGTATAAACTATGCATTAATTATGAAAGCAAAGAATAATTATATTCAGATTTACTATCAGTCTGGAAGACAACTTGCAGAAAAGGCAAAAAATAAAAGTTAATTATGCAGCAAAGAAGAAAATAGAAAGTATAACACCTTACTGCATTAAAATAAAAAAAATCCAATAAAAGAACAGGTATTCAATCACCTGAGATTTATTATTCATTGCAAAACCTTTATTTTGTAAGTAACTTAAGAAAAGCAAGCAACATTGATCCTTTATTAAACTAGCAGTATAGCCCGGCATTGCGCGGGTGTAATGAAAACTTTAAATCAAATCCATGGTCCTGGAGCTCAAACTCAGCCTAAAGAATATTTGTGTGAAGTTTGGTGAGAATCGGATAAAAATTGTGGATTAGTATAAAGGACATACAGGCAGATAAACACACACACACACAAACATCTTAATTTTATATATATATGTTCTTTTGTTAATACTGCACAATAACATGTGAAACAAATGAATTTATAAATATTTGATAATTTTCTATATTGCAGTTACATCAATGAAAGAATGAAGAAAAATTGGGGTAATTTGGACGAGTTCTTTTTTACTTCTTTGCCTTGTAAACTTTTGTAAAGTAATAATAACAAAAGAACCATTCTATTTACATGTAGGATTATCTACTTGACAATAAATACTATAAATATTATGAAATATATCATTTCTTAAAAAAACTGGGGTTGCCTAATAATCATGGCCGGTAGTGTATATATAGAAATATAAACATATTTTTATTTTTCGTCGTTTACGGTTGTGTGAAGGAGGAAGAGGAGAGTAGCCGGAGAGAATCACGCACATACGCATGAGCTTATGAGGAGTTAACCAGCGGAAGATCTCTAATCTCTCTTTCTTTCTGCCCTGTACCTCTTCTCCCTACAACCCAAACTCATGCACCCTATAACTCCCTTGCATCCCTGTCACCTTCGTGCTGTCACTCAATTGACATCAATCATATCTTTATCAACCATTATCTTTTAAGTCTTTTTCTTGTCGCCTTGTGTTTTCTGTCTTTGATGTCGATCATAACATTGACGGGTATCGACTGTGCTCTCTGCATTTGATATCGATCATATCTTTGTCGGATACTGCCTGTGTTTTCTGTCTTTGATGTCGATCTTATTTTTGTCGGTCACTGCTTGTGCTTTCTGCCTTTGATATCAATTATATTTTTTGCCGGGTCAACGTATTATATTACTGACACCTATTTATACTTGAATAGACAATACACAATGTCTAAATGACCAAGAAAGATCAATAACTAGGGACACCAGTAAAATAAACAAACAAAATGTAGACTACAACTCGAGTTTCTATCTATCACGATCATCAGGGGACCAATTCTCTTTAACCCTCTAGGGCCATTCGTATCATATTTGATACAGTATGAAAACAAGCCTTGAAAGAAATATTTTCCTGAAAATTTTTTTAAGAGAAATATTTTATAAATTTCAAATGAAAGCTGTACTGACTGCTCAGTCAATGAATACCAAATGTTTCCTTATAGGGAAATACCAAATGTTTCCTTATAGGGAAATATTGTATCAAATATGATACGAATTGCCCTAGAGGGTTAAGGGAATCACTCTTTGTAATTATAGTGTTTGAGATCATGAGATAGAACATTGATGAAAGAATAACTTCTATAAAAACAAAACAATTCTACTATAAAGTCTCTGCTCTGAATTTCAGGCGTAAAGAAGTGAAAGATTTAACTATCAATCATAATAATTTATGAATTTTTGGCGAGTACAAGCATCGACGGTTTCCAAATTTTGCCGACCCAAGTTAATTTACAAAGATCAACTTGGGTAAACTCAAAAGGTGATCAGGGATGTGCCAATATTTCTGGACTTTGGAAAACTAAATTTATTTTTATTGTGATATTTCGAATGCGCAGGCCGATAGTCGTAATACACAGCTTGAAGCTAAAAATACACATTGAGACTAATACTGAGTGGTAACAGTCTACTTCATAATTGAATGCAATTTCAGGCCTTATATATATGCGTGTCGTAATATTATTTTATTTATAATAAAAAACTTTTTTCGATGCACAAGAGCTATTATATTTCAGTGCACATGGTGTATATCACCTGATGATCTATAGCACTGAAACATGACAGCTTTTTGTAGCTAAAAATGATTTTTATTATAAAGCGAATATTAATAGACACACACACAAACACACACACAGTCATATATAAATACATGTCAGATTAAATAAATTGCAAACTTCGTGTCTGCTTATTTTTAATAAAGTCCTTTCATACTCACGGATAGTCTTTCGCGTATTATGTCAGAAAGATGTCAGGAATGAGCTGTAACGTTGACAGATGTTATTATCATTCATTTCTCAAGGTACCCAAGTACTTTCAATCTCTTTCCGATATCACCATTCGAAAAACATTCCTGTCTACACTCACAATATAAAAATATAATGATTGATAACACAAGTATTTTTCACCAAGAAAACAACAAAGACAAACTACAGATTCTCGAGGCAATATTCATTAAAAAACTCAAGCCTTCACTTAATAAAATCAGCTATGAATACTGTAGTAATGTTTTAGAGTGTTTTTATTCTAAATAACAAGAATATTACTACAAATATTGCTCTAATATGTATCGGACACTTTTAATAAGTAAATGCTACGAACTGTGGAATTTCATTCCATCAGGTCTGACTTTTAATACTAATATATATATATATATATATATATATATATATATATATATATATATATGACCATAGCTCTATTAGGGCTTATTTAAATACATATAAATTGTTACAAGTGTCTATCCGTAACATACTCGTTGATAATACAAACAAAAGCATCATCCACTTAAATAAAAACTAAAAATAATCAGAGCCTTAATAATAAAAATTATTAATAAAAAAGAAAAAGTCAACACTCAAAATTATAAACAATGAACACGGTCACAATATGCTAACCTTTTTTGTAATATACAACCTTCTTATGACTCTATCTACATACATAAATCAATTTATATATTCACTTAAATTTAAAAATAATTTATCATTGAATAGCCGAAACCGGTAGGGAAAAGAAATGATTTAGATAATTTTTTATACTTTATGTTCTGAAGAGATAACAATTAAAACATGACTTGACAAATTATATAAAATAAATTGACAAGGACACCTTGTCTGTCTTTTTTCACACAACTTGCTTATATATATATATATATATATATATATATGAGATGAATTAGAACAATTTGGTTGAAATCTGGTTATATATATTTGGCTCTGTATATTCTGTTCTTTGGACTGTGCATTGAGCAGTATCTTTTATATAACCGTTTACTGGTCTAAACAATGCCATATTTACTGTTGATATATATATATATATATATATATATGTGTGTGTGTGTGTGTATGTGTGTGTGTGTGTGTGTGCGCTCTCGCCATTTATAGAGATGTAAAGACAACCAGTGTTTTACAAAATATTTTAAAGAGATCACCTAGAAATCTGTGCACCGTGAATGCCAATAACCTAAATAATATCGGATTTAGGAATTGCTAACTCAATTTCTTTTGCACTCACCCTATATTCATCAGTTAAATTATAAGAGCATTCTATAAAACCGAAGTCAACATGAATCATTAGTCATGTGTTTTATATAACCAACACAGCGAATAGAGAACATCCATTTTCTTGTCTTGAAAATGTTTTTCTATAGAATTTTAATAATGTTATCTTGATTCTCTTTGTGATATTTTATTTCAAAGCCCGAAACGTTAAATTTAACATGAATCACGCAAACAGTAGTCGACAGAAGTTATTTTAAATGATGACACGGAGAAAACTCATTATTAATTCAAGAATCGCTTCATTTTATTTTGTTTTGTTTTGTTTTCCTATTTACGTTTTCCTTCTATTTTGTAAATTTTTTAAACATATACCCGTGCTGATTCATCTTTTTATATACATTTTCTTACAGGTGATTTGAATCAAACCTGTAAAAAATGTTTGTATGAATAAGATAATCCCTTTCCATTAAATGATTCGCTGAAATGTGAATAAAGTATTATTTAGTCATTTACTAAATAGAAGACCATAAGTATAAACTTCTAATGCAAGAGCAAAGTAAAAAAACTGAAAAGATTTAGTATTCCATGTAATGAAATATTTTCTCTGTGTATTTAGTCATTGCTTCTTAAAAGGTGCGGCGCGCCTTATGTGCACGATGGAAGAGCATAGCCGGTGAGGTAGAATGATTGAAAGACAATCAAATATATAGAAATAGGTTCAAAAAATGCATATGTCAAAAATAAACATGATTTCAAAATTCAAAATATTATTATGGATTACTTGCAACTTCATGAGTCCCAGTAAAAAATAGTTATAAATAATTATTGACCGATTATATTGCTGCGATTGTTTAACATTATATCATGTATTCCTATATAGAGTCCGTAAATTGGAGGAGAGAGTTATCAATAATAATCTTCAGACTTCAAACCCGCGGTTATCTCCCTTTTAGCCAACTCTTTGATATTTTAATGTACTTTTTATCATATTAAATTTGATGAGAGACGAGCGAATTATCATTTCGGAAATGCAGCCCAGCAAAAAAATGTTTGCGAACTACTATATTAAATTGTCCATAATCCATATTTCGTTTTGATCGGAGGGAGAATTTATGATTATTTCTATTGTGCAATAAAATGAGTTGTTTCCAACCGGGAAATGTCTGCAGTCATTATCTAACAGCGTTACTCCTTCAAAAAATCTGTCATTAATAAAATTCTGTAAATCACGCAAAACATATTAGTATTAGTGGAATAAGTTAAGCAAATATTTATTTACAGAAGATTGTTGCATCGTGTACATTGCAACAGTATTCTCACAGGCAGACAGGAAAAAGTCTCTGTGCTTAATTCTTCATTTCAAAGTAAATATTGTTATTTTATATATATATATATATATATATATATATCACAACAATCTTTTATATATATATATATATATATATATATATATATATATATAACGGCTATGTTACGTTAAATACACCGGTTCCCGCTCGATACACCGAAGTTGAGCCTAGTCAGTACTTAGGTGGGTGACCACTTGGGAATACCAGGTGCTGTTAGCGTTCACGGGTGTGCGGTGGGTGTCGGCTTGGAGGGGGAAATCGGGGAGACGAGTTCCAATTCCAGTCGAGCACACTGCATTCACTTGCGCACTAGTACCCTTGGGAAAGGAATTAATCCGTCTGTTCCCTCCAATTATGGGTTAAATAATTGAGGTCCGCTGTTCATGCGATCTGTGGCGGATTTCTGCACCGATTGTTTGTTATCAGCAGTTCCAAAAAGTGTGGATGGTACTACACAATGCCTTCACCACTATAAACAAATCTCTGTGTGGATGTCTTACTAAGGTTAGACCCTCATACATCGAAATCGATAGGAGAGTCCATAATATATATATATATATATATATATATATATATATATATATATATATACTTACTACTAATCTATGAACATTAATGGGTATGTTCCAATCCTCGTAATTACCTTGGGTACTATATTGGGATGTGCGTTGTGGAGCAGTGGATATCGACTCGGAACGAGAATTCGGGAGCTGATTTCGAATTCCATTTGAATTCCTTGCATCCACTTACGCACAATACCCTTGGGAAAAGTATTAATCCGTCTCTTCCCTCCAGTTATGGGTAAAATAATAGGACAGATTGGGTTCTATAGCCGGTCAGTCATGTCTCTTTCGAGACATGGTCGCCCAAAGTATGTATCACGTATGGCACTTAACTGACTGACTGATTTTATATATGCTTATCATTGGTGCATCATCGGTAGATCTATTGTATTTTTCTAACGGTTTTTGTGTGAGCGGTAACGGCTGTATTCCAAATTCATTTAGGTACCATTTAATGTAGATGTGCGTTGTGGTGCAGTGAATATGGGCTCGGAAGGACAAATCGGGGAGCAGAGTTCGAATTCCATTTGAATTCGCTGCATTCACTTACGCGCAAATACCCTTGGGAAAGATATTAATCCGTCTCTTCCCTCCAGTTATATGTTAAATAGTAGGACAGATTAAGTTTTATAGCCTTGGTTGGCAACCAGTTTAGCTCAGAAAGGACTGGCAAACTACTGCGGGATAATCTTTTGCCCAGTCAGTCAAATCTCTTTCGAGACATGATCGCCCAAGCGTGTATCACGTATGGCACTTAACTGACTGAATGAAGAAATATAATTTGTTTGGGAGCGTTAGTAATTTATGTTACAAAAATGTAATGCTGCAGAATTCGAACTCGGCTCTCCGATTTCTCGTTTCGTGCCGATATCCACTGCACCAATAGGCTCATAAACACTTATGAAAATTGTTTTAAGTAATGCTGGCAAAACTTCTAGTATGTCGTTTCCGTTTAGAACATTAACGGTCATCGCTCTACACAAATTCCTGACTTCTGTAGCTGTTTTTCTTATCTATCTCAAACCCTGTTCTAAGATTTATTTACTGAAGCTAGCTCTGTAGAATATGTTTTGCTTTCCTCAGACTATTCTGCCTTCAATCTCTCCTGTGAGTATCAAATTTTACAAGCTCTCTTTCCTTTTACCCAAGAAATTTCAACTATCTTTATAATACCATGTGTAATTATCCTTTTCTTTTCAATAGTTTCATAGATATGTTCAATCTATAATATTCTCAGCATCTTTCTGGAGAACCAAATTCCTGTTACTTCAAGTTTTTTTCTTTATCTGTAAAGAGATTGTCTAACATTTAATGCCATATAGAATGACTGATATTATGTAAGAGTTTAGATTTTTTTTTTTTCATACGAAATTTTTCTGTTTACTTATACTTTACTTAGTATTTGGAAGGCTTCTTTCGCTATCACAATGCGGTTTCGGAGTGCGAAATCGCACTTTCCGTTCTCTGTTTAAACACGTCCCAGAAATTGGAATAAACTGTTTTCTAGTAGGCGTCACTTATAGTTTTTGTAGCCTCTTTCACTTTCCTAACCGTAAAGCAACGAGCTAAGATCGAACCCTAACCCACCATGACAGGCAATTATAATTTACTGTGCTTATATCTCCCACTAGCGACTTGGTATAAACTGCAGTAAGATAACTTAGTCTAACACTAAGCTGTAAACATTACTTAAGAGTTGATTTTGAGTTGTTTATACTAATGAATTTAGAGCAAATTAACTTTTTAGACAAACTTAAACAGTCAGTCAGTTAAGTGCCATACGTGATACATGCTTGGGCGATCATGTCTCGAAAGAGACATGACTGACTGGGCAGAAGATTATCCCACAGTAGTTTGCCATTGCTTTCTGCGGTAGACTGGTTGCCAACCAAGGCTACAGAACCCAATCTGTCCTGTTATTTACCCCATAACTGGAAGGAAGAGACGGATTAATACCTTTCCTTGCAATGGATTCAACTGGAATTCGAACTCGGCTCCCCGGTTTCTCGTTCCGAGCCGATATCCACTGTACCACACTTGTAGGAAAAAAAGATTGTAAGTTCAGAACTAAACACCATAAAATTATAAAGATGGAAATCTTTTATAAGATATCATTTAAATGTTATTTTTTTTTTAAATTATCTACAAAAACAAACTTAGTGTAAAATGAGTTACAACAGTCTGACACTTCCACTTATTGAAGGTTTTGGTGTGTAACTACAAGAATTTTATACTACGGTGTTTTGAGCGCGATAAGAAAAGCACATGTGACTCTTAGCATGCTCACTTGAACAGGCAAGATGTTTCATAAAGTTAAAATGGAGAGAGCATATGAAGAATGAACACTGCAGTAGCGAAGTATCGCTGGTCGAATTGCTATGAGATATGATTCGCTTATTAGCTTACCACTAGAAAAACAAGAGTTTTCCTTTTCTTTTCGTTTCTAAGTGGTTAAGCTGGATGAAGCTTTTATTTTTATGTTAAAATTATTTGCCATTATAACCGAAAATAATAGAGATTATTCTATAAATGAACACACTGCAATGACATGAACTTTCCTTTTAGTCTTACTTCTATTAATCTCTGGTCAACAGGATTCTGGTACAAAATGTGGGTAGGTTTATGATGGAACGGGATTTGTTGATTGCTTGATGTTCTTTTGCGGCATGTCAATGTCTATGAATTATTTAATGCCAAAATCTAAATATTTTGAATACAATTTTATGGCTATAATTAAATACATATTGAACGAAATTTGTCATGGCGGCATCAGCCATCAAACAGGAAAAAAACTCTTCCAACCATTACATATACCTCTCCTCACAAGAGGTGAGACGAAGTAGCCAGTAGATAGCCAGAGGACCCTGAGTTGATAGCCTGAGTAACCTGGAAGTAGCCTGGGAGAGTAGCCTGAGGAGAACGCCCTGTATTCCCTTGAGAGTCGTCTAAGAACACTGCTACCTTAAAGACCATTACGAGTCCTAGTTCGAGATTTGAATTATATTATTACACACTAACACGTATTATCGTTCTACTAACAAAGTTACAAGTGTTGTATTTTGTCGTGTTTAATATATATTCGTTATTTCCTATTTTGATTGTTATTTTTCACCGGGTTCACGACACAATTGTATTCCTTCAACTACAGATAAAATACATTGTTGGCAATTTTACTAAAAACACTTATTGTTTGCTAGGTGTTTTTTTTGTTTTTTTGTTTTTTTTGTTTTTATAATCATATCGACCCAAGTAAGGCATTTTACTGCCACTGTTTTGCAGGGGATTACATAGGAGGAAAGTAATGAGAAATAGAGACAGGTTATAGGGAGTGTCAGAAAGTGGGTAAGAGAAGGATGAGAATACTGATGAGAGTAAAGTGGAGGGGACGGAGAAAGGAACCTAAAAGAGAGGTTGCAAGTTAGTGAGATATAATATGAATGTTGATTTTACATTTAAATTCTTGGAGATTGTAGTTGTCGGGGAAGCAAGTAAATAGAAGGGAACTACACAGTCGGGAAGTGCGAGAAAAGAAGCTGATGGATTAGAATTTGCGTTTACATCTTATTGATTTCTCAGAAGCTGCTGGAGATTTATTTGATTTAGTTGATGATATTCGATTTTGTTTGGCTGCATATCTACCTCTCTGGGTTATTTAATGTCAAAATTTAAATATTTTGTACGTAATTTTATTTACAATAAGTGTAAGCATTCACGCTCAAAACCCTAACAGATTTTCAGATCTTTGCACTTCAGAAAATGTTGATAGAAGAGCAAAACCCTGTTCGTTGTGCAGTAACATGAATCAAATCAAATCTTTCACAAATTCAAATAGAAATATCAATATGATAGTAATTGTACGGATCCCTCTGTAATATACACAGCCTAATGTGCCAAATATGATTGGATTTATGTAGGTTGTCCGATGGAGAAATAAATAAAAGTTTAGACGATCACAGATATGATGTCAGATACAATGTGAAATCATCGGAGCTTGTGGATCATCTAAACATTTATAAATGGAATTTTGTCTGTGTGTATGTGTGTCTGTGTGTGTGTCCGTTACCTATAGACTCCGAAATGGCTGAACCGATTTTCTTGAAAATTTACACAGTTGTACTATAAGTGTCTGCGGGTGTTCTTAGCTAGAGTTTGTGTCGAGGTACCCCCGATAAATATCGAAAATCGATAATCAAAAATCGGGTTATAGAAGGAGTGGTCCGATTTTAATCAAATTTGATACACTCATAGACAAAGACATAAGAAACGATATTCAGAAGTTTCAAGGTTGCAGGTCTTACAAAAGTGCAGAAAATTTGATGTCGATACCAGGAAATCAAAATTTGACTTACATCCATTCATTTTTCTTTCAGTCTACGATTTTGCTTTAACTGGAAACAACTATTGCTTTTTAGTCTTTCGTGCCAACGTCCAAAGAGTCTGAGCTCCAGGACCATGGATTAATTTTAAAGCTTTCATTACACACGACCAACGCCGGGCTATACTGCTAGTATTATTATAAACGACAGCAATTCCGATTTGAATTGTGGTACAGTGGATATCAACTCCAAAAAAGAAATCAGGGAGCCGAGTTCGAATTCCGGTTAAATTCTTGGCGTTCACTTACGCACAAATGCCCTTGGGAAATGTATTAATCAGTCTCTTTCCTCCAGTTATTAGTTAAATAATAGGACAGATTGGGTTCTATAGCCTTGGCTAGCAACCAGTCTACCGCAGAAAGCAACGGCAACCTAATGCGGGATAATTTTTGCCCAGTCAGTCATGTCATATTCGAGACATGATCACCCAAGCGTGTATCACGTATGGCACTTAACTGACTGCCTGAATGTATCAAATATTACTCGATTTATTTTGGTTGCCCGATGGAGAAATAAATAAATATTTTTAACAATCACAGATATAATATCAGACACAATGTGAAATCATCGGAGCTTGTGGAACATATTATTATAAAAGACGGCAATTCCGAATAACATCTTAAGTTGCACATGTAAAATCTTCAGAATTTACTCATCTCATGACACATAGATGAAGGCCGAAAAACGGTCACCCAGTGAGGATCGAACTCACTGAGTAATCTCATTTCAGTTGCATGTCGTTCACACTGGATGCGTTTCATTCATTTCAACGCGCTCATTTCCAGTACAGCCATTGTCTCAAGAGAAAAGACGTTTGTACAATGATTTATAATTTTTTGTAGATTTAAAAAAAAATATTTTCAACTTTCATACAATTTTTAAACACAACTTGAAAAATACAGACATACTGTCGAAATATTGTTGAACAGTCTTCTAAGGTGTTAGGAGAGTTACATTAATCATTTTTAATAATAATAATAATAATAATAATAATAATAATAACAATAATAATCAAACACTGGTATGAACATCATCCAGCACCGGTTACAGAAATAGAAGATGTAACCATTCTATGGGATTACACCATCTACACAGACAGAAAAATTGAAGCAAACAGGCCAGACATTATTGTTAAAAACCAGAAGGAGAAAACTTGTCTATTAATTGATATGGCTTGTCCAGCGGATTGTAACATAGCAATCAAGGAATTTGAAAAACTGTCAAAATATAAAGACCTGGAAATTGAAATGAAAAAAATGTGGAAATTGAAAACAAGAGTTGTGCCAGTGATAGTAGGTGCACTTGGAATGATAAAAAATGGAACAAAACAACACATTGAAAGAATCCCTGGAAACCCCAGCTTAAGAGATATACAAAAAATTGTATTATTAAGTACAGCCCACACACTAAGGAAAACGTTATCTATGTAATGCTGGGGATGATAGGGAGGATAGAAAAACATGAAATGGAGTCATAACAACACGCCACTACCTGCCTTAGGTCTCCCCGCAGACTTGGTTGGTAGTGAGACCAATGCAGAAATCTAAATATGATGAAAAATGACATAATAATAATAATATATATACCTTTGTCTATGTAACACAGGGATTTATTTTAATCATATAACCTCGGTAACGCCACTGATGTTCAGATGTAAGAGTTAAAAGATTGGAAAAGAGAAAACCGGAAACCACATCCTAAACAGGGAACAAGGGATGAACCTCTTCACCTGTTCAATAGACGTGGGTGGAGTGTGAACCGGGCGATAGTTTAGTCTACCTACTCCAATTGAAAAAAAAAAAAAGAAAAGACTGAAAAGATTGGAAAAGAGAAAGCCGGAAACCACAGTTAGGGAGACATGAAAAAATATGAAATGTAGCCATAACGACACACCACAACCTTCCTTAGATCTTCCTGCAGACTTGGTAGGTAGTGCGACTATAGCAGAAATCAATTCTAATAAAAAAAATAGCATAATAATAATGTGGCCCTGATGAGCGTTTCCGCTTGCATCGGTCAATTAGGTGAATGATATGAACGTATCTTGATTTATTGAATATAACTGAATACGACATTTTTTAAACAAAATAAATATATTATTTCATGGCTATTTATAGGCGGAAGTTAGTAAACTTTTCAGATTTCAATACAGATCATATTTTTTTTTTGTTTTCTTGCTATATCAACAGAAGCAAACGTAGAAAATTCAAATTATTAACGCAGCAACACGAACGAATACCACATAATATTATGCTGCAAATTTGTAAAATTATTTATTTTTCAAGTTAGAGTATTTAAACGATATTTTCTTAACAAAAGATCTCAAAAGGATATGCATTCATGGCTATGTAAGTGCAACATGCAAATTAACATATTCACAAACCGAAATAGGATCTCTATAGTGTGCTTTGTATTGCTTTGACATATCGTAATGGAAAGAAAAGATGTTCTCTGAAAAGAAATTAACATTATTAAAGAATTTAGTTCAATGTTAGAGCATCTTTTCACCTACGCACAATGACCCGAATAAATGTGAAATTCGTCACTGTTTTTTCCCTTTCTTATAACTCTTCTTGTCATGAGGTCCTTGACCTTTCAGCGATTCTACTCATTCGTTTAACGAATAATAATATTAATAACAACAACAAGAGAAATAACTAGCTCTTGAAAGGCATCATCAACTTTTTGTTTACATAGACCATGGCACATGAATACATTAATAATTCCGGTTGTCGTTTGAGTCATCGGTTTGATTGGAAAAGGTTGATAAACTCACTGGAGGGATCACTAGTATCCCATGTCTTAAAGAAATAAAAAAAAATGTTTTCCCGATTACAGCTCACATATTACGAAGAAAATTATCTATGTAAATGTGTGTGATCTTAGTTTTGGTTTTCTTTTAAAAAAATGAATAGTGGGAAATGGCATTATACCATTTCTGACATTAGGTTTCTGGTTGAGACCGGGAAGGATTTGTGTATACAAAAAAACAAAAAAGAATAAAAGAAAAAAAAAAGGAAAAAATATAGAAAACCAAAACAAAAGAAAAATGGAATTAATAACAATAATAATCATAATGCGAAAATCTCAAAAGTGGGCCACATGAAGACATCAATATTTCCAGATGTAGTTGGAGCCCTCAGATTGATCCGAAAAGGTTCCAGTAGACACATTAAGTGGATTCTTCTTAGTCAATGCCTCATAGAAATAATAAAAAGATTGTACTCACGAATAAAGATCACACATTATGAAGAACTTTATCTATGAAAAATGTATGAGAACATAGTTTTTTTTTGTTTTTGTTTTTGTTTGTGTTTTTTTTTCTCCAAAATAATCAGGTAAAAAGGTCATGAAGCCATTTCTGACCTTAGCTCACTGGTTGGAACCCGCAGAAAAATGCGTATGCAGCAGACATCAAAGGAAATAATAATAATAATAATAATAATAATAATAATAATAATAAAAAAGGAATTACATTTCTTCTACCCAAGAATGGTGACACAAACAACCCGAAAAACTACAGACCAATTACATGTCTTCCGCCAACATATAAACTACTAACATCTATTTTAACAAAACAAACATATTTATTCTTAGAAAGAAATGACATGATAAAGCTTGAACAAAAAGGGTGCAAACGTGGCTGTTATGGTTGTAAAGACCAATTGCTAATTAACAAAATGATCCTGGAAAACTGCTACAGTACAAAGAAAAATCTTAGTACTGCCTGGATAGACTACCGAAAAGCATTCGATAGTGTGCCACATTACTGGATTTTAAAGACTTTAAATATATACAAGATATCGCCCGTCATCATCAATTTCATCAAACAGTGCATGTCTATATGGAAAACAACCCTTTACCTCAATCATATAAATGGAACCTATAAGTCTGATGAAATAAACATCAAAAGAGGTATATTTCAAGGTGATTCTTTATCTCCCTTACTATTCTGCATATCATTAATAGCACTAACCAGTCAACTTAATAAGACAGAATGTGGTTATAAAATAGGCCAAAAGAAAATAAGCCATCTATTTTACATAGATGACTTAAAGTTATATGCTAAGAATGATAATGAGCTGGAAGGTCTTCTGCAAACTGTAAAATGCTTCAGCGAAGACATTGGAATGAAATTTAATTTGAATAAATGTGCTAAAGCTACAGTTTTACGTGGATCAATACAAGAAACATCCTCAATTAGCCTAGACCCTGCTGTAACAATAAAAGAATTGAAACCAGAAGAAGCTTATAAATACCTAGGTGTAAATGAGAGCGAAAACATTCACCATAAAAAAATGAAAGAAATAGTGCGTAAAGAGTACTATAGAAGGCTACGAATGATATTAAAAACTGAATTAAATTCACAGAACAGAGTTATGGCCATTAATAGCCTTGCAATCCCAGTTGTCCAATATAGCTTCAACATCTTAAACTGGACTCTAAACGACATCAGACGAATGGATGCTAAAACAAGAAAGCTTCTTTCTAAGCATAAGATGCATCATACAAAGGCTGATGTAGACCGTCTATACATACCCCGTAAAGAAGGTGGAAGGGGTCTTATTCAGCTGGAATTGTCATACAAGACAACAACTATTGGCTTACTAACATACATAGAAACAACAAAGGATTGGATGATACAATTAGTAAGGCAACATGAAGAAAGAAAGAAAAAATATTCAATAATAAAAGAAGGCAGTAAATACAAACAAGATTTACAGTTAGTAGATTCTGTAGAAAAGCAAAACAGAAGCCAAGAACCAACTATTGCGGCAAAAAATATGAAAATGAAAGCCAAAGATAAAGCTCTTGAAAAGATGAAACTGCGCTGGCAAGACAAACCTCTGCATGGCCAATATCCAGTACGTGCCAACAAATCCAATGTTGACAAAGTTAATACTCATCGATGGTTACGTGCATCTGGATTAAAGTCTGAAACTGAAGGATTTATACTTGCAGCACAAGACCAAAGTCTTTTCACGAGAAACTTTCAGGCAAATATTATGCATAATAATATGGATCCAAAATGCAGGTTTTGTGATAAACACCAAGAAACAATAGACCACCTAATCTCAGGCTGTTCTGTGCTTGCCCCAAACGAATATAAAAATCGCCACGATAGAGTTGGGCAATATTTACATTGGACAATGTGCAAACATTATGGAAAAGCTGTAAACAAACACTGGTATGAACATCATCCAGCACCGGTTACAGAAATAGAAGATGTAACCATTCTATGGGATTACACCATCTACACAGACAGAAAAATTGAAGCAAACAGGCCAGACATTATTGTTAAAAACCAGAAGGAGAAAACTTGTCTATTAATTGATATGGCTTGTCCAGCGGATTGTAACATAGCAATCAAGGAATTTGAAAAACTGTCAAAATATAAAGACCTGGAAATTGAAATAGAAAAAATGTGGAAATTGAAAACAAGAGTTGTGCTAGTGATAGTAGGTGTACTTGGAATGATAAAAAATGGAACGAAACAACACATTGAAAGAATCCCTGGAAACCCCAGCTTAAGAGACATACAAAAAATTGTCTTATTAAGTACAGCACACACACTAAGGAAAACTTTATCTATGTAATGCTGAGGATGATAGGGAAGATAGAAAAACATGAAATGGAGCCATAACAACACGCCACTACCTGCCGTAGGTCTCCCCGCAGACTTGGTTGGTAGTGAGACCAAAGCAGAAATCGAAATATGATGAAAAATGACATAATAATAATAATAATAATAATAATAATAATAATAATAATAATAATAATAATAATAATAAAATAGAAAGCCAAAGATAAAGCTCTTGAACAGATGAAACAGCGCTGGCAAGACAAACCTCTGCATGGCCAATATCCAGAACGTGCCAATAAATCCAATGTTGACAAAGTTAATACTCATCGACGGATACGTGAATCTGGATTAAAGTCTGAAACTGAAGGCTTTATTCTTGCAGCACAAGACCAAAGTCTTTTCACTAGAAACTTTCAGGCAAATATTATGCATAATAATATGGATCCAAAATGCAGGTTTTGTGATAAGCACCAAGAAACAATAGACCACCTAATCTCAAGCTGTTCTGTGCTTGCTCCAAATGAATATAAAAATCGCCACGATAGAGTTGGGCAATATTTACATTGGGCAATTTGTAAACATTATGGAAAATCTGTAAACAAACACTGGTATGAATATCACCCAGCACCGGTTACAGAAATAGAAGATGTAACCATTCTATGGGATTACACCATCTACACAGACAGAAAAATTGAAGCAAACAGGCCAGACCTTATTGCTAAAAACCAGAAGGAGAAAACTTGTCTATTAATTGATATGGCTTGTCCAGCGGATTGTAACATAGCAATCAAGGAATTTGAAAAACTGTCAAAATATAAAGACCTGGAAATTGAAATAGAAAAAATGTGGAAATTGAAAACAAGAGTTGTGCCAGTGATAGTAGGTGCACTTGGAATGATAAAAAATGGAACAAAAAAAACATTGAAAGAATCCCTGGAAACCCCAGCTTAAGAGATATACAAAAAATTGTCTTATTAAGTACAGCCCACACACTAAGGAAAACTTTATCTATGTAATGCTAGGGATGATAGGGAGGATAGAAAAAACATGAAATGGAGTCATAACAACACGCCACGACCTGCCTTAGGTCTCCCCGCAGACTTGGTTGGTAGTGAGACCAAAGCAGAAATCGAAATATGATGAAAAATGACATAATAATAATAACAGCAACAAAAAATTACAGAAACGTCAATAGTCACACAATAATTCACAATTTTCTTTACTGTTTATCTGTCATCACCGAAATCATGATTGGTTAACGCTATGCCCTCTAATTTTTCATATTAACGCTATGCCCTCTAATTTTTCATATTAACGCTATGCCCTCTAATTTTTCTGTAGGATTAAATAGGACACCAGAGAAGAATTTTCTTATATCAGGATCTGAAAATTTTAAGCTTTTAAAATGTTTTAGTGGAGGAAGTTATTTACACTATATGCTTAACTGAACCCTTAATTTTTTTTCCTCATCAAAACCTCTTATAATCCTTTTGCTTAAAATTTACGATGCTGTGGATGTAATTATGGACTTTATTAAACTTGCATCAATTGCTGCTCATATAGACATACATGTCCAAGACACGGCGAAATCCGAATCACTAACGTTTATGTCATTAAATAATAAACATTTTATTTATAAATAAGTGTAGATATATACTAATGTGAAATACATGTTTTGTATTTTGTTTTATCATGTTCAGGAGCGGAGGCCTTTAGCTTTGTATATCCTGCTGATTATGATTTAGAAAGCAAAATGGCGGAGCTCAGGAGAAAGCAAAATGGCGGAGCTCAGGAGTGTAAACTCCACCCACGTGGAGTTTACACTCCACCCACGTCTATTAAACAGGTGAAGAGGTTCAACCCTTGTTTTTTGTTTAGGATGTGGTTTCCGGTTTTCTCTTTTCCAATCTTTTCACGCCTTTTTCTTTGCTCTTTTGTGTTTCAATTGGCGTAGATAGACTAAACTATCGCCCGGTTCACACTCCACCCACGTCTATTAAACAGGTGAAGAGGTTCATCTCTTGTTCCCTGTTTAGGATTATAAAAAGTCAAGGACTTTTTATAATCATTTCTTTACCGTAAATGGCAATTTCTTATGTTCACAAAACGAACCCGCAGGGACAGGCAAAATTTTAGAGCACCTTTTTGCAATCGTCATCTTATTTAGTATGGTTGAAATATCGCTTACTTTTTTTATCTCTATGTTTTAATTTCGCAAACAAATCCAAGAAATTTTAAAAAGTTGATGTTTCTAATCATTCCACTCCAAGCAAGGCGGTACTGCCACTGATGTGCAGGAGGCTACATAAGAGAGTTAAAGTTTTAGACATGAAAAGAGTGAAGACAAAGTCGAACCAGCTACAGGGGCTGAAAGAGGAAGGGCAAGAGAAGGATGTGAACACAGGAGTAAAAACATTTGAGAAGGTAGAGAGAAAGGAAAGGAACAAAATACACGGGGTGATGAAGAAAGGGCTAGAGTTAAGTGGATAAGATATGGGAATTGACTTTGCATTTAAATTCTTGGCGGTTGTAGCCGTCAGGAAAGCAAGTATATGGAAGGGAGTTCTACAGGCAGTAAGCGCGAGAAAGGAAGCTGCTGGAGTAGGATTGTTGTCTGATACTTTGACAAAAACCGTACTTCCCGTTTTTTTTTTTTACTTTTTTTTCACAGGACTTAATAGCAAACAGTAAAATTTATTGTATTTCATTTTTTTCTTTTTAACATTGAAGAACAACTTCCTAAGATTTCTTATTCTTGAACACGCAACATGCGGTTTTTTTTTCTTTCTCTCTGGGGCCAGATTTTAATTTTTTAAAGCGTTTGGTTTTGTGTTTTGGTTAAAGTTCTCGCAAATGCAATGCAAACTGGAAGCTGGATTCTTGGATATGAAGTAATTTAAAGAAAAGGTATGCAAAAAAAAAAACAAAAAAAACAGTATTGCATTTTTATTAAATGAGTATTTGTTATTTCAATCATTAAATTGTTTTTAAAATGAAATTATTTTAACTAAGAAAACATTTCATTTTTCCAAAGAAAATGAAATTTTATTGTACTAAGTTACGTGTACTAGTAAAAACATCAGTACTTTGTATACCCTACATGTTATCAATTCTCCCCAACATTTGGTTTTGATCGGGCAATGCATGATTGTTTTAGAAGGTGTAACGGACTAACTGAATTCACAAAATTTTATATATAGATATGGCCTGATTAATTTTCAATAACACCTGAATATATTTTCTGAAATCATTGTAGATATTTAAAGAAAACATAGTTTATTACAATGATGATTACCAAATACAGTATAATTCAATAAATGCAAAGTTCAAATCCATATTTTTTTTTATTAGAGTCAAATATTTCAATTCGGTATACAGAAGAAGGTAGCGTAACAACCAGTCAAGGGAGCAATTTTTCAACTGGTAACAATTAACCTTTAAAAACGAACAAATCTTACTTCTTGTTGATATTTCGACATCACTAATGGGTTGATGATCTTTGAGAACTGCGCTATTTGGTTGCAAATTTCTGAGTATTAAATCACCATCTTTTGAAAACGAAAAAAGGAATTCAGACACATGGAAATTAGGCCATTATTTAAAATGATTTCAGATTCGTGGAACGAAGTATCTTTTTATAAGGAAACGACTAGACAATTCACAAATAAACAGCACACGTAAATGAGTGTTTTTTTTCATACAGATGTAGGTAAAAGTAAGCATTATGATATATTAATTTGTAATACTTAGCTGAATTTGGCATAAGTTCAGCGTATCGGAGAATAAAATAATGGCTGAATACACTAGATATAAATTTCCTGCGAGGTGATATTAACATTCGACTTTATTGATCAGAGGATGCTTTTTTTAATTCCTTATTTACAAAATATGCTACCGGCCATAATTATTAGGCAATCCTAGCTTTTTAAAAGAAATAATGTATTTCATACTATTATTAGTATTTATTGCCAAGTAAATGAAAATAGAATGGTTATTTTGTTATAATTACTTTGCAAAATATTACAAGGCAAGTAAGCAAAGATAAACTCGTCCGAATCACCCTAAATTTTCTTCATTCTTTCTTTGATGAAACTGCAATATAGGTAATTATTAAATATTTATAAATTCATTTGATGCACATGTTATTGTGCAGTATTATAAAAAGAACCATTCTATTTTCATTTACAATTATTCCCTTGGCAATAAATACTAAAAAATAGTATGAAATACGTTATTTTTTTAAAAACACAGGGGTGGCCTAATAATTATGGCCGGTAGTGCAGTTATAATAGGAAAGTAAGAGATATAGACATTTTAGTGATCTCAATCGATAAAATCTCAATGATTCAAACAGCTTCACATCCTTCCAAAGATCAATTATCATCCTAGTGTTATTTCAAATCTTCGCCCTTTATTCCAAAAAGTCTTCTTCTTCTTTTATGTGCCCTGTCCCTTCAGAACGTAGGCGATCATGGTTTTCCACGTCTTCCTATCTCTAGTGGCTCTTAGTATGCTTTCTTCTGCTGCACCATGCAACCCCCGTTCCGTCATCCACCTGATCAGGCCTCTCAAGTATGTTATCCGTTACTTTCCTCTGACTCTTTTTCTCTGTATCTGGCCCGTTAGTATCAAGTTCGCCAAGCCAACATTGCTCATTGCATGTCCCAGGAACATCAGTTGTCTCTTCCTGATGCTCCAACACCTCATCGCTGCTTGAATACTTAGTCCACGATATACGTAGTATTCTTCTGTAAAACCACATTTCCGCTGCTTCAAGTTTTTTTACACATCTTCAATGATATTGTCCAGCATTCACTGCCGTATTGAAGAACTGACATTACATAGCAATCTAGTAGTCTCTTCTTTGTGTTTAGTGAAACTTTCCTGTGTCTTAGTACTTTACTCAGCTTCTGGAATGTGTCCTTCGCCATGCCAATTCGCCTTCGAATCTCTGTGTTGCACTTTTCATCTCCTGTTAGAACACTTCCTAGGTATTTAAATTTTTCTACTTGCATGATTCTAGTATCCCCCACCTGTATTTGGCATTTTGGGTTGCTCTTTTTGCTGATGACCACGCATTCAGTTTTCCTACAGTTTATTTGTAGTCTTTTTGACACTCTCCACAGCTACCCTACCTGTGGTTAATAATGCAACTATACCGAGGAGATCTTAGTCACATTATCCCAGAGAATATGTTTTCTAGAGTGTTCAACAATCTCAATAAAGCCAGAACGCTCAAACCCTCGGTCAGCATGATTTGTAACTTGCTATTACAACCAAAAATTTCCGTCAATCCTCGTTTTCACCAAGACCGATGACATCAAGAAGTCAAACTGATCATGGAGTGATTCGAACCCAGGTCTCATGGTCAGAAAACGAACGTTCTAACTATTCGGCAACTTGCAAACAACAACAAAAATAATAATACACAAATGATTACAAAAAACAATAAAATATCTGCTATCGATATCTAAACACAGTCCGTTGAAGGCCATAAATGATACACGCTTGGGCGATCATATCTTCAAAAAGACATGACTGACTGGGCAGATTATCCCGCAGTAGTTGCCATTGCTTTCTGTGCTAGACTGGTTGCCAGCCATAGCTGTAGAATCCAGTCTGTCCTGTTACTTAACCCATAACTGGAGGGATGAGTTGGATTAATACCATTCCCAAGGGTATTTGTTCGTAAGTGAATGCCCTGATTTGTCGGTCCAAGTCGATATCCACTGCACCACAATTCACAACCTGCACCACAACGTACATTCATATTTAAACTGGTATAAAAGAAAATGAAAAAAATTAACTTAATCAATAAATTAAAAATATATGTATTTTTCAACATGTAACAATGTCTTGCAGTTGCACATCATAATTGTGTAATCGAGAAAAAGTGTAAAGCAAGGGAACCTGAATTCACCTCCGGGTTCTTGACAAAATCCAACGGAAAATCTCTAATGCGATCGTTATTGATTTGGCAGCTCGGCTGCAGTCGCTCTCTCACCGGCGTGAAGTGACTTCCCTTTCACGGCTTCTGCTCCAATAAACTTAGCTCACTAGTTTCACCTATATATGAACTTACACGAGCTACTAGACTAGCAACTAGGTCCCACCTTTTTACAGTGAAACCGATAAAATGTAACCGAAACTTCTACTCTAATAGCTTCTTTTCTCGCACTTCCCGCCTGTGAAATTCCCTTCCATATACTTGCTTCCTCGACAGCTACAATCTCAAGGAATTTAAATGTAGGGTCAATAGACATCTACTATCTCAATAACTCGCATCCATTCTCTCAAGCTCTTTTCTTCATCTACTCCACCGCCATTACACTGGAATTCCCATCCGTTTATTACCCTCCTCCTGACATCCCCCATAACTAACCCCTTTTTCTCATCATTCTCCCCTATGTAACCCCCTGCGCAACAGTGACATCACAACCGATTTGCTTGGGGTGAAATTATTTTTTAAAAAATAAATTAAAACTGGTCAAAGAAACAAACCGGAAACAGAAGCGGAATACGTGTTTACTACATGAGCCACCCAGAAAAAAATGTTGTTTCTCAGAAAAATATTGTTGGGGCCTAGTAGTTCGGTTCACAGAGCAGACAAATAATATGACAGTTTGATTGATAGATTGGCTAGCAAGGCTTTTGTTGTTGCCAAACATTTTTCTTACGTTGACATCATGTTACGCGTATTGTCATCGCTTCACGGAGCGATGGAGCCGGTGGAATCACATGCGACACTAATTGTTTACTTCTGACTCTGACAGTTCTTTGCAAATTCGCCTTTTATGGTGATGATACATAGACCACACCTAAAATTTTGGGGTGGTGTTTTGTGTCTGTTTAATTATCTGTATATGTGTAGTTTTATCCGCGTGAACGATAGATAGATAGATAGATAGATAGATAGATAGATAGATAGATAGAAAGAAAGAAAGAAAGAAAGAAAACCGAATGCAGTAAAAGAAAGAGGTGGATTATCATAGCATGTGTGCAAATAAAGTTTTGCAAAGTGTGAAACGTACTAGAATGAAATGTATACGGTTTTACGCGTACCTACCAACCGTGAAAATCATTCTGTCGAAGTATGGTTTATGCCTAGGCTTGTATATCACGTTACCATATGATCTAATATCGCTTTACCAAGACTGGAATATCATGTTACCATAAGCCTGAACATCACTTTGCCATATGTTTTAATATCACGTTAACATAGGTTTTAATATCACTTTAACATAGGTTTGAATACTATATAACATACTTGCCTATCACTTTACCATAGGCTTGTATAGCATTTGTCCAAAGCTTGAATATCAATTTACCATATCTTGAATATCACTTTCCCATAGGTATGAATATCATTTTGCCATAGGCTTGATTATCACGTCTCCATAGGCTTTAATATCACTTTAACATAGATTTGAATATCATTTAACATACTTGACTATCACTCTACCATAGGCTTGTATAGCATTTGTCCAAGGCTTGAATATCAATTTACTAAGTCTTAAATATCACTTTACCACAAGCTTGAACATCACTTTACCAGAGGTCTGAATATCACTTTATCATAGGCTTGAATATAGCTGAACCAAGGCTTGAATATTACTTTACCAAGGCTCGAATATGACTGGTTGTTGTCGTGACCATTTCAACCATGTGACAGTTTTTTAGTTGATCTTAGTCTGACACACCACTAAGATCCTTACGATCTACCTCAGTGTAAAAGTATTTCTTTTTTTCAATTATTAAATAGCATATTTGTTTATTTACATCTAGCGATCTGAATATTCGAGATATATTGCAAGAAGACTATCCAGCAGAATTCGAACCTGCGTCATACAGGGAAAACCGTCTTTAGACCTAACCGTCTCTTGAGCGCTTAGCCACAAAAATTCTGCAGACTGATTTATGGAGCGCAGTACAGCGAGTGTCAATAAATATTTTAACGTCAAAGATGAAATGAAGGCAAGGATTATGGAATCATTCACCAAATGAAACAAGAAGACCGTCCAGAAGAGATGCAAGTTATTCCGAAGGCGTCTGGAGGCCGTATTTGAAGCCATTGTCGTTTTATTCAATAAATTTACTCTTTAATATGTATATATATAATATTCGTGATATTGAGCGCTTTCAAATAAGTACCATGCATATATAATATATATAACAAATTGCATATATGTATTGATATTTGTAATTATATACGTGCACTTTTCACACACACACACACACACACACACACACACACACACACACACATATATATATATATATATATATAATCACAGATAACTATATATATATATATATATATATATATATATATATATATATATATATATATATATATATATACACAATGGTAGGAAATAAGTGGACTGATTGTTAAGCCCGGGAAAGATCTCCATTCACCTGTACATCCAGTTTACTACAGTTAGTTAATTCATAAAAATATTTAAAAGACGTGATACTCTTGAAAACCAAACAGACCAGGTGCTCCTAGGAAGATCTCTCCAAGATTATGGAGAAAATTGGGACGACAGATCAAAAAAATTCCATGGCCACACGAGAAGATATTCAGAATGATTTGCGTTTATCGGAAGTTCACGCAACTAAGCGCGAAGAATAAGTAATGAAGTGCACAGAGACAAGCTAAAATCGCGCACACTAAGAATGACACGCCACTCCATTTATAACGGCTCAGATGTGCAAGGTTAAAATTCGCAAAATAGCATAAAGGTAAACCAAATTCTTATTGGGAAAGATTTTTATGGACAGATGTAGCTAAGATTCAGTTGTTTGGTCGTAATTTTCGGAATCATGTATGGAGGAAAGATGTCGAAATTTACGCACCTAAGAACACAAAACCAACTATCAAATTTGGTGGTGGCAGTATCATGGTTTTGGGATGCTTTTCTGCGAGAGGTGTTGGTAAACTGTCAATTATAGATGGTAAAATTAATGCGGAAAAATATCAACAATCCTAAAGGAAACATTATTGCCTTTTTTAGAAAGCACTGGACGTCCTCCTGATTGTGTTTTCTAGAATCCCACAACTACTGCGACGACTACGAAGAAGCGGCTTGCTGAAAACAATTTGACATCTTACAATGGCCGAGTCAGTCCTCGGATTTAAATCCTGTGCAGAACATTTGGCGACATTTGAAAATTTATTTCCGGGTAAGATGTCCCACAAACATCACAAATCTAAAGACAATTTGCCAGGAAGAATGGAGCAAAATACCTACTAATGTATGCAAACCGTTAATTAAAGACTACAAAAAGAGATTGATTACTGTTGAAGTTAAAAAAGACTTTGCTGAAAAGTATTAAGTGGAGATCAAATGTTTTTATCTGCTGTACGATTATTTTTTCACTCTTGATAATTAAGATTTTGTAATATTTTCTTAAACATTGAATATCATTTAGTTTTATATGCATATATTTGCAGTATGCAATCTTATGTTGTAAATTTATTCTCATTTTTTTCAGCTAATACACTACGAGTAAAAATATTAAATATTTTCATGTGTACAAACACTAATTACCCTCCCCCACGTGTCTGCCTTGATATTTAACCCATAACTAGGAAGAAAATATGATTTGATACTTTTTTCAAGGGTATTTGCAAAAAGATAAGGAACTCGACTGGAATTCGAACTCGTCTCACCAATTTTTAATTCGGATCTGCAAAAATGCTCATCCATCTATCTAAAGATTAATATTAAGATAAAAATTTGCGTTAGATACTTTAATCCTGCCTTATATCGTTGACGAGATAATAAACGTAAAACTGCCATAGAAAATATTTCGGTCTCCTATGTTATTGGCTAACTACTTTATCTGCAGAACAAGAAACCTTTCAAGACTTTATACTTGACATTAATAGCCTCACCTTTAACATCACCTCATAACAAAACGCCACAACTTTAAATTTCTGCCACTTTAATTATAATAGCAAATGCCCATAGAAATATAAAATAGCTGTTATTAGAAATATGATCACTGGAGTTCACCTTATCACTTCTCCCCATAGTCAATAATATTAAACGATCACTTACAAATATATTATCATTTCTTGTAATAATGCTTATCTGGAAAAAAAAAACTCTATTATACAATATATTCGTTTTTTTTTTTGTCTGTGTGTGTGTGTACGTGTGTGTCGATGTATGTGTGCGTGTCGGTGTGTGAGTGCGCGCGCTTATGCGTGTATGAGCAAACACATTCTATTGAGAACTAGACATTATTTTATTATCTTACTTTAAACGTACTTAACAACTTATGCTTGGCTCTAACGAGTATAAATAATGTGTAACCATTAACAGTTTAGCACATCTGACCACACTTCTGGCCATTATCACGATCAGGGATAATTTAGATTTTAAGTTTCTTTCCTCGCACTTCCAGACTGTGGAATTCCCTTCCACACGATTGCTTCCCCGACGGCTACAATCTCCAAAAGTTTAAATGTAAGGTCAATAGACACCTCCTAACACACTAACCTACTCCCATTCTATCAAACACTCTTCCCATCTGCCCAACCCTCATCCTCGGTATCCTTACTCATCTGTCACCTTCCTCCTGACATTTCCTATGTCTAACCACTCCTTCTCTTTACCTTCCCCTATGTAGCCCCATGCGCAATAGTGGCAGTGGAATGCCTTGCTTGGGGTGAAATGATTATATATATATATATATATATATATATATATATATATATATATATATATATCTTGGCGATCTTGTGATCTTTTCACACACACACACATATATATATATATATATATGTAGCAACAGAAAACTGAAATTATTTACCGGGCCTTTTCTAATCATTTCACTCGAACCATTTGGTCTGTTGCTACTGTTATATATTTAGAGATTCTTGATAAAATCCCAAAAAGAATCTGCAATGTTGTTGGTCTTGACCAGACATCTCGGATTCACTTACTTTGCTTAAAACGTTTTATTGTTCACATGTTCTGCAATGTTATTCTCAGCATCCTTATATGCAAAATGATCGATCTGTTGCCATATTGGAAAATGTTCCAGCATTTGCTGCTTTATAGAGGGATTAATTTTTCATTAGAGTTCGGTAAAGATTTTTTAAAATTTCAATTTCTCATTTTCCATCGCTTGTTAAAAAAGAGATAAATTTGTGTGCTATTTTTATTTTGATATCTACAGTTTAAAGGTAACTTTTTTTTTAAAATCGTATCACCCCGAGCAAGGCGGTAACGCCACTGATGTGCAGGGGGCTACGTAATAGTGAAAAGATCGGAAAAGAAAAAGCCGGAAACCATATCCTAAACAGGGAACAAGGGATGAGCCTCTTAAACTGTTCAATAGACATGGGTGGAGTGTGAACCGGGCGATAGATAGATCTATCTACTCCAACTGAAAAGAAAAAGTGAGAAGATTGGAAAAGAGAAAGCCGGAAACCAAATCCTAAACAGGGAACAAGGGATGAGCCTCTTAACCTGTTCAATAGACATGGGTGGAGTGTGAATTTTTGCTTAAAGCTTCAAAGTATTTTAACACATTTTGTAAATGCGAATATAAACGTTTGATGAAATTTGGATTTTGTTAAAAGAAGCTGGTGATTAGTGGGCAGGACTTGTACTGTTTTCTTCGTCGGTAGAAAGCGTGTCAAATTGGAGAAGCATTTGAAGAATTGGCTGGCGTCGTGAAGTATGTAATTCGTCTTCATTTTCTCTTTTGTAATGTAGCGTGTAATTTTGAATGTTTCTCGCACAAAGCTGTTGTCATGGAAACTATTTGCAAAATATAGATTTCATAAAGCACTAAAACCCTCAAACCAAAAGTTAATTACCATTAGTTATGTGCAGTTATATAAAATATCGTTTCAAAAAAGCACATAATATTCTTGACCGAAATACAACGGAATCTGTTGAGGCAACAGGTGTACAGGCTAGTAAGCTAAATGAGGGCAATAGCGAAATACAACTTACAGTTTCTTTTGACTAAAAAACTGATTTTTCTGGCAGTTGAGACAGAGGGAAACGGTGCAGTAAAACAAATATAAAACCCTCATAAAAAAAGGAAAAGACATCAAGATTTTGCTCGGAACTACACAGCCGTTCGCATAAAAAAATAAATAAAAAATATATATCCCAATGTTTATGAGAATTTCAAAAACATTAAAAGACATTTAAGACTACACATATGGGAATTTCGATTTTTTAAAAAAATCATCCCCCCCCCCCAAGTAAGGCTATGAAGTCACTATGGCACAGTGAATTACTGTATTTTAGAGAATATCAGAAAACAAAATTAGGGAGGACTGACAGACAGTGAAAGATATGTAGATTAGTTCGTTATAAAGTCAAATACGAGTATAAGTTCAAACGTTAAAATATATTGTTAGGCTTTCATATTAGTGACGTTTTCCCTCATGTAAACAAGGGAATACAGATAAAAAAAACTGTGTTTGTCAATATTTTTTTGCAGTATGACTTTGCCTGTGCTACACGTGACAGTCAACAGTGAAAATACTGGCTCGTGTCTTAGTCTGAACACTGACTATTCACGGCTATTGAAAAATTAATCATAATCCCAGTCCTTATTCTCCCCCCCCCCACTCTCTCTCTCTCTCTCTTATGTTATGTCAGCATATCGACACACGCACATATATATTTTGTTGAGCTAGTAAAAAATTCCTTAAACGAAATTGAAATAATATCAAGAAATTGATCATTTTGAGAAAAGTAGTTAGGATGTGCGTTGTGGTGCAGTGGATGTCGGTTCGGAGCGACAAGTCGGGGAGCCGGGTTCGAGTTCCAGTTGAGTTCGTTGCATTCACTTACGCACAAATACCCTTGTGAAATGTGTTGATCCGTCTCTTCCCTCCAGTTATGGGTTAAGTAGTGGGACGGATTGGATCCTGTAGCCTTGGCTGGCAACCAGTCTACCGCAGAAAGCAATGGCAACCTACTAATCTTTTACCCAGTCAGTCATGTCTCTTTCGGGAAATGATCGCCCAAAGCGTGTATCACGTATGCCACTTAACTGACTGATTATAATAGATCAATATAAGACATCTGCTGGGCATAAAGTGGAGGATAAGTTTTAAAGTAATAAACTGATCCCCCACAAATTACGACTTAATAATATAATACATCTCATCCCCTCTAGCTATGAGTCAAATAATAGGACAGATTGGGTTCTATAGCCTTGGCTGGCAACCATTCTACTGCAGAAAGCTATGGCAAACTACTGCGGGATAATCTTTTGCCCAGTCATACATGCCTCAAAAGAGACATGATTGCCCGAAGCATGTATCACGTATGGCACTTAACTGACTTTTAAAAAATCTCACACAGCTCTTGTTTACAGTGGTGATCACACACCAAAAGCCATGTAAGAAATAAAATGTCAAAATGTTATTAGTCAAAATTTTGTTAGTCAATGCCAAGTCGGTGTTACTCATGACCAGTCGTTCTCTTTTCCAAACTTTTCACTCTTTTCTTTTTTTTTCAATTGGAGTAGATAGACTGAACTATCGCCCGGTTCACACTCCACCCACGTCTATTGAACAGGTGTAGAGGCTCATCCCTTGTTCCCTGTTTAGGATGTGGTTTCCGGCTTTCTCTTTTCCAATCTTTTCATTTTTCTTTTTTGTTTATTTTTTTTTTCAATTGGAGTAGATAGACTGAACTCTCGCCCGGTTCACACTCCACCCACGTCTATTGAACAGGCTCATCTCTTGTTCCCTGTTTAGGACGTGGTTTCCGGCTTTCTCTTTTCCAATCTATTCACTCTTACGTAACCCCCTGCACACCAGTGGCCCTACCGCCTTCTCGGGGTGATATGATTAAAAAAAAAAAAAAAAAAAGAGAGAGGAAAAATAAAAGAACAAGAATTACAAAGACAGACGATAATGATAGATATTGTATTTAAATTTATGAAGATCAAGTTTTAATAGGGAAAAATAAGAGGAAAGAGAGTAACTTAAGCAAAATTTTAGTTACTTAGATTGCCTATTAACATTGAATGTTCTTAGGATTGATATTGACTAGTTTCAAAAGGACAACTAAAATTGAAGAAAATCTGGCACCCAGAGTACATAGGATGAAACAGAGACAGGGGAGGCAGCGTCCAACTATATGATAAGCATTTGATAGTGGATGGCGAACGTTTGACAAAAAATGTGAAAAATAATGAGCTAATAAAGACAGGAAGCTGTGGAGAGCTATGATAGACCATCTCCTAAAAAGATATATTATACAGAAATAAAAGATACATTATACAGAAGTAAAGGTTATTTACTCAGTTTAGTTTAATCTGACAGAAAAAACAAAACTTTTAGTTTGGTTAAATACCAACAAAATTTCTTGTTAGTTTTTTTATCTTTACGAAATATACAGGCTCATTCATATACGTTGGCAAATCAATATACCCGTAGCCTAATAGTGGAAATATATTTTCACATGATATTTATTTCTCAATATATATTTTTTCTTATTAATATGTTTAATACAATGGAGAATATTAAATATTAATATCATTGAGTGAATATAATACATAGAAAATTTACCGACTGAAATGCACATATACACACATTATATATATATATATATATATATATATATATGTGTGTGTGTGTGTGTGTGTGTGTGTGTGTGTGTGTGTGTGTGTGTGTGTGTGTGTGTATCCATCTGCTAGTCCATTAAGTATGTCATGCGTTACATTCCTTTGTCTCTCTTCCTCTCTATCGGTCCTGTGACGCTCTCACACAATGATTGAGCACATTGGATAAATGGTAGATTTGAAAAAACAGTAACTATACTAGCATCTACGCATCGTTGATTCAGTAATGAATTTGAACATTCTCAACTACTGGCGTATGTTTACATGGTATATCACACGCTAAAAGTCTGCCTTCTTCCGAGCGCCCATAGCTCAGAGATAGAATCGCCGACTGCTGTCAATTTGGTCGGGTTTCAATCCTAGCTGAAAGCAATTGGATGTCTAACAAGCTGATGAGCTGTGATACAGCAAAACAGATCTGTATCTGGATGACTATAAATATATATCTGTGTGTGTGTGTGTTATTAATTCGAAAAACACCGGAGGTAAATCCTAAAGAATCCTATTAACATTAGATATTAACACTTATTCAGCCAGAAGGCTCAGTGAAATTAAATTTATTTACAGAACCAATACTTATTACATATAAAAAAAATTCAAATTTTTCAAAATCGGATAGCCATTTCGACGAGTAAATTTAACACTCGTCTCATCAATAAAACGAAATAAAAAACAGGACTGTCTGAGGTTGACTATATATATAGGCTTGTATGTGGATGACTAATATATATATATATATATATAATAATAATAATAATAATAATAATAATAATAATTATTAAACCGACTCTGCGTGTATTCTAATCTCAAAATTTTATAGAAGGGACTTTCTAAGACTATGAATGACCAGCAGAATCTAAATCCGTTATTGCCCTCGGCTATAAAGCTTTGGGCAGCTTGGCGATCTTGCTATTTTGTTAGTATATATATATATATATATATATATATTAGTCATCCACATACAAGCCTGTTTCGCTGTATCACAGCTCATCAGTGTGACTAGACACATCCATTTGCTTCTGGCCTGGATTAAAAATTCGATCCCTAAGCCATCGGCACATGGAGTCAGAGAAGGGAAACTTTAACGTGTTGTATGTAAGCAGTATATACACACGCCATATATATATAAGTTACGGAAAATTCCGAAGATTAACGAAATAGTTTTAACAACTGACATATTGAAATTATTTGTTTACACATTATTTTTAGTCGATGCTCGTATTTGAGTAGCTATATTCTGTTTTTAATCAAACAGTATATGTAATTCCACCGGCTTGATTATTTACGATAAGCTTTGTATGAAATGTGCGTCATTCGGCAGAATTCGAGACTTCTTCGGGATTTTCCGTAACATTGTATGTTTATATTTGTTGACATTACGATACGTTTGGGAGCAGAGATGGTTATATGCGTAGAATCGAAAATTGTGTTATATACGTTTGATTTGACTTCGTTTAAACTGTGGTATCATTGGTGATCGAGTGGTCTAAGACGTGCCAGATCAATTAGTGGCTTCCCCTGTGTTGATAGGGGTCGCAGGTTCAAATCCTGTCGAATGAGGCACATGCTCGTTCAAAATTTATCGTAAGTAATAAGACCGGTTGAAATAAATATAATATTTGATTAAAAACAGAATATCTACTGATATATATATATATATATATATATATATATATATATATATATATATATATATATATATATATATTGTAACTAAGTTGTTGAACTCGTAGGTTTATTTACCTTTTGTTCATGCATTTACTTTTATAAAGAATGCTCGATACAAAGTAGAGCGTTATACTGTAATGGTTGTTACAATGTTTTTAACTTCATAGTATCACTACACAAAAAATGTCTCATGTTTCGAAACATGAGAAATTTTTTGTGTAGTGATACTATGAATTTAAAACATTGTAACAACCATTACAGTATATATATATATATATATATATATATTCCTGTTTCGTTGTATCACAGCTCACCAGTACGTTTGGACATCCGATTTCTTACAGCCAGGAGAGAAACCCAACCGATTTAATATCGGACGGAGAGTCTTACGACTTTAAAGTTTAGTGTGGACAAAGTTATGATATTCCCGCTTGTCGCGAGTTAGAATATTAGAGCGGTGTCCTCACGAAACTTCGAAGTTGGCATGAATCTGCTCTATTAAAAAAAATATATATTAAACATATCAACGTTCTATCTACACTCCGATATCGAGCACTTTACGATAAAATACCTGCCTGCAAAAATGCATTTCATCAGTAGAAACAATAAAAAAACAACCTTGGCATTAAACAATATCACAATTAAATACTATTATATATATATATATATATATATATATATATATATATATGTGTGTGTGTGTGTGTGTGTGTGTGTGTGTGTGTGTGTATATATATATATATATATATATATATATATATATATATATATATATATATATATATTTATATATATAAGCATGCATTTTAGACTATTAGCAGTTACATTTAGTTAGTCTTCAGTTTCTGGTTGATTTCATTGTAGAGAAATTATTAGGGTCATGTGTTAAGCTTAGGCGAATCAATAGCAATAAAATGCGTGTTTTATAGCAAGTTTGGCCCAGAAATATGCAAAATACTACATAGCCTTTTCGTTGGGTAAATAAATCCATATATATATATATTGGAAAAGAAAACTGCGCACGTTACTGAGAAAATAAGAAACAGGGAAAAGCAATATTATAAGAATCGCTTCAAAATCTGAAATGTTATTTTAGCAAGATTAAAGACAGGAATACGAAATCTACAAAAAATCACAATGTTAAGTTCTAGTAATCGGAAATATCTTTCAAGACTTTGTATGTTTTTGCATTTGTTTCTTTTGTATAATCGAAGTCTGAGCTCTTTGTAAAAAGTATAACGTATAAGCTTCTATCGCATTCGTTGTTAAAAGAAACCAACTGTTCTCTAACGATTCTGAAGCAATGATCATAGTGGAAAAGATATTGTTTTCTTTCGATTCCAGGATAAATATATAAATTCCAGGATAAATATTTACATGGCTTCTGCTCTGAGGAATTTAGGTCACTGGTGCCCTTCCACAAGAATTTACTCGAGCAACCAGACTGGCAACAAGGTCCCGCCATTTTACAGGTAGATCAGCCAAATGCAGGCGACAATTCTACTCCATCAGCTTCTTTTCTCGCGCTTGTCGTCTGTGGAACTCCGTTCCATATAGTTGAAAGCAGGATTTTTAACTTGATTTTGTAGAGGGAATTTTCCAATGGAATTAACCCATTAGCCAAAGAAGCGTCATAATGGTGTCCTGAAGTAATCATTGAACCTTGCAAGCATAAATACGTATGAATGAGGGTTCTATGCAAATTATCGTATCACGTAGTGGAAGAAATTTCAAGGAAAATATCCTTTCGAAAGTTCTCAGATTGCAAAGAAAAAGCTGTAAAGAAATGTCTGAAAACGTCCAGACCTTACAGGTGACAAGCATGACCGCACCTGTAATGTTTGTGATAAGGCGTCGCTTGGGTAAATCACGATAATTGAGTGATGTGCGAAGTGATTGCACCAGAGCACCGACCAATTAGGAAATGTCATTAAATTCTAACAATTCATGTCACAATTGTGGAAATGTGCGCAAGTCATTTGCTAGATTGAAAAAACACGCAGGCATATTTAACCGGGAACAATGATGGATACTGAACAAGTTCCTCAATGGTTATTTAAATTTAACATCGTGTCGAGTTTCCAAAGTAAAAAGGCCCACAAAGAAAGAATGCCAACCCTCGGTAATCCTGGAATAGTTGAACAAAAGTTTGACAGTTTGAGGGCACAAACTGAAAAAAAAGTCTCAGCAGAAATGGTTGACTCACTAACCCTCTGCGCGTTATTTGTTCTGTTAATTTGCTTAGAGTGAAATGATTTTAAACAATAAGAAAATTGTGATAACGAATAACAAAAATAAGTTTAAAAAAAACGTGAATAATTGATAATAATTTATTAAAGTAATAAAATAAAATAAAAACCAGTTATTTCTCGATGCTACACCAACATCTCACGAACTCTAAGTTTTTGTTTTAATTTAAATTAATGTGATATCTCTATGCATTGTATACTTTAGGATTAAGCTAATATTTCAGTAGTCTTTATGTCTATGGAAAAACATTACGACGAAAAATACATTACAGGCTAAACATAATATCTATTATTATTATTAGGAAAAAAATTCTGAAATAGTAATGTTTGTTCCGGCCAATGCATGTTTTGCCAATATGAAGTGGAACAGCACGAGGTTCAAGTGCGGGGGGATGAATTATAACCCTATTAAATATTTTACGTTTGTGATGTCGGTTCTTCAATATGGCAGTGAATGCTGGATAATGTCATCAAAGATGAAGGAAAAATTTGAAGCAACTGAAATGTGGTTCTACAGAAGGATGCTGCGAATATCATGGATCGGGTATGTGAGTAATGATGAGGTTATGAAAATGATATAAACGAAAAGGAAATCAGGAAGAGACAGCTGAAGTCTCTAGGACATGCAATGAGGAAAGAGGGCTTGGAGAACCTGATACTAACAGGCCAGATAGAGGGGAAAAGAAACAGAGAAATCAGTGGATAACATATTTGAAGGACCTAATCAGTTGGATGATGGAACGAAGATTGCATGTGTAACAGGAGAAGGCGTGCTATGAGCCACCATGGATAGGGACATGTGGAAAGCCATGATTGCCTACGTCCTGAAAGGACAGGGCACATAGAAGAAGAATTACATACGATGAAAGTAATTCCATTATGTATAAAATCTGAAATAATTTTTGTCGTATTTTTACATTTTAATTTATTTATATATTGAATTGTTATGTTTCTCTCCAGATATCATCTTTTGATCAGGATGAAATTAACAACGTTTACCTTTGGAAAAAAAAAAAAAAAAAAGAAAGAAAGAGTAATTCGCATTTAGAGGAGCTGCGGACCATTTGGAGTTTTCTACGTGGTTTCTTCGTTGTTAGACGTCGAGACTGTTACTTATCTGGTCCTTCTTTATAAGCTTCAAACGACGCTGAAAACACGAGTTCTCCTGCGACTAGCGAAATTTTCGCAGTGTCGATTCTTGAACGCTGGCTACTGTAAGCAAAACCTCATATTCCGTAATATGCATCGACTTTAAATAACACACAAATGATTGATAAACTGTAAAAAGAAATACCCACACGCAGGAGTCATTCAGCTAAAGTTTTAAAGAAATAGTTATTTAGAAACGTGTCCCTTCCGATCATAATGAGTTATTTTCCCCCTATTGGTAACATCTAAGTCTTGCTGTCGTTCCCTACATCTATAGGAAATGGGGGCAGTTGATGTAAACTCCTCTCTGAGCAACCTTTTAAACCGCACCTTTTTCTAGAAGGCGTTTTTCCCGCACAGCCTAAAGAAATTTTGAAATAGCAATATTTATTCTAAAAAGTTGAATTTTGGATTGTTTGATAAACAATAAGAAGGTTTTATTCTGTCGAGATTTTAAAACTTTCTATTAAAATAAAAACAAAATTTTAAAAACGCACATTTTAAAGTATATAAAACATGTACAAAAATATAATGCAAAGGGAGTGAAGGCTAAGGACAAAATGAAATTCTTACCGTAAATTAATGGATCGAATAAGTACAAAATAAAAAAATTAAAATGTCTAACCGCAACTCGCTCTTCAGTTTCAATTAGGGACTTAACCATATACAACAAAAAAGGGACAAAAATAATACCAGATAATCAGAAGCGTAAATCACAGACCTATCACATTTTTGGTAAATTTTCGTTTTAGGTGCCGACGGTTTTTCCCCTTCAAATTTATCCAAAATAGCATTATTTCTATGCAAATGTATATGCTGAAATCAAATCAACAATTAGTTATTGAAGAAACCTACATTTTTTTATTTGAATGTCCATAAAAAAACGCACTATATCTCGCACTGTTTCTCTCCCGTAACTCTAACGCAGTCGTGTAATTAACTGCAGAATGACGTACTGCGTAGGACAACAAATTTCGGTCGATTTTTGGTCGATTTTCTTCCTTTGCTGAAATTTTCGGCTGTGTATTTCCTGTAATGAAAGTAATAAGGGTAGAAATACAATAGCGCATTACTTTCATTACAGGATGTACATCACCGGAAGTTTCGGTAAGGGAAGAAAATCGACCAAAGATCCGCCGAAATCTGTAAATTACATCAAAGATTAGGCATTAGCTTTTTAGGGTGAAGTGGAGGTTTGGAGGGTTAGGGTTAGTGATCTATTCGCATCTAACCAATAGCTTACTCTCTTACTGTTGTGAAAGAGTATCCATCTTTTATCTCATGTAATGATTTGACGTAATTTTTTCTCAGTTAATACTCATTGAGTAAGATTATTCGACATACTTTCAAAGTTAACCTTTTCATTTGGACTACTAGTAACAAAGAAAAGAGTCAAGAAGAAGTTAATATTTTTTATACTAAAAGGTTACATCATCAGACGACCGAATATATATATATATATATATATATATATATATATATATATATATGAGAGAGAGAAAAATATATATATATATGAGAAAAAAATAATTATCATTTAAAATTTGATTTATTTATGTGAGAAGATGGCTAAGTATCGGTGATAGTGTATTTATCAAGAGTATTGATTGCGCACACACACAAACACAGACTCTCTCACTCTCACACACACACACCTACATATATATATATATATATATATATATATGTGTGTGTGTGTGTGTGTGTGTGTGTGTGTGTGTGTGAGAGAGAGAGAGAGAGAGAGATAACTATCGTTTAAAATGTGATATATATATATGAGAAGATTGTTTAGTATCGGTGATAGTGCATTTATCGGTGATAATTATTTAAGAACTGCGTTTATTATTTTTGGTAACTATTGCCGTTGCCAAGCGGAGTTTTATGTCAACACAAAATAAAATCGTCGGTGATGGTGGATGTTATAATATTTCAGTTTAAACAACGTCTGTGAAGATGGCTCATGTGAGCCGAAAGCTTAGAAGAAAATGTATAAATAATTATCCAAACGTTGGAGAATTTTTGTCTTTATTTTCAACTGAAATTAAAGCAAAAATACGACGTTTAGAACGGCTCATGATTAAACATAATAGACATTCATTGTCTCTTATATTTAACAGCATATGTTTAGAAAATTACTTGCTGCCTCGATACACTATATATATATGTTACGGAAATTAACGAATTTTGACGAAACTTGGTTATAAGCAACCGACAATTTGTAATGAATTATTTTGAACATTATTTTTACCGATACTCGTATTTAAGTAAATATTTTGTTTTTAATTAAACAGTATTTTTATTTATATCGACCGGCCTGATTATTTACGATAATAAAAATTATTTTCGTAATAAAAATTTATCGTAAAATAATCAGGCCGGTAGATATAAATATAAAAATAATGTTTAATTAAAAACAGAATATCTACTTAAATACGAGTATCGGTAAAAATAACGTTCAAAATAATTCATTTTATATATATATATATATATATATATATATATATATATATATATACATATATATATAGTCATTTTCCGGATGAACTTTAATTCTCTACACTTTATGAATTTAAGCATGATACTAGATTGAGAGTAAAGACTAATCACTTAACAGTCGAAATGGATAAATAGTGCAGATATTTTTATACAAACAATTTTTTTTGAATTTCTTCGGTATCGCTTCTAATTTGTGTAACGTTTTTTGCCTTCTTGATTCCCATTTAACTTTGATTTTCAAAAATTTTAATTAAACGCCAATCGTTCTGTCTTCTTAATTCTTGTTCTAATATTTTCCTCTCTTCTCGATATTATCTAACACCTTGGTTCTTCATGCGTTTATTACTTTGTTTGGCATGAAATTATATATATATGGGGAGGGGGTCTGCGAGATTTGAATTTCTGTGATATAGTTTTTCGCACAATTTTACATCCACACTCTCACACACAGAGAAAATCAGCATACTTATCTTTAACCAACTAAATGTATATACGTGTGTGTGTGTTTGTGAGAGAGAGAGAGAGAGGCGGGGGGGGGGAAGAGGGCACGTGCTTGCGTGCTCCAGTTCCGTCTAACAATTTCGGTGCCCGATTACTGGCTTCAAACTCAGTTTTGACAAGAACCAGTGGAAATATTTTTTTTCATTTTTATCCAACGCATGATGCTTTCCAGAAATTAAGCAAAGTATTAAGTGATAGGAGAAAATCGTTAGAAACAAAGAAAGAAAAAATTGTAGAGAACTTGTATTTATGATCTAACCTCTTCTTTGTTAGTTAATACTTTGCAATCTTTTCACAAGTGGAGAGCTTGAGAGACGAATGCTAATACGCCATGGGCAGAATCCATGAATAAAAATAATGTTTTAAAGGAAACAAGAACTAAATGGAAACATCTGGCAATTACATAACGAAGAATGAGGTTTTGGAGAATTTAATATTCTCAGGATATAGTGAATATATATATATATATATATATATATATATATATATATATATATATAAGCAAAAACTAAAAATACTCGAAACTATATACATAAAACAGTTGAAACCTAACCTGAACAAAATTAACTTTGGAATCTCCACACACATTCTCAAATGCCTATCTATAATAGATAACAGAAGCGATTGGTTGTCCCAATGGCTTTCCATTCTTAATACTTCTCGCCCTCACTCTCGCGTGGTCATGTGAGACGCCACATGCTGTAGTGCGATTTTCGCTTCCACCATGCACGCACTTGTTCGCCAATCGTCCACACAAACAAAATAGACGACTACAATTACCGTTCGCCTGCGAAGTGCCTGTTACAACCAACACCATTTTCATCTTTGATAATGGCTGATGTAAGCCGAAAGCTCAGAAAGGTTTAAATAAACAACATGTATCAATATTGTGATTTTCTTTCCTTTTTCAACGATAATGCTATTAAGTTTATAAGACGATATGAAAAAAACTTTACATAGAATAAATCGACAGAACTTGTCTATATTATCATCGATGCATCAATCAATCAATCAATCAATATATATATATATATATATGCGCACAAACACTGATATTGCTAAAATAGATATAAAATTTTGTTAGTCAATGCCAAGTCGGTGTAACTCATGACCAGTCGTTCTCTTTTCCAATCTTATCACTCTTTTCTTTTTTTTTTTGTTTTTGTTTTCAATTGTTTTCAATAGATAGACTGAACTATCGCCCGGTTCACACTCCACCCACGTCTATTTAAGAGGTGTAGAGGCTCATCCCTTGTTCCCTGTTTAGGATGTGGTTTCCGGCTTTCTTTTTTCTAATCTTTTCACTTTTCTTTTTTGTTTATTTTGTTTTTCCTTTGGAGTAGATAGACTGAACTATAGCCCGGTTCACACTCCACCCACGTCTATTGAACAGGTGAAGAGGCTCATCCCTTGTTCCCTGTTTAGGATGTGGTTTCCGGCTTTCTTTTTTCTAATCTTTTCACTTTTCTTTTTTGTTTATTTTGTTTTTCCTTTGGAGTAGATAGACTGAACTATAGCCCGGTTCACACTCCACCCACGTCTATTGAACAGGTGAAGAGGCTCATCCCTTGTCCCTTGTTTAGGATGTGGTTTCCGGCTTTCTCTTTTCCAATCTTTTCTTTCCTACGTAGCCCCCTGCGCTTCAGTGGCGTTACCGCCTTGCACGGGATGATATGATTAAAAAAAAAAATGCCACACAAACAGAAGAACCCAGTCAGACAATTTCTGCGACCACATCAACCCTTACATCTGGGAACGTGACTCAACTCAATGCAACCCATGTTTAAGTATTACTGTCTCAATTCTGTTCCATTGCTAGACACAAGCCCTTGCTCATTATGACTGGATCGCAGTTGAGGGAGAGGCCAACAAAAGTTATTGAAATACCAAAGATGAATTAAAAGCAAGTATTTTGACAGAATTTATCAACTTAAGCAAGGAGACCGTAAGTCGTCTAGAAGCAAGGGTTGAAGCAAATGACAATTTTAAATAAATTTACTCTTTATTATTTCAAGATATTTCTTGTGTAATTTTGGTAAATATACCTGTCAAAATCAGATATCAGTGTTATTTTCATTGCTAAGTAATTTAGACAATTCATCAATTGCACACATTATATTGTTTAAAATTTAAATAAAAGAAAAAGAAAATAAAAAGAAATTAAATGAAATTAATATACATTTTAAAGAAATAAAAAAATAATCTTACTCATGATTAAAAATAATCTAAAATCAGTTATCTCCATTATAGATATCCAGAAAGCCCACATCCACAGTGTTATATTATTTAGCTGCGGGGAATTATTTTGCCAAAATGATTATGTTGCATAGAGCGACACAAGACCAGCAGAATCTGAGAGAAATGGATGTTGTTTTGAAATGTCAGAGAGTGCAAAAATCCAGGTGCAGGCTGGGTTTTGCTTTGACAAGCAGAGGTCAAATTCGCGGTAATAAGCACTCGAAATATAACAAAATGCTACTGAAGTACCACGTGTCGATCGAACCTCGCATACTTAATAGATCAGAGAGACGCACTCAGGGCAGCTGAGATCTGGGAGAGACAGCAGAAAAGGGAATACAACGTAGCTGTCGACATGTGCCCGGGTGCCTATCTCCGACCAACCACTACTACACACAAACCAAGTCACCAAAAAAATAGAAGAAAAATATATTGTATATTTAATATATAAGAGTCGGCGTTTTTTTTTTTTTTGTTTTTTTTTTCAGCAAAGCTGAGAACATCCTGAATTTTTATTTTTCGTCGAAGTAGTGTATACCAGCATGCTATATAACAAAAGGAATAAATATGGTCTTGTAATTGTTTACAGTATTAAACTGTCCTCACGCAGTTTTAGTCATAGTGTCCACACACACACACACACACACACACACACACACACACATATATATATATATATATATATATATTATAAATTATGTTTTAGAACATGTACCTAATTTCTTCTATATATGTCCTCTTCCCTACAATCATATGTTTGTTTTAGTGTTTGGATTTAAACACTTCCTCAGGGGATATATATATATATATATATATATATATATATATATATATATATATATATATATAAACTCTCAAATTAGGAAGATCAGCCTATTAAGTTACGTTGGTTTCAAGCTTTTGGAATTGTCAGGCGTTATACATTAACTGATTTTCGAAACTTTTTTGAACGCATAACAGGAAGTTAAAAATAAAAGGAGGAGTCAGTTAACTCTAATAATATTGTTCATCCTTTCATCCAGGTTTGTCCGAGCCCGTATTTTAGTTTCTAATGTGTATTAAAGCGGATATTATTTCGGACGTTTCATTTAGGAACAGTTTTCGTTCTGGAAATGATGATATAGACAACTTTTTCCTTGGCACAATATGCAGACTTCACCATCACTGCAAAGTCTGGACTTTCTTAATATAATCCATGTCGCATAAGGATCTTTGCCATTTATTCTCTTAATTTACACGTATTCGGCAAGTTTGGTACAACTTTTAAAGCTTTCTAGCATGAATGTTCATTTGTGATTAAATGTTATATATATATATATATATATATATATATATATATATAGAGAGAGAGAGAGAGAGAGAGAGAGAGATATGCGTGAGTGTGTACATACCCACACACGCTCATATGTAAACACTATCACACACACACATATATACACTCATATATATATATATATATATATATATATATATATATGTGTGTGTGTGTGTGTGTGTGTGTGTGTTTATATATATATGCATGTAGTGGAGCGCATTCTATTTTGATTTACGATATGTTATTTGAATAGGTCAGCTTTATATGTTCAGGCCTCCGTCCACGATAATCAGAGTCGAGTTGATATATGGCCAAGACACCTCACATCAACTCCTGTGTTGCTTGGCTGATAGTCTTTCAAAAAGGTTCCTAGCGGTTTCAATAATGTTGCCTCGGTTCTGATTAGCTGCAGTGGCAGGCCTTATGATGGAAGGTGGTTGCAGGGGAACAGACCGCTTGACAGGATGTGGCTGGGGTAGAGAGAAAGGCCGAGAACTTAGACGGTGATGACGTTGAGATTGGAGCGAAAGGAAACAGGTGCGGCGTTACGTCCCCACCCAACAAGCGACAAAAATCCATACCCTCTCCCTGCGCGTCATTCAAGCCAACCAACATTTACTCCAAAACATAATTCGTCGTTGTTCATACACAAAGTACACATTTTAAACGTTTTTTTTTTTTTTGGTCTTTTCGTCGTTGGGATATATTTGGTGACCTGTCAACAATGTTTTCTGTTAATCATGTGTTGTCTTTAGTTGGTGTTTTATTCTTTATACTAGCAATAATTTCTAGAATTATTTTGTCTAGCGAATTTGGACCATTAAATTTTTGAGGCTTAATGAAAAGAGTACTGTTATATAATATCAGTCAATATGTGTGACAGTAAATGCTGGACCATATCCTCACAGATGAAGAGAAATCTGGAGATAACATATACATTTTTCAACAGAAAGATGCTAGGAATACTATGGACGACGTGGGTAAGCAATGAAAAAAGCTTAAGAAAATGGAAACAAAAGATATATATTTTATTCAGAATCAGAAAAAAAAACAGGAGATAGCTCTTGGACATATACAAATGAAGAGGGAATTGAAGAATTTGACACTCACAGGGCATATAGATGGTGAGAGGGAATGCGGTCACCTACTTGATCAGCTTACGTGTGGAGATGGTGGGCCCGGGTGTAGGATCCTTGGCAAAGGGGCTAATTTGCTAATGGCTACAAGGGACGGGTGCTGTTAAAGAGCCAAGATAGCCCACATCCTGAAAACCTATATCACATAAGAAGAGAAAACGCTACATATTATGTGACAAGATCTAGGCCAGGATTCCAGATAAACATTTTTCACCATCGTCTAAAAATCAACCCCAAAGCATCTTTCATCACCCCGAGAAATTTTAAACCGTCCCGAAAAATATTTATTTTCATTAAGAAAAACATAATTAAAGTATTTAGGAAATTAGTTACAAATTTAAATGTAAATGTTTAAAAATATGTATTTATTTTTAATTTTTCAAACTTTATATTGAATGTCAGTAAGCATATCGTCGAATTTCTTTTACAATTGCTCAGTTAATGCTCTCCCTATTTCTACTGACCTCTTAGGGATTGAACACACGATTATTACACATTCACCGACTAATGATTTAAACAACTAGGCTATTATTTTGGTTTGACAAGCACCTGATAAAAGAGCAACGTTCAAAATGTATTTTTAATCCAAGCAAGACGATATTGTCCCTAAGATACAAGGGTATATTGGAAGTGAAAGATAATGAAAAAGCCTTTAAAAGGTTTCCTAATGGAAACCCAAACCTAAATATGAAACAAGGAATAAAATACTCCTGTTCAAAAGACCAGGGAGGAGTATTAATCGGATATTACCCGAACATATCTACCCTTATTGAAAATAAACTTCCGTAGTTTAGGCTGACATATTGCAAGTATAGATTTGAAGTAGACACCCCCCGACAGCAAAAAGTATCAGGACAATATTCCGATTGTAAATTGTGTAAATAATGAGAAAACATTAATGTATCAAGAATGCTACACAAATTGGGATAAATCTGTTCATTTCTTTTCACGGTAAAAATGAAAACAACATTTAATCAATTATGTTGTAGAGTCCATTGAAAATGTGGTGAAAGGTTCAATTTGCATAAGATATGGCAAAAGCCCTAAAAATATCATTCTTCAAACATACAAGAGTGTTCTTTGAAAAGTCATGATCTGTTTCAATTTCCACATGAGAGCTCTTTGTGGAATAACACAAAATTTTAATATTACTATTATTACAACAAATCACCACTAATATTACTGCAATTAAAATTGCTACTACAATTTCTCCTCTGTTTGACCTTGTCCTAACCAACATTCCTCAGGCCTTCTTTTACTAACCCTTGTTTTCGGTAGACTGGAGTTGGCAATGCATGTCTCAAACTGACATAATTAAATAGCTATTCCCATGATTGTGATCTGAATTTACAAATAAATAAATGAATATCTGATCTATAAATTAAATTTACGTTGTATTGGATCAGTTTTAATATTAAAACGATATTACTAAGATCTCCAAGGACTAATTACCAATCTTCTGGATTTTTTATTGCATACATACATACATATATATATATATATATATATATATATATATATATATATATATATAAAATAAATATATATAATAAATGCACATATATACAAATAAATATAATAAATAAATACAAATAAAATTATAAATAAATACAAGTAAATATATGCATGATGTGTGTATATATATATATATATATATATATATATATATATTATATAATATTTATATATATATAAATAATTAAGTACAAATAAATGTATATATAAAAATAAATGCAAAGAAATATATATACATAAAAAAAATATATATATATATATATATATATATATATATATATATATCTTACAAATATATTTTTATTGTATATTATCTTAATGAATTAGAGCACTCTGGCTATTGGGCGTGTATAATGATAATGTATACGCTAAAAAGTCTGCTTTCTTCTACCGAGCGCCCATGGCCCAGAGGTAGAATCACCGGCTGACGCCAATTCGGTCGGGTTTCAATCCTGGGTTAAAAGCAATTGGAGTCTGACCGTATTGATGAGCTGTGATGCAGCGAAACAGATCTGTCTGCGGATGACTATAAGGAAGGATATATATATATACGCTCTCACACCCTGACTGAGCACTCTGGAAGAGTGGTAGACTTTGTAAACAGTAGCTACTCCGGCATTTACGCACCGCTCATTCGATGATGAATTGGAGCACTCAAGCTATTGGGCGTGTTTATACGCGCTAAAAAGTCTGCCTTCTTCTACTGGACGCTCGTGGCCTAGGGGTAGAATCACCGACTAACGCCAATTCGGTCGGGCTTCGATTCTGGGTTAGCAAGCGACCGGAGTCTAAGCCGTACTGATGAGCTGTAATACAGCGAAACAGATCTGTCTGCGGATAACTATAGTATATATATATATAACGGCCTTCCTTATAGTAGGGAGTTTCGTGTTTGTGGAACATAATTTGCGTTTTTTTTTTCAGTTATTTTTCAATAAAATTTTGAACTTCATTATTATTATATCCTAAAATGAGCGACTGGCCTTCATTATCGAAATCATCATACCTAAGCAGAGTACAATTTTGCTGCCTATTTCTACGAATTATTTTAAAGTTTTTAAATATTTGTGTTCCTTAGTGTTTCCAGTTGCATGTCTTGAAATTTATATATGATTATTTGATAATAACATCAAACACAAAAATATAACCAATATATACAGATTTGATATCCTTAAACAATAGCGAAATAATAATTACAAATATTTGCTAAAAAATATTTTACCAAAGAAATTACAAAGATTCGCTGATTGGCGCACACTTTCCCTGCCGCATATTTAGTTATTTTTTTAAAGATAAATTAAGCGAAACAATGTTGCTGCAACATCAGATGGTATTGATAAAATCAGGCACAAACTTTGCCTGCGTACAGTTGATACTAAAATACAATCAGAAATTTAGCTTTTCATTATTCCTGCCTCTGTGAGAACTGTTCGTGTCTTAGAGTAAATAAATGGTTTGTCATTTTTCTTAAATACATATCACCGATATCTTAGGAGTACTAGGTTTCAAATATTGAGCGAAAATTTATTTCTTCTTTTCACATTTGTTTTCTTTTGTCTATAAAATCAGGAATCGATTATCTAATCTGCTTATTTGTTTCTTTTTTTTTTATCAATGAACAAAACAAAACAAAGAGGAGATAAAAAAATCCTTTGTGTATTTTAACAAAAATTGCTTGAATCATCGCGATATCCCTCAAATATATATATATATATTTTATATTTGGGCAACAATCTCTCTGTTATACAGGTTTCATTGAAAATGTCAGACAAGGTATTATCATTATCTTTTCTTATATAATTTCTCATGTGTTCGTATGATTTTTTTATTTTTGGAACTCAAATTATATAAGAATTGTCTAACGCTTTTGTAATTTAGACCGCTTTTGGCTATACTTTTAGCCATTATCAAGAATTAATTTTCTTTTACTTATAAATAAACATGTGTAAAGTTTTTGCATATAGAGTCTTGTGTATGTTAAGCTCCGAAAACAGTAAGCACATTGTTACCGTTTTCATAATTAA
>JBBBDQ010000337.1:667500-697500 GCA_037127315.1 Ascarosepion bandense
CTCCACCCACGTCTATTTAACAGGTGTAGAGGCTCATCCCTTGTTCCCTGTTTAGGATGTGGTTTCCGGTTTTCTCTTTTCCAATCTATTCACTCTTACGTAACCCTCTGCACACCAGTGGCCTTACCGCCTTGCTCGGGGTGATATGATTAAAAATAAAAACATATTGTAAGAAACATAGGTGGACAATCTCTATTTACTATCATATATCTCTATACACTAACAAAACTCATACATACACATAGATGTTGTCCATAAAGTTCGTGTGCACTTAAAAAAGATTATAACTTTATTTGTATTTTCGATAGAGACAAAGGATTAGAAAAGATTAAAAAAGAAAGTAAAAAAGATTAGAGAGAAGTAAGTCAACATGTTTAAGCTTTTTCTGAAATTTTATCTAAATGGATGTGCGTTGTGGTACAGTAGATATCGGCTCGGAACGAGAAACCGGGGAGCCGAGTCCAAATTCCAGTTGAATCCATTGTATTCACTTACGCGCAAATACCCTTGGGAAAGGTATTAATCCGTCTCTTCCTTCCAGTTATGGGTTAAATAGCAGGACAGACTGGGTTCTATAGCCTGGGTCGGCAACCAGTCTACCGCAGAAAGCAATGGCAACCTACTGCGGGATAATCTTCTGCCCAGTCAGTCATGTCTCTTTCGAGACATGATCACCCAAAGCGTGTATCACGCATGGCACTTAACTGACTGATCTAAGTTTCCACATGTCCTCCATCATTAGCAATACAAAGAGTAATACCATTTTGCGATTCACGGAAAACATTTGCCAACTGATTTACAGTAATGCCTGAAATCTTCTAATGAACTAGGCTTGGTGGCATACACAATTGTTTTCACATATCCCCTTACAAAAATCTAATGGAGTCAAATCTAGCGAACGTTGAGGCCAATAAAATGGTTCACCCCTTTCGATCTATCTGTTTACTTATGTAAAAATTGTTGCAAATTTTATAGTAAAAAATTATTTTCAATAACTATACTTAAAATTACGTTCATTAAATTTTATAACTTTATTTTACAGATTCCTTCTATCACAAATACAAATAAAATTATAACTTTTTTTAAATGATCACGGATTTTATGAACACATTGTATATATATATATATATATATATATAGGGATGTTTGGCTGGCCGCTCGTATCCAATGATGCCTCTCAACTAGGGCGGCTAGCTAATCCCCGTTGCAGACACATGGTCAGACACAAGTGTTTTTGATCAACACCCACAGAACCCACCTGTGGTTTATACTGCAACTAGGCTTAGCGGTCCTTAGTTCCAGTTTCTGGGAGAGATTGCCTTATCTTGCGTGAACAACTGTCTGAACAAGTCAAGCTCGCTCAAATCCTCGGTCAATCTGATTTGTTACTTTTACACAACGATGCACGACTCCCAATGTGCTCCGTCTACACAAGTTTCTGGACACAACCAGTGTAAAAACTGACTAAACTATCAATACATGCTTATGACTACAGAGAAAGACATAAAACAATCTACACATCCAGTTAAAAACAGAAACTGTCCTTTATAATGGTTAAAAAAATAGCCGAAAGCACTGGTATATTGCAGCATTACTGGTTTTTTAAACACGTTATGTCCTGAAAATAAAATAAAAACTTGTACGAAGGCAAAAACAGTTTGATAAATGCTTAATTGCTGTACCTTTTAATTCGTCTTTAACGAAACCTATATAAAAAAGGGAATGTTGACTAAATACACAGTTGTCTTATATGTGCATGTGTGTATGTATGTGTGTGTGTGCATGTGTGCGTGTGCGTAAAGAAAAAGTGATTTTTTTATAATCAGTCATTATTTTATAAGAATATATGTGCAATTTTGCATTTGCCTGAGTAGAAATTTCTGCTTTTAATAGGCTGATTGATGTGCAGGATGCAGGCAAATCGAAATTCTTAACTAAAAACAAGCAAAGAAAACATGCCTTGCCTTGTCTTATACTGAAAGAAGCGTCTTCAAGCCATTTTATTACCTTGTTATCAATTTGTAATTTTAGCAAACATTTCCCACGAACTATTTCCATCCTCCTGAATCCAGTCAATATATCTTGCGTTCAGTCAGTGCCATGCGTGAAACACTATTGGGCGATCATGTCTTGAAAGAGACATGACTGACTGGGCAGAAGATTATCACGCAGTTGGTTGCCATTGCTTTCTGCGATAGATTGGTTGCCAGCCAAGGCTATAGAACCCAATCTGTCCTTTTATTTAACCCATAACTGGAAGGAAGAGACGGATTAATACCTTTCCGAAGGGTATTTGCGCGTAAGTGAATGCAATGAATTCAACTGGAATTCGAACTCGGCTCCCTGATTTCTCGTTCCGAGCCGATATCTACTGCACCACAACGCATATCTTACGTTACATAAACATATAATTAGAAAAAAGATGTAAATATGAATGAATATTTGTCGGGAAACGTTAAAATATCTGAAGCTTTATTAATGCAGCTTTAACTGTGATAATAATTCCCGCTTGATATCTACTCTACAGTTGTAATTTAATGCAGCTAAGATCTGTTGTATATAGGGCACAGTTACCAAGCATTTAATCGTATCGTATAGATTTTTGCGCCTAGGGTGGTGTTGCTTATACGTATTCTGATAAAAGGGACAAAGAATTCTCATTTGAACAATGATTAGCGAGTGCCTCACTCGTTATCTAGCGGAATGGGTTCAATTTTCGTTCGATGCATGATATCTTCAGAACATAGGAATGACTTTAATTGGTTTTATAATTAATCACAGAAAAAATAGGAGGGATATCTTAAAAGATGTCTTAGATATGGGGTTACTATATCAGCAAGAGTCGTAGCATGATTTGTAGAAGGGAGAAGGTTTTTTAAAATCTATGATGGGAAAATGAGGAAAGACACAATATGAATATTCTATATTTAATGTCAAAACAGGAGAGAGAGAGAGAGAGAGAGAGAGAGAGAGAGAGAGAACTTTCTTTCATTGTTGTAATCTTGAATATTGTCATGTTTTTGTTCAAACCAATTCCAAACAAAATTTTCAAGAATAACATCGCAATCCTTTAAAAGAGACCTTTACATGTGCTCATACATCATATCAGAGCACGATCACACAGCAAATGATGATTCTAGCATTCGTCATCGAAACACAAAGAAAATACTTCTGAAAACATTTTTTAAAATGTTCTTTTGTAAAAAAAAAAAAGAAAAAAATATTAGCACTATTTTTTAAAAAAATAAAAATTAAAAATTAAATTAAAATTTTTTTTTTAAAAATAGACCCAACATTTTACAAAGACGACGGGATTCCTAAATATGCTGAACCACTTATAATATAATAATTTTTTTTACATAATCATTAGAAAATGACAAAGAAATATTTAAAATATGCTCAACCAAGATATATTTGAATAATTCTCTGGGGGCATACCGAAGCGCGAAAGATGAAAAAACTAATTTCCAAGAAGAATTCTTCACTGGCTAACGAGTCTGAAAAACTAAAGCTTCGATAATAAATTTTATTCCAATTGTTGACGTAAGGTAATAAACGAGAATTCTATTTCAAATTAAAATTTTAACTTTCAGTGAATATATATTTTAATCCATAAAAAAGTTAAATTCAGCTTCATTATAAAAATTTACGAGTACAGTAGTAGATATCGTTGCGAAAAAATGAATCAGTCTCATCTCAGCTTTCACCAACTATGAGTAAATAACAGTGCAAGGAGTACTCTCTAGCCTTCGCTGGCAATCAATCGAAGAAGGGAAAACTAAATTTTAAAATTAAGGATGGCAACAGAGAAGCCATTCAAAAATAATTTCCAGGAATACAAATAATAAAAACACGTGATCTATCTTAGGATGTACGTTGTCGTGCAGTGGATATCGACTCGGAACGACAAATCGGGAAATTCGAATTTCAGTTGAATTACTTACATTCACTTACACAGATATACCCTTGGGAAAGGTATTAATCCGTCTCTTCTTTCCAGTTATAGGTTAAATAATAGAACAGATTGGGTTCTATAACCTTAGCTGGCAAACAGTCTATCGCAGAAAGCAATGGCAACCTATTGCAGGATAATCTTCTGCCCATTCAGTCGAGATAGGATCGCCCAAGCGTGTATCACGTATGGTACTTTATTGACCGAATCTATGGAGAATCATGATCGTGTTTGCCCTGAAAATTACATTTCTTTTTAAATTGTTTTTTTTTTTTTTAATAATCATTTCACCCCAAGCAAGTAGAAATGCCACTATTGCCCAGATGAATAATTTACAGGGAATGTTGAAGAAAACCTCTTCTGTGGTGTGCCGTTTCTCTTCAGGTCTTTGTTGCTACACTATATTCTGTCCTTTGAAGCTCTTAGTATATTTTGACTTTTTTGTTATGACTACTAAATCCTATTTTGCCATTCATATGCTCAAGCTTGCAGGTGATGTGTTGCGCTATACTGTCCCTCTTGCTTTTAATCTTTCCGGCGAATATCTAATTTTCCAAGCCCTCTTTCCTTATTATCTCACCAAGAAATTTCAAATGTCCCTTCCTGATATTATGCATAAGTGACCATTTTGTTTCTATTTTCTTTAAAACTTCGTTCTCTTCATGTTCGGTCTATGATATTTTCAACATCTTGTACAACTACATTGCTGTTGCTTCAAGTCTCTTCTTCAATTGCGAAAAGATTGTCCCGCATTTACTGCCATATAGTAGGATTGAGGTTACGAATTAGATACGTAAAATAATTAAGCATGTTTTGATGCGTTAAATAGATTTTTACCAATCTATGCATCGTTTGATGTGCGTTGTGGTACAGTGGATATCGGCTCGGAACGAGAAATCGGGGAGCCGAGTTCGAAATCCAGTTGAATCCATTGTATTCACTTACGCGCAAATACCATTGGGAAATGTATTAATCCGTCTCTTCATTCCAATTGTGGGTTAAATAGCAGGACAGACTGGGTTCTATAGCCTTGGTCAGCAACCAGTCTACCGCAGAAAGCATTGGCAACCTACTGCGGGATAATCTTCTGCCCAGTTAGACATGTCTCTTTAGAGCCATGATCGCCCAAGCGTGTATCACGTATGGCACTTAACTGACTGACTGATGCAACGTTTTGACGACGAACAGGATGGTAAGGGACACAACTGGAGCTCTCTAAATACAAGAAATATTGAACAGACTAACCGTCGTTCTACATAAGGCGCAGTTTTAAGCGATTAGTTCTGGTTAGCATCGTGTGTTACTGAAGTAAAATTAGATATATCTCACTTGCAGTTTTCAACTAAACCCGCTTCCTAACGACTACACTACGACAGGTGCACATTTGGGACGATTTAAGAGGTTTTTCATTACATTAAATCTCACTCAAGACCCGTCGGCTTCAATAGAGAGGATGGGAACACAGCTCTCAAAGTACTAGGCGTAGCTACTTTCCATAGTAATGAGTTGTTTTTGTTTTTTTACGGGGTGGAGATGCTAGTCATTGCCTAAGTCATTTGAGTGAAGTGCTTGAGAAATGCTCCCACTAAAATATGTAGCAATGCAACAAATCAACGCCGACTTCCGTATATTAAGCTTTGGTTTATTATTAAACTGATATTCTGTCGGGCACTTTGTGTGAGTGGACAAAGGACATTTGAGTGGCCTGTTCCTTTTATGTTAGCTAAATTGAATCTGCCCCAAATCACTTACGTTCTTGCAACAACTTAATTCAGTTAACCTCTGCATTGAGTGCTTCTTAAGGCTCTCATTAATTGCTCAATTTGTACAAAAGATATAATAAATTTATCATATGAAATATGTATCCTGAAAAAAGTAAGCCTATATATTCAAACACACACACACACACACACACACACACACACACACACATATATATATATATATATATATATATATATATATATATATAACTTTCACACCTGAAGCTGATCTCGAAGGAGATTGAAAGTACTTGGGAACATCGAGAACATCGAGAATGAATGATAAAATAAACTGCCAATGATACAGATTATTTCTTGCATCGTCCAATTGTAATACACGAAAGATTATCTGTAAATACGAACGGATTATATTTCAAATAAGCAGAGACAATGTTTGCAATTAATTTAATCTGACATGCATAAAAGAAAATTTGCTGCGTAACCCCCCCCCCCATATATATATATATATATATATATATATATATATATATATATATATATATATGGTGTTCTACGTCGATGGCACGACTCGGAGTTTCATGTGTTATGCAATCATCAGCTGCATATTACAAACTGGCAACTTAAATTCAAATCTGTTGAACGTTCAGTTCGTATTATGCAATTGATGATTGCATAACGCATGAAACTATAAATCAAGCCATCAACTCAGCATAATTTGTATATTTGCTAATATATAGATATATATATTATTTCCGTTTATAATACGTTGAGCACTGTTTTATAATCAGCTGAATAATAATATTATACATACGCGTGTCCTTATATGTATAATTAATAATTAATATATATATATATATATATATATATATATATATATATATATATATATATATAGTGAACACTTATTGTAAACGATAAATGAGGGTCAGCAGTAGATGGTTCACTACGTTTTTATCCTTTTGAAAGGGATTTCTGTCCTGCATGCACTTGTGTTGAACTATCAGCTATCTAGCTATTGATAAACCTGCACTGAGATTTGTTTAAATTGGCCAGTTTCTTATACGGTAATAAGCTCACTCTCTCCATCAAAACGATATAAGCCTATAAAGGTGCGCACTGTGTGTCACGTGTTAGATGTTTGTGATGATCGCATGTTATATTATCACAGAGTTTGAACTCCTCGGGTCCTTAAATACATTGAGTAGTATGTGATGGAACACACAATATGCAGAAAGGGTTTTGATATCTCTGGCATGAGGGCTGGTGGCTTGTGAGCGCCAATGATAAGTTTGCTCAGTCTTTAAAATCCTCCACACATGTCCACACATATATGATGCTAACATCCCACACCCACTGTACATGTTCACAGAGCCGTCCCACACGTTCACACGGAGGCATGCAGTCTATTCACATACAACGCACACTCAGGCTCACAAGCAAACTATTTGATCCACAGATGGGACCTTGACAGGTACTACCAATCCGGGCTAGAGTGGACCTTTAAAGGATAACTCCAGAAGAATCCAAATAGTAAATTCAGTGTCACACCACCTTATGCTGTTTATATGTCATACTGAGGACACACACAGACACAGACACACACACACACACAGACACACACACACGCACACACACACACACACACACACATATATATATATATATATATATATATAGTGATATGATTTGGATATTAACGGCGGGGCCAGATATCAGTAGCAGACTCGATTAAAGCTCAGTTTGCAATTATTTTGGTTTACTTCAGAATTCTTTGATGCTGAGTGTTCACATATGGAGTGCAATTGATGAATTGTTTAAATTAAGCAAAATTAAAAGCAAATCTGACATCTCATTTTAGTAGATATATTTTGAACAAAAATATCTTGAAATACTAAAAAATAAATCTATCCAATAAAATTCCACCACAGCCGCCATACAACTTGAATTTCTTCTAGATGATCTTCTTGCTTAAACTGGTGAATACTGCTATAATCCTTGGCTTCAGATCATCTGGAGTTTCGTTGGTCTCTCGCTTAACAGCGACTCACACATGATAATCAAGGGGTTGCAACCTGGGGAATTAGTTCGCTTGATACAAGGGGTAGAGTGGTTGCAGAAAATGTCTGACAGGCAAGATTGGATTCTCCTGCATGTGTCGCATGGTACAGAGTCATGTTACGGGACATAAAGTCATCCAGCAACCACCTTCATTATCCATGGTCCTGGGTATGACGATAAACTGCATCCTGCAGCAAGGCCTCTGATTTGGAGGTTGTGGGAAGCATTGAACCACATCTTAATTGCTGTTGTTCCTAGGTACACCCTGACACGGAGTGGTAGCACCTGTTACAATGGGCAAATAGTTAACCCCCAAACTGGGGTCAAAACATTATAAAAGTATAAAAATACACTTTTACAGAAATATATACATAAAAATAGACTTTTATAAAAAAAAGTCTACAATATATTACCAAAAATATTACCAACATTACATTTTTGAGGAAAAAAATTATTACCATAACACATTTTTTGAAGGGAAAAAGGTTTTCTCAGCATAACATTTTTAATACAAAACGAGAAGTCATTTTCAGTTTTCTAAAATAAAAAAGAATAAAAACCAAAAATGTTTCATTAAAATCTGACTAAATCAACCTCCTCACTATAACCGAACATTAAAGAAAAAATACCTTAAAACACCACCTTTTTGGTATTAAATAACCCATAGAGGTTGGTATGCTGTTAAACAAAATTCCAACTCATTATCCAGGGTAGCACTACTTACGCAATAAAATCCAAAAATGTTTCATTTAAAATCTGACTAAATCAACCTCCTCACTATAACCGAACATTAAAGAAAAAATACCTTAAAACACCACCTTTTTGGTATTAAATAACCCATAGAGGTTGGTATGCGGTTAAACAAAATTCCAACTCATTATCCAGGGTAGCACTACTTACGCAATAAAAACCAAAAATGTTTCATTAAAATCTGACTAAATCAACCTTCTCACTATAACCGAACATTAAAGTAAAATACCTTAAAACACCACCTTTTTGGTATTAAATAACCCATAGAGGTTGGTATGCTGTTAAACAAAATTCCAACTCATTATCCAGGGTAGCACTACTTACGCAATAAAAACCAAAAATGTTTCATTAAAATCTGACTAAATCAACCTTCTCACTATAACCGAACATTAAAGAAAAAATACCTTAAAACACCACCTTTTTGGTATTAAATAACCCACAGAGGTGGGTATGCTGTTAAACAAAATTCCAACTCATTATCCAGGGTAGCACTACTTACGCAAGGCTTTAATGTCGGCCTCTTATTGAGGCTGAGGTTCTGAGGGAGGATGAATATAGGCATCACGTAGGTATCACTAGTAATCATTCCAAACACTATGATGTTGACTGGATATATCACATAATTCTTTCCGAATCCTTTGCCCTGTACGCAGAGATTGATACCAAAACACATTGGAATATTTGTATTGAAAACTTTCGACGCGAATGTCAATCAGTATAGCAGGCCGTTTCCAAATACTGGCAGAGTGAATTGCGATCTGGTGTTCAATTTCTGACAGACGGTGCACAACTGACTCTGCTAAAGTGTTGCAAGGAGTTTTGTTGGTCACTTGCTCAACTGCGCCTCTCACATAACAATCGAGAGGTTGCAATATGGGGAGTTAAGTGACCAAATTTAAGAAGTGAGGTAGTCTCAGAAATTCACTGAGAGCCATGAATACGTTCTCATGCTTGTGTGACAGGGACCAGATATGGTCACTTCCACAAGTCACCCACTTGATTTCTGGCAGCACTACCCACTCAAGGAACTTGATACAGGCCTCCGTGTTGAGTTTGAGTTCTCACAACCAAATTCTGGAGTTCTTTTCTCATAAGAACGATCAAAGTGAGTTTTTGGAGATGCTACACATTCGTAATGACCATTAAACTAATCAAACTTTTTCTGGATCTTCTAAACTGCCTTTAGATTGACACATAAATACTATGAAAGATTAGAGCGACCAGAGTGAATAACAAGCAGTGCATGCCATTTGGAAATTTCTATCGGAGAGAATTCCATCATGGGGATTCTATTCTCACAGGCGTCCCCCAACTGAACCTACTATACTGTCAGTTGAGTGCCATACGTAATACACGCTTTATGCGATCATGTCTCAAAAGAGACATAACTGACTGGGTAGAAGATTATGTCACAGTAGGTTGCCATTGCATTCTACAGTAGACTGGTTTTTCAGCCAAGTCTACAGAACCCAAGCTGTTCTATTATTTAACCCATAACTGGAGGGAAGAGACGGGTTAATACCTTTCCGAAGTGTATTTTTGCGTAAGTGAATGCAAGGAATTCATCTGGAATTCGAACTCGGCTCCCCGATTTGTCGTTCCGAGTCGATATCCACTGCACCCCAACGCACTTCCTATAATGTACAGTTGACAAAAAAACAAAAAAAGCAAAACAAAAACACGCATTCGCATAAATAAAAATATAAAATAGCAACAATTTACTTATCGCACAATATACATGTGTGTGTGTGGTTGTGTGTGTGTGTGGCTTTGTGTGTGTGTATGTGTGTAAGAAAAGTGAAGATAATGAGTCAAAGTGGAAAGTTTATAAACGACGCATTTCGCCGAGAAACCGAAAGCCATAGACGTTCTCGATTAAACGCGTCGTTTATAGGTTTTCTAGTTTGTCTCATTACCTTCACACACACACACACTGTGTCAGCCATACTTTTTTGTATAGAGGTACCACGAATCTTTTTGTTATTTTTTCTTGCATCCATACAAAAAAAATCTTTCTGGGATATAAAATGTGTTAGAACTCTGAAGATGACCTTTATTTATTCGCAATTATTGCAAGTACGTTTTTGTTCGTTTTTATAGGATGTATATACACACATATTTACACATGCACACAGACACGTAAGTGAATGCAATGAATTCAACTGGAATTCGAAATCCGTTCTCCTTGTGTTGTGGTGCAATGGATGTCGGCTTGGATATCAATGTCTAAGATATAAAGAATTGTGCCGAGACTCGAAAAATGTGACCAATTCAAAGAATTCTACCTCGGAAAGAAAGGAAAGATAAAAGAGAATGTTATTTATACACAGAATAAGGATTTATCAATATATATATATATATATATATATATATATATATATATATATATATATTACGGAAATTAACGAAACTTGGTTATAAGCAACCGATAATTTGTAATGAATTATTTTGAACATTATTTTTACCGATACTCGTATTTAGTAGATATTCTGTTTTTAATTAAACAGTATTTTATATTTATCTCTACCGGCCTGATTATTTCACGATAATTTTTTTTTATGACGAAAATGTGCGATAAAAACCTCGCGTTTAAAGTCAGCATACCACATCTTAACCGTTGTTTCCAATGGAGCAGAGTCCAAATAACAATTATTAAGCCGTTGCTTTGCTTGAACAGTATTTTTCTTATCAGAAAGCAGTGGTTTATCAACACAGGAAATTCAGATTTTTCCATTGTTTTGAAAATTTGCAATAGTAGCTTCACTTGAATAACGGTAATTTGAAAAATAACAATTTGATTGTGCCCAAATTTTGTTACGTCCCATTTGAATGTGAGTGTATCATGAAAATCATATGGATTTTTTATTTGTCGCGATATCTATGTCACAGGTCCGGGCCTTATTGAGTGATGTGTTTTATCCGGCAGCAAGGCCTCTGACCGACAGGTTTTGAGAAGCATGCAACCGATTCGTGATTGCTACTGTTCCCACGTATAACCTGACCATTAGTGGTAGCAACTCAGCTATGGGCAAATAGTTAACCCCCACACTAGGTTCAAAAGACTATGAAAGTATAAAAATACATTTTTATAGTAAAAATATCAGCCATATATTTTACGGTAAAAAATTACCAACAATTTATTTTCGTAAAAAATAAAAATTGCTAACAATACATTTTTGTATATCAGGTTTGCTTTAAATACCGCCGGGTTTATAATCACCTTCCTCACTAGAAAAGCCTAGTGGGAGGAAAAGATTTTATCACTGGTGTCACAACAATTTGACAAATAATACTGTATTATATAGTAGCATTTGCACACATAGAATGACCTGATAATAAAAATCCCGCTGAGTTTTAACAAAAAATAAGTGTTAAGATTGACGGAATATATACAGAGATACATAGGGTTATGGTTAGTGTATCAACAAAGGACCATCAAACAAAGAAAACTCTAATGAAAACTGACAGGCATGAAATAATTACTACCGGTTAGAAAAATACGATCCAATGAGCATATTTAAATAAAGAATTGTTACGTAGTTTTTGGGAGTTCGTTAGAAGCCATAAGAGAAGGTCAATGGATAAAATATTTGTGAACCAGGTAAGAAACGATGACGATTTGATTGACGATCAATACACAACACATCAATGGCTATGGAGTTCAGAACTTGAGGAAGATACTGAAAACTTTGTTCTTGCTATAAAAAACCAGAGCCTGCTTACACACAGTTACTAAACTACTATATTGCATAATAACGTCTTTTTTTTCATGTGCCGTGTCCTTAAGAACGCAAGCGATCTGGACTTCCCCATGGCTCTGTCACTTGTGGCTCTCAGTAATTTTTCATTTGATATCTCTTTCAAGCCTCGCTCCATCAATCATTTGCTCAGACCTAACAAGTACGTCTCGTGTTGCTTTCCCCTGTCTCCTTCCATTTATCTGACCTGTGAGTATCAAGTTCTCCAGGCCCTCCTTCCTCAGTATGTGTCCCAGGAACCGCATTTGTCTCTTTCTGATATTTACTATCAGTTTTCTTCTCGTTTACATCCTTTCCAACACCTCATCGTTGCACACATGCTCCGTCCATAGTATCCTCAGCATCCTTCTGTAAAAACACATTTCTGCTGCCTCAAGCCCCTCCTTCATCTTTGATGAGATCATTCAGCATTCACTTCCATACAGAAGGACAGATATCATGTAGCAATCAGCATTCTTTTCTTTGTTTCAAATGAGATTTTCCTGTAATCGGGTTAGCATGTGAAATGCGTCTTTGGCCATGCCAATACGTCTTTGGATCTCCGTGTCGCATTTTTCATCTTTTGTCAAAACACTTCCCAAGTATTTGAATTTTTTTACTTGTTTTATTTTAGATTCTCCACCTTGCAGGTGGCATATTGATTGTATCTTTTTGCATAATAACACGTATCAAAAATGTAGGTTCTGTAACCAATACATTGAAACTATTGCTCCTCATATGTCTATTCACACTCAATGATTATAAAAACCGTCATAACAGCGTAGGTTATTTATCTTCAATAGAAGATCTTCATCACTATGGTATAAAAGCAGCTGCATCCTGCTTTGAACATCATCCTGAATTCTTGATTATACTATCATCTGGGAATTTTCAACAATCAGAGATCGAACACTACAAGTAAATCACCCACACATTATTATCAAAGAAAGAAAAGAAAAAAAGTTTCGCTCTGACTGACATGATTGAACCAAGTGACAAAAACATTTCTGTGAAGGCTTTTGAAAAAACTAAGCAAATAAAAGACTTAGTGATCGAAATAAAAAAAAGTGACACTTAAAAACTAAAATTATTCCTGTTGTGGTTGAAGAATTCAATAAACTTCCTCGTGCATCATCGCCCTAAGAAATCCAAAAATTAAGATTTTAGAAGTACAACCCATATCATATAAAGAGCTTTGTCTATTTATTTATTTTTATTTTTAATAGCTGTCAAATGCAATCTTTTAAAAAAATACTTTTTTAAATAATAATAATAATGTACACTACCGGCCATAATTATTAGGCCATCCCAGTTTTAAAAAAAAGATTATATATTTCATACTATTTTTTAGTATTTATTGACAAGTGGATAATTCTAAATTAAATAGAATGGTTTTTTGTTATTAGTCAGTCAGTTAAGTGCCATACGTGATACACGCTTGGGCGATCATATCTCGTAAGAGACATGACTGACTGGGCAGAAGATTATCCCGCAGTAGGTTGCCATCACTGTCTGCGGTAGACTGGTTGCCAGCCAATCTGTCCTATTATTTAACCCATAGCTGGAGGGAAGAAACGGATTAATACATTTCCCAAGGGTATTTGTGCGTAAGTAAATGCAAGAAATTCAACTGGAATTCGAACTCGGCTCCCCGATTTCTTGTTCCAAGTCGGTGTCTACTGCACCACAACGCGCATTTTGTTACTAGTACTTTGCAAAATTTTACAAGGCAGAGAGGAAGCTTTGCTTCGGCCAGCCAATAAGAAGAGAATAGCATGGGGAAGAGAGCAAAAATCTGGACACCAGAAGAGTATATTTGATGCACGTTATTGTGCAGTATTAACAAAAGAACCATTGTATTTACATTTAGAATTATCCACTTGGCAATAAATACTAAAAATAGTATGAAATACATAATTTCTTTTAAACACTGAGGTTGCCTAATAATTATGGCCGGTAGTGTAGTTTTCAGGATGCAAGATTTGATTTGGAACTGAATTCGAAAAGTAATATTTATTGTTTTCACATGATTTTATTTAAAAAAGAGATTAAAATAAACTTTAATTTTTTTTTAGTAATCTATTTGCAATAAGAAGAGAAAAATAAAGATTACTAAGAACTTGGAAGAATAGGAAGTCGTAGAGAGCCATCATCGATCATGTCTCTAAGGAAAAAGGTACGTAAAATAAAAACTTTGATCAATACTTGAGACAAGCTAAAAGCTAGGCTTTTGTATTGAAAGAAGTGTAAGCTTACCTTAGTTGGAGACTAAGCTGTCTGTAAAAAAGCTTCTATTCGGAAATGAAAACGATTATATGCATATAAAACATTAATACATCTATAAATGTTATGCAAATGTTCTCGACTTAGGCGTACCTATTCAACCAATCTGAATGAGATGTCAACAACACGTTTAAGTGGATTTTCAATATTCTAATTATGAAAGGTTACAAATGTCATAAAACCTGAAAGATATGAAAAGTAATATCTCTATAATGAAATAGCGATGGGAATGATTTTCAAGCTGAAGTCAAGAATTATGAACGTCATGTCTAGAATCAGCGATAAAATATTGTTTTTTAGAAATGTGTAGCAGGTGGCGACTGTATGATATATTGGAGATTTTCATAACTGAAATTAAAAGCCATCATTTACACGCATATATATATATATATATATATATATATATATATTACTTTACACACACACACACACACACACACACATATATATATATATATATATATATATATATATATATACACAAACATACACACACACATATATATAATTCTACGCACGCTTAGTGGAAACAGCTGCAAGGGTTAATTTTTCCGTGAAATTGAAATAAAGTCAAGCTTCGAATATCAAATATCTCGGTGTCTACATCTTTCAGGATGGAAATCTTCATCTTTGGTTATTTCGTAATGTATTCTCTTAAGTTGCATATATAGCGCACTTTGGTTTAATGTAATGGTTTAGCAAGCAAGTCTTAATTACAACTGAATAGCGAGTTTGATCTTAAGTGGGTGTTCCAAATATCCGGCTTGGATTAGAAAATCAACATGCCTATGTATATACTTACGTATGTACAAAAAACATATACATATTCTTTAATATATATATATATATATATATATATATATATATATATATATATATATAAATTCAAATTTTCTAAATTCGGATGACCATTTGGACAGATAAATTTAACATCCATCTCATCAAAGAGGACAAAATAGTAATGTGTCTTGTTCTCGCTGATGAAATGTCTGTTAAATTTACCCGTCGAAATGGCCATCCGATTTAAGAAAATTATTATTTTTCTATATGTAATAGGTATTCGCTCTGTAAATAAATAAATTTAAATAAATCTAATATTGAGTCCTTTGACTGAATCAGTATTAATATTTAATATTAATAGGATCCTTTGATATTTACCGCCAAGCCATCTATACTTTTTTTTCGGATTCATGACATATTTATATATATATATATATATATGTGTGTGTGTGTGTGTGTGTGTGTGTGTGTGTGTGTGTGTGTGTGTATAGTTCATAAAAATAGTCTATTTTAACAAACAAAGATGTCAGTGGTCTCTCTTGTCAAGCATGGTGTGGACTGAGTTTGTGTCGGAAAGCGACATCACTGACAGCACTGAAGATTTTCCCGCAATAGGTTGCCATTACTTTCTGCGATAGACTAGTTGTCATTACTCTCTGCGGTAGATTGGTTGCCAACCAAGGCTAAATAACCCAATCTGTCTTGTTATTTAACCATAGTTGGAAAGCCATAGTTGAAATAAATGTCGGGTTTAGCGCAGAAGTGAATTCAACGAATTCAACTGGAATTTGAACTCTCGATTTCTCGTTCCGAGCCGATATCTATTGCACCTAAATGCCTATCAGTAATTGTACATGAATGCGAAATATGGACTCTCACATATGAGCCTCAAGGAAATTGGTACAACCGGAAAATAATGTTAAGAACAAGATAGTGCAAAAGAGAAAATATGATGTCGTCATTACCATGCCGACGGAAGCTGAAATTGGAGAGGGAAAAGATCAGATCGGATGGAATTGAAAGATAATCATGCAGACAAAAAGAGGGAGTGTGTTGGTGGAAAATCCAGGCATTAATGAATATCAGTGAGACACTGTTGTGGAGTAGTTTTCGCACTGAAGGTGATAATCGTGCTATGTCGGTTGCTAATCGACTTAACGCACCCAAATTATTAGGAGCTTGGTAATCTTCCACTGAAAACTGATTCCTTACTATTCGGCTAACTGCCGACTATTATCATCTGCCTAGTAGATCTACTGAACTCTAATAGAACTCTAAAGAATTTCTATGAACTTCCCAAGAACTCCTAAGAACTTCCTGTTAACTCTTATTAATATTGGAGGGAGAGCCCATTATCTGAGGAATAGGTGTGTTTCCCCATAACAGACACAAAAGACATGGGCAGATAATAGTTGGTTAAGTCATATTTAATGTGATAGATACCGACTTGACGGCTCGACTTCAGCCACTTTCTCACCGACGGGATGTGGCTTCCCTGTCTAATCTATAAATATTTTCATGGCTTCTACTCTGACGAACACAGGTACCCCTGTCACAGGTGTTTACTCGTACACCCAGACTGGCAACTGGTTCCCACCCACTCACAGTTAGATCAACCAAATGCAGCCGACTATTCTACTCCACCAGCTTCTTTTCTCGCACTTCCCGCCTGTGGAACTCCATATTCCATATTCTTGCCTTCCTGACGACTCCAAGAATTTAGAAGCAAATGCTTAATTGACCCTGCTATACTAACAGTCTACATCATCAAAACAAAAAAAACCCCAAAAAAACAAAAAAAACAAAAAAAAAGAAACCGAACACACACACACACACACACACACACACACATATATATATATATACTTTCGGCATACATAAGCCATTATCAACGATGACTATTGCGTTGGTTGTATTAAGCAGTTAACTGACGAACGATAGTAGTAATCGTCTATTTTGTTTGTAATGAAGATTGGCGAACACGTCCGTGCGCGCTGGAAGCGAAAATCGCACTGCAACTTGTGGCGTCTCACATGACCACGCGAGTGTGGAGACGAAAAGTATTAAGTATGGAAAGCCATTGGTTTAATCAATCGCTTCTGTTATCTATAGGGAAATATAAAATGGCAAGTCAAACCTCTTGGCGGCACGTACCAAACAAGCAAGCCGCCGTATCCCTCAGTGTCTACGTAAGGCAGAGATAACAGCTGAAACCAAAGATATTATACTTGCTGCAAAGGACACGTTCTTGCTAACAAGAAATGTGCGTTGTGGTGCATTGGATATCGGCTCGGAACGAGAAATCGGGGAGCCGAGTTCGAATTCCAGCTGAATTCATTGCAGTCACTTACGCACAAATAACCTTGGGAAAGGTATTAATCCGTTTCTTCCCTCTAGTTATGGGTTAAATAACAGGATAAATTGGGTTCTATAGCATTAGCTGGCAACCAGTCTATCGCAGGAAGCAATGGCAACCTACTGCGGGAGAATCTTCTGCCCAGTCAGTCATGTCTATTTCGAGACATGATCTCCCAAGCGTGTATCACGTATGGCACTTAACTGACTGACATACTGAAAAACGGTCTACCTCAAAATACATATTCTGTGATAAATATTCAGAAACAACTGACCATCCTGTATTAGATTGTACGGTATTGGCACCCACTAAATATAATACCTGGGTGATGGAGTGAACAATTATTTGCATCGATAATTCTGTAACTTTTACTGAAATGAAACTGCAATACCACGCAGACCCGGTTACAGAGACAGGACCTGTAATAAATTTATGAAATGCTATAAGACAGATAGGCAGATCAATCGAGACTCAGACATAGTCATCTCAAAAAATGCGTGCCTTCATAATGACATGGCAGTTCCTTCAGACAGCAATATAACTTTGAAATATTTTTCAAGAAATTATAAGTACAAGGACCTTGAAATCGAAATTTTAAATATATGACATGTGAGAGCATCAGCAATTCTAGTTATAAGCGTCTTCGGTTTGATTGGAAAAAGTTCCGATGGGCTCATTGAAGGGGTTCCTGGTAGTCCAAGCCTTAAAGAAATACAAAATATTTTAATCATAAGTACAGCCTACACCTTTCAAAAGGCTTTATCTATAATAAAAAAATGTTGGAAAATAATAATAATAATAATAATAATAATAATAATAATAATAATAATAATAATAATAAATTGAAATAGAAAAAATGTGGAAATTGAAAACAAGAATCGTGCCAGTGATAGTAGGTGCACTTAGAATGATAAAAAATGGAACAAAACAACACATTGAAAGAATCCCTGAAAACCGCTGCTTAAAAGATATACGAAAAATGTCTTGTTAAGTACAGCACACACACTAACGAGAACTTTGTCTATGTAATCCTAGGGATGTTAGGGGAGATAGAAAAAACAAGAAATGGAGCCATAACAACACACCACAACCTGCCTTAGGTCTTCCCGCAGACTTGGTTGGTAGTGCGGCCATAGCAGAAATCGAAATATGATGAAAAATGACAACATAATAATAATAATAATAATAATAATAATTTCTTTTTTCTCAATATGAAATTCTGTTTTAATATAAACAGGAATTTTTCTTTAGATATTATCGAATTTTTTTTTTTTAACTATTATAATTTTCTTAAAAACAAAACAAAACAAGAAAATAAATTAAATCCGATGAAAAACAATTTCTACGGTATTATTTTATAGAAAGTCTACGTATTTATTGATATATTTATTTTTATTTATTTATTCATTTAATTTACTTATTTAATTTATCTTATTCTGATAACCCTATTTTTGACCAACGACTTTATTGAAAAAATAAATGATAAAGTGAACGAACAAATTATTACATTTTTTTTTCCGTTGAACGACCGTTACGTCCAAGTTTGTTTTTTTTTCAACCAGCGTTTCTCTATTTGAATTTTTCTTTTTCTCAATATGAAATTCTGTTTTAATATAAACAGGATTTTTTTCTTTAGATATTATCGAATTTTTTATTTTTTTATTTTTTTATTTTTATGAAATTCTGTTTTATTTTAATTTATCTGTTTGTTCTTTAAATGAACCTAAATAAAATCATCCGTATTATATTTCCTTTAGCTGTCGATATTTCGTAACTTTTTTTTTTTTTTTAACAAAATACTCTAGTATTGATGTTTTGTTTCGTTGAGCCGTTGCTACGCCAAAGTTTTTTTTTTTTTTTTTTTTTTTTTTTTTAACCAGCGTCTTTCTCCTTGAATTCCAATCGCGTCTATGTCAGATGTTGCTTGGCAGCCCATTTAGGAGAAGGAAAACTCCGAACAACAACCCACAACTCAAGGTGTTAATCGTGCCGAGGAGTGAATGGCTACTGCGTTATGAGGTCACAAACGATCCCCTACAGGCTTCGGGACCCTGTTTGTAAAAGACCGTTACCCAACGTGCCGGGCAACTTTGGGTGGACTTTTGGACCCATGCGTCACTCGTGGGAAAAACATGAAAAATACAAATAGAAATAAAAAGTCCAGTATGGCTCTTCCAGTGGATAAACAGGGAGCCCGTCCTTCAGGAGGGAACCTACCTGAGGCCGAAATATCTGCCATAGGAACAAACTCCTACACAAAGAATGAATCTTCAGGTCCCCACAACCAGGATAATCCTAATGATGGTCCTGAAAATTCACCAGCTAGATCTACAACCGTATATTTAAAGAAAGAAAAAATAAAATGGTCTCGTGAGGAGTACAAAGTCGTTATGACTGCATTTCATGAAGCGTTACTCAAACCTCAAAAAAACATGACTCGCCAAACATATGACATTTGGCGTGAAAAAGTTGGTCAAGCAAATAGAAAGTATATTGACGAAAATAAATTAGCCAATGTACGTAGGTACATTATTCGTAATAACCGACTGACAGAAGCTGAAATTAATGAAATTAAAAGAATTGTAACAAGAAGAGACGAATCAACAAAATATGAAAAGGAACCGGAATCAGAAATAAAAAGTAATAACATCAAACAAGCCACAGGTCATAATGTAGAAACCGTGAAACACGCAAATCACTGCGAAGATAATGCTGTAAGTTTAAAAGTGCTGGAAAGGTGTGATCTGAGTCAGTTAAAAGACAAAAATAAAACGAGTTCAGAACACATCGAAGATAATTATTTGACGGAAAATAAGAACAATATACAGGAAGCCAAGATAGAAATAAAAAACCATCTAAGTCAAATACAAAATATTACAATGGAGGAACGAGAACAGCTCCCAAAATTCCAACCAACAAAACATAACCTCCGAACTATTAAACTCTACAATGCAGCACTGAAATTAATACTGGATGAAGACCCTCATACAAATCTTAACGAAGTAATATATGCATCAGCAACAGCAGCAAAAAAAAAATTGAATATCAAAATAAAAACAAGGCAGTCTCGCAGATGTGAAGATCCACCTTGGAAAAGAAAAATAGAAAAAGAAATCGAACAACTTAGAAGTGAACTATCAGTACTGGATGAACTGAGTAGAGGAATAAATGTAAGAACTAGGAAAAGCAGAAGAGCCGTAAGAAAATATAACATTAGGAAAGAAAATGAAGTCTTATCAAATAAAGAAAAAATAAAGCAGAAAATCCAACTGAAGGCTCAAAGAATAAGACGCTATGAAAAAAGAGCAAGATTTTACAGACAAAACAAGAATTTTCAGACTGATACAAAGAGATTTTACAGGGAAATAGGTAAAAAAAGAATTGAAGTGACAGTACCCCCCAGAATGGAAAATCACACAGTTCTGGGAAAAGATATGGGCGTGCCCTAAAGAACATAGCAAGGAAGTACATTGGATTGCGCAAGAGACAGAACGAATGAAAAATAAACCAGAACAGACATGGTCTGGAAGTACAGAAGATGATGTTAAATTTGCACTAAAAAAAGCACACAATTGGAAATTCCCAGGTATAGATAAAATTCCTAACTTTTGGCTATATTATTTAAATGCAGCACATAAAAAAACTAGCCAAAGAACTTCAAGAAATGGTTGACGATCCCACTAAAATTCCTGCATGGATGACGAAAGGAATTACATTTCTTCTACCCAAGAATGGTGACACAAACAACCCGAAAAACTACAGACCAATTACATGTCTTCCGACAACATATAAACTATTAACATCTATTTTAACAAAACAGACATATTTATTCTTAGAACGAAATGATATGATACCGCTTGAACAAAAAGGGTGCAAACGTGGCTGTTATGGTTGTAAAGACCAATTGCTAATTAACAAAATGATCCTGGAAAACTGCTACAGTACAAAGAAAAATCTTAGTACTGCCTGGATAGATTATCGAAAGGCATTCGATAGTGTGCCACATTCCTGGATTTTAAAGACTTTAAATATATACAAGATATCGCCCGTCATCATCAATTTCATCAAACAGCGCATGTCTATATGGAAAACAACCCTTTACCTCAATCATATAAATGGAACCTATAAGTCTGATGAAATAAACATCAAAAGAGGTATATTTCAAGGTGATTCTTGATCTCCCTTACTATTCTGCATATCATTAATAGCACTAACCAGTCAACTTAATAAGACAGAATGTGGTTATAAAATAGGCCAAAAGAAAATAAGCCATCTATTTTACATGGATGACTTAAAGTTATATGCTAAGAATGATAATGAGCTGGAAGGCCTTCTGCAAACTGTAAAATGCTTCAGCGAAGACATTAGAATGAAATTTAATTTGAATAAATGTGCTAAAGCTACAGTTTTACGTGGATCAATACAAGAAACATCCTCAATTAGCTTAGACCCTGCTGTAACAATAAAAGAATTGAAACCAGAAGAAGCTTATAAATACCTAGGTGTAAATGAGAGCGAAAACATTCACCATAAAAAAATGAAAGAAATAGTGCGTAAAGAGTACTATAGAAGGCTACGAATGATATTAAAAACTGAATTAAATTCACAGAACAGAGTTATGGCCATTAATAACCTTGCAATCCCAGTTGTCCAATATAGCTTTAACATCTTAAACTGGACTCTAAACGACATCAGGCGAATGGATGCTAAAACAAGAAAGCTTCTTTCTAAGCATAAGATGCATCATCCAAAGGCTGATGTAGACCGTCTATACATACCCCGTAAAGAAGGTGGAAGAGGTCTTATTCAGCTGGAATTGTCATACAAGACAACAACTATTGGCTTACTAACATACATAGAAACAACAAAGGATTGGATGATACAATTAGTAAGGCAACATGAAGAAAGAAAGAAAAAATATTCAATAATAAAAGAAGGCAGTAAATACAAACAAGATTTACAGTTAGTAGATTCTGTAGAAAAGCAAAACAGAAGCCAAGAACCAACTATTGCGGCAAAAAATATGAAAATGAAAGCCAAAGATAAAGCTCTTGAACAGATGAAACAGCGCTGGCAAGACAAACCTCTGCATGGCCAATATCCAGAATGTGCCAATAAATCCAATGTTGACAAAGTTAATACTCATCGATGGTTACGTGCATCTGGATTAAAGTCTGAAACTGAAGGCTTTATTCTTGCAGCACAAGACCAAAGTCTTTTCACTAGAAACTTCCAGGCAAATATTATGCATAATAATATGGATCCAAAATGCAGGTTTTGTGATAAACACCAAGAAACAATAGACCACCTAATCTCAGGCTGTTCTGTGCTTGCCCCAAATGAATATAAAAATCGCCACGATAGAGTTGGGCAATATTTACATTGGGCAATGTGCAAACATTATGGAAAAGCTGTAAACAAACACTGGTATGAACATCACCCAGCACCGGTTACAGAAATAGAAGATGTAACCATTCTATGGGATTACACCATCTACACAGACAGAAAAATTGAAGCAAACAGGCCAGACATTATTGTTAAAAACCAGAAGGAGAAAACTTGTCTATTAATTGATATGGCTTGTCCAGCGGATTGTAACATAGCAATCAAGGAATTTGAAAAACTGTCAAAATATAAAGACCTTGAAATTGAAATAGAAAAATGTAGAAATTGAAAACAAGAGTTGTGCCAGTGATAGTAGGTGCACTTGGAATGATAAAAAATGGAACAAAACAACACATTGTAAAATCCCTGGAAACCCCAGCTTAAGAGATATACAAAAAATTGTCTTATTAAGTACAGCCCACACACTAAGGAAAACTTTATCTATGTAATGCTGAGGATGATAGGGAAGATAGAAAAACATGAAATGGAGTCATAACAACACGCCACTACCTGCCTTAGGTCTCCCCGCAGACTTGGTTGGTAGTGAGACCAAAGCAGAAATCGAAATATGATGAAAAAATGACATAATAATAATAATAATAAATGGAGCCATAACAACATACCATGACCTGCCTTAGGTCTTTCCGCAGCCTAATCGAAATATGATGAAAAATGACAACATAATAATAATAAATCTCAGAGCTACAGCATATTATTTTCTAGAGAACTGCACATATCCATAAAATCGGCCCATCTAAACAAAATGTTCAAAATGTGCATAGATTAATCTCTTTCCGTGAACTTTGCCCACATTAATCTGGCCTCAGTAGAAACTTTTTAATTAGGCCCTTAAAATTTGGCCCTTAAAATTACTCTGACAAATTGATAATAATAAATACAAAATACTTAGTATATTTTTTAAGTGCATTTGATTTCTGTCAAATGTTTTTGAATGACGTCATTATTACGTGTACATTTTAAATAAATTGGATTGTACCGTCGAAATAAAAAAAGCCATCACGTAACCAACAAAATCCACCATATTGACAGCATCCAGTTCCTGATAATGGCTGACGCCGTCGAAATTAAAGAGAAATGAAGAAAAACGCGAACTTAGAAACGTTTATCTCAAAATGAGATTCGGATGTATAACAGATAATTTAGATATCTGGATAAAGAAATGCAGTAAAAAATGAGACAGGTATTATCGGATGCATTTCATAAAAATACATAATAAGGAAGGCAATATTAAAAGCCAAAAACCATATAAAATAAAACTAACGTTTAATTATGGATTCAAATTTGCTTTTGAATATTTTAATTTTGCTTCATATATATGCTTCTCTTGTTTATCCACACACTTACTGTCTCATACTCATATACACACACCTACAAGACCCTTTTCTGGTGGATCTATGTGCAACAGGCTTAAAAAGTGATAGACAGCCAGAACAGGTTATTATTTTCATGGTTGTGGTGGGGAGAAAGAAAACGGTGAATGAAAGAAAAAATCATATTAATAGTCATATTTTGGTTGTTAATACGATCGTGGATATGCCTACTTTCGATAAGTGATAAGATAACAATCGACGAAATGTACTTATTTTTAACCAATGCATATTTATTGTTTTTTTTTTTTGTTTTTTTTTTTATTGTTGGAGATTCAAACACTTAAAGAACAAGAAAATAATATCAACATTACTTTTCGATAAACGTTATTTTGGAGTAGGTACCTCCAGTGCGTTGTGGTGCAGTGGCTATCGGCTCGGATCGAGAAATCGGGGAGCCGAGTTCGAATTCCAATTGAATTCATTACATTCGCTTACGCGCAAATACCCTTCGGAAAGGTATTAATCCGTCTCTTCCTTCCAGTTATGGGTTAAATAACAGGACAGATTGGGTTCTATAGCCTTGGCAGGCAACCAGTCTACCGCAGACAGTAATGGCAACCTACTGTGGGATAATGTTCTGCCCGGTCAGTCATGTCTCTTTCGAGACATGATCGCCCAAGCGTGTTTCCCGTATGGCACTTAACTGACTGACTGACCTCCGGTGGAGTTCAGTCATTGTCGATAACTAACTTTTAATGTGAATTTTTAAAAATGAAAATATTTTCTCGAAATGTTTATTTTAGTTTTAATTAAGAGTTAAATGATTAAATTCACTATTTCCAGTAAACAAAATACTCTGGTTTATTTCAAACAGAAATTATATTGTTTGGAATATAAAAGTTTGAGATTTTTTTCAATTTTTGAATTTTGCCGCCATTTTTAAGCGATCGACACATTAGTAAAGAAAAGTTAAAAATCTTGCAAAAATTAAATATACATCTGTGACGCATTATATTTGGAAAATTAGTAAATTTTATGTTAAATTAATCTGATTTACACAAATATTACTTAATTATAGCGTGAAATTTAAAATAAAACAATTTCGTGATTACAGATTTGATCTTTTTGACCTGCCCTCCCTATATCAAGAACGTGTTGACAGGTTCTTGATTAGAGATGAAATTTTATGGCGTTCATAAGTGACAAATTTGTACAAATTGTAAGGGAGGGAACTCTGACATTTTAATTTGCACAGAAGAATTACCATACAAAAAAACTTTAAATACACAAACATACACACACACAAATATTTTAAAGATATGAAGGCTAAACGATTTGTATTAAACTTTTCAATTTTCGATATGCAATATAATTTTCAATTATTAAATTAAAAATCTAACCACAACAAATCTTTGAAGTATTTCTAATATACTTATATTATAAATCTATAAAAATGTTAGTTCGAAATATGCACCTGTTAATTGCAAAGCGCATGAAACACCGAGTCGTGCAATAGATGTAAGATTATATATATATATATATATATATATATATATATATATATATATATATATATACATATATATATATATATATATATATATACAAGTGAATAAAGAATTAACAACGTTCAAATCATGAATTTGAAACAGTGCTCAGTATAGAAATAGGGCTATGAATAATTTTTATAAATTATAGTTTAGAACATGTATAAATTATAATTTACTACAAAAGTGTACATTTTTTCTACATCGAAAAACAATGTCTCATCAGATAGTTACCATCATTATTAACTACCTGATGAGACATTATTTTTTCGATGTCGAAACAAAATGTACACTCTTGTAGAAAATTATAATCTGCACATGTTCTAAACTATAATTTATGAAAAATAAATAAATAAATAAATAAATAACGTAAAATACTTGGTATATATTCAGGTAAATTCCGATAGAGACGAACTCAAAAGTAATATATTTTAGGAAAAAAAATTAGATATTCTACAATTTCATGGGTAATACGTATTTCACCGCTGACCATGCTGCTCGTCTGACGTTATATATATATATATATATATATATATATATATATATATATATATATATATATAAGTTGTAAGTTTTAAAATGTATTGTTTTTTACAGTATTTATTTATTTATATTATTATTATATATATATTTGATATTTCAAACCGTCCTCGGCCTTTAATCAGAAAAAAATGATTTTAAACTAGAAGCGTTCGTCGCGAGTGCGTTCGTCGAGAGATATTTATATCATGTGACGTAGAAAGCGATAGAGTTTTTTAAATATTTGTAAACGTAAACCTATCTCTAATAATACTTTTAAATGTTGTTTTAAAGAAAAAATAATTTTAAGTGTATTTGAAAAATGTTTTAACTATTTAAATATTTATAAAGATTTAAAACACCTAAGTCCCTATTTACCCCTAGCCTATATGTATTTAATTTTAAAATCCAGTATTTTTCTTTCTTTCTGAGTGAGTATGTAGAACTTTATATGTATCCATTTTTAAAAGAGTTATTTCACTACCCAGGTTTCTACCATGAGTGGTGTCTTCAGGCGATATTTATTAACAGAGTTTACCTTTTACCATTTTTCTTTTAAAGAAAGGTAGACAAATATGTAGACTGTGCCAAGAAGAAAAATTAGAAATTATTACATACCCAAATAAAGACGAACTGTTAAATGGAAGAACAGAAATTATGACTAAATGAATCCACACTAAGAAATACTTCTTAGGTTCATACAACCATGAATGAAAACGTTATAATTCGTTTGAATTTAAACAATGCGCGTTCGTAAATTCTCTGCCACGTGAACGTTCAAATAAAACACCGTTACATTCTTAAAAAGAAAAAAACAGTAAAAGATAAAATCAGTTATTAAAAATTGCCTGAAGTCACCACTCATAGTAGAAATCTGGATAACGAAATAACTCGTTTAAAAATGGAAAATATTCAAAACTTCTACAATATAATTGTAGAGAGCACTTTCTTAATTGAAATGTGTACTGGTCTAACACTATTAGGACCAAAAACTAAGTATTAAACAATCAATATATATATATATATATATATATATATATATATATATATATAATTTAATGTATGTTATTTTTATGGGATATAGTGCTCAGCACAGGCAAACAGCGTATGCGAATATAAAAGTCGTCATTGAAGTTAACACCCATAGTATGCATATACATATGTGTGTGTGTGTGTGTGTGTGTGTGTGTGTGTGTGTGTGTGTGTGTGTGTGAGAGAGAGAGAGAGAGAGAGAGATGCAGTGTGTTCTCGGGTTAAGATTTAAAAAGACACCATCAATACAGAACATGTATTTAAAAAGAAAAACATAAAGGAGAAATGTTAAACGTGATATTTTTCCAAATCTTTACCGTCGCTTTGAAGTTACTTGGGACGGCTGCTCTGAGTTTGGTAAATATTTCACACGTACCTGCTAAATCGTTAAAGCCTACTTTTGCATGTAAACCGAAGATATGAGATGTAATTTTAAAATAAATTCAACCATAAAGCGTGAACTTCAAAGACAGATATAATGAAATTCCTATTACTTATAGCTAACCCTGTATGTAGACCAGAGCAAGTGAATACCTTTTTACTCTGTTCGTCTAAAATATCCCTTGCATAAATATATATGTCGCAATACATAACCAATGAGAGAGATGGATGAAATAAGCGTTGTTTGAGTGAGAAAGGGAACATTCCAATTGAATTGAAATCGAGGTTGGCACACAGATGGCGGGAAGTGTGGCACTAGAGATTGACGATATTTTCCGCAGACCACCAGCTGAATAAGAAACAAAAAATGGCAAACGTCTGGCTCAAAAATGCTTAAACCTATCTTCCCTAACCATGCCACCGTATTTACAGACGTAGGTTACAGAAGCAGGGAGAAACACAGCATACATCTCATAGCCTTTAGTATCAAACCTTCAGTAAATAGCGATCTGATTGTATATGTAGAACATCAGAAAGAGAGAAAGTAAAAAAGATATATACTAATATACATATATTGCAAGAATAAAAGTTGAAGCTTAAAATAGGCTGGATTTAAATGAAGCAAATACTCTAAATCAACAGAGCATAAATAAAATATTATTGTACTAATATTCTACTATTTAGAATATATATATATATATATATATATATATATATATATATATATGTATATTTTAATTCAGATACTTCAATCCAAGGGAAAAAAGCAGGAAGGTAAATTCCAAAAACCCGATCCTAATTAATATTAAAAATTTTATTTTAATATTAAAAAATGATACAGGAAGAGAACTCCATGTAATAAAATATTACAGAGCAAATATAAATTAAAAAAGGATTAATTCAATGATGTTGAATGGCTATTTCGATATGAAGATCCCCACGGGGTATAACAGATCACCTCAGCAACAGAAAAATCCTTTCAGAAACTGAAATGTATATATTTTATATATATATAAAGAGAAATAGGTGTTGCTCAAACGAGACAAATTGTTATCGGTGAAAAAATATTTGAGAAGTCGTGAACGTTTTCTTGAAATTGTAGCTTATTCTTATCATTATTATTATTGACATTATTTAGCGTCTCTATTACACATTAAGTATCCATAATTATATTTGTTTCATTACATCTGCTTCAAAGTTGACTCTCATCAGGCGAATATATATCTGACTTTATATATCGAGATCCGTTTGTACATATATATATATATATAAACGCGCACGCACGGATATATATATATATATATATATATATATATATATATATATATATATATATATACTGTTAAATGTAAGAGACAATGAATGTCTATGATGTTTAATCATGCGCCGTTCTAAACGTCGTATTTTGGCATTAATTTCAGTTGAAAATAAAGACAAAATTCTCCAAAATTTGGATATTTTTTTATTAATTTGTTTCTAAGCTTTCGGCTCACATGAGCCATCTTCAGAGAGGTTATTAAGACGGTAATACAATAACATCCACCATCACCGACGATTTTATTTTGTGTTGACATAAAACTCCGCTAAATAAAATCGTCGGTGATGGTAGATGTTATTGTACTACCGTCTAAATAATCTCTCTGAAGATGGCTCATGTGAGCCGAAAGCTTAGAAGCAAATTAATGAAAAATTTTCCAAATGTTGGAGAATTTATTCTTTATTTTCAATTGAAATTAAAACCATAATACGACGTTTAGAACGGCTCTTGATTAAACGTAACAGACATTCATTGTCTCTTATATTTAACAGTATATGTTTAGAAAATTATTTGCTGCCTCGATACACTATATATATATATATATACTGCTTATATACAAAACGTTAAAATGTCCTTTTAATAAGTGAAAAACGGTTAAAAAGTATTTTTAATTTAAGATGTTTCATTTATTAAATGATTTGATTAAGAGACTTGTTAATAAAACATGGATCTAAAAATTTTCAAAAATACATAAACAGTATATTGGAATGTTGAATGAAGTTTGATTTCAGTGGACAAATACGTGTGATTTATAATAAAGAAATAAATGATTATTTTGAAATGTAGGTAAATAATGCTTGTTTATATGTATATAAGCCACATGTAACAAAATCAACGGATGTTTATT
>JBBBDQ010000337.1:702500-787500 GCA_037127315.1 Ascarosepion bandense
ACAGTGGCAGTAAAATGCCTTGCTTGGGGCGATATGTTTATATGAAAAAAAAAACTTGATTTGCTTGTAAAATACAATGTTTAAGGCTTTCTAAGGGCACCTCGTCGTGGTGTAACGGTTATCAAGCCCATTTCGCTAGAATCATTATAATTGAGTAGTGAGTTCGATCCTCACTGGGTACCCCTTACTTTCGGCCGTGTATCACGTCTAAGCTACGCTTAGAAAATCACCTTTCTTCAGGTTTGGGGGTTGGGCTCAGGGCTAACAACCCTGTCCCATAAAAACAGTTTGTTACGGAAACAGCAAAAACGCTCTCTTACACACCATTGGGTGTAACGGAAATGTTTAAGGCTTTCTAGCTTGAATGTAGATTTGTGATTATAACAAAATTTTTTTAAATTTCCTTCTGTATATTCTATGAACAAACGAAGGGAGATCATGAGTATGTGTCGCCATAGAAATAAGTATAAATTATAGTAATTATCCTATTCTCCCAATTAGACTCAATAATCTTTTAAACATTTGGCCAAGCAGTTACTTTTCCACCACCTACAAGTACTAACTCATGGGTCAAGCCACATACCTCCTACTACCAAAGAGGAAATTACTACTAAATTTTTCCCTAGCCTAACCCAAATAAAAACAATACATACCAACCGCTCCCTTTACCTAAGCTAACCTCTGGGCTTAAAATTTTTCCTCAATTTCTGTTTATAAGGGGTCGAAGAATGCATGCCTTAAAATGACATGTTGAAAATGGCTATTTCCCCACTAAGTTTTAGCTGAATTTACAGACATATATATATATATATATATATATATATAGATAGATAGATAGATAGATAGAAAGAAAGTTTTATCTGAATTTACAGATATATATATATATATATATATATATATATATATATAAGAGAGAGAGAGAGAGAGAGAGAAGATAGATAGATAGATAGATAGATAGATAGAAAGAAAGAAAGAAAGTTTTATCTGAATTTACAGATAATATATATATAGAGAGAGGGATAGATAGATAGATAGATAGATAGATAGATAGATAGATAGATAGATAGATAGATAGATAGATATAGTCCGCTAAATAATGTATACACACTTACGGAAAATAAAAACTTGTATATATATTGAAATACTAAATTAAACTCAAAGATTGATTTAAGCATTCAGATGTCAGAAGATACCTTTGGATTCTGCAATTACAAGATATGTTCAAAATGGTAGCCTTTGGTTTCCAGACAATTATTACTACTGATAGCTATGGATTGGTCAACTTTGGCCAAAGTATCCAGTGCGATTGTTGCAAATACATTTTCAATTTGTTTTATAAGGACAACAAGTGTAACGCCATCTATCGGAAAATATCGTACTATACTAAACTGTATTATCCCAATTTGATAAAACCACGAATAATATTGTCTTAATTTCCTGAATATGTATACATTTTTGGCGGTCTCTGTATATATGATAAAAATATAGTTTAAATGTAAGCTATATTTATCGGTTAAAAGTGATCAATACCTCGGTTCGAACATATATCAATATAAGTATTGTGGATACCGAATGGCAACAATCTTTTTCATGGTTGAACGCAATCTAAAGATCATACGAGTTGTTTCGTCGGTTGCGTATTCATGTATGTTAGTTAATGGAGCATTATAGGTAGCAAGGTCATTAATTTCCTGTTTATTCTGTTAAAAGCTATTGAATAGAAAGCAACGATTATTTCAAAATATTCAAACGGCTAGTAGAACTAATTACGGGCAGGCAAGCGGTTATTTTATAGCTGTTCCATAGAGTTGTTTATCTTTTAAATCACAACTTTATTGATAATTACATAAGTGGATTTTTTATTTTTTCATAAATTACTCAGCACTGATTATTGTTAATAAATATATATAGTCGAGGGTATGCGTTTATCCTTAAAGATTGTCTATTTATTTACTTTGATTTCCTTTTTCATTTATTCATGATAGCGTATTTAATTTATTGGACTTATGAATTTCTTTTTATTGGAGTAGATAGACTAATTGGAGTAGATAGACTGAACTATCGCCCGGTTCACACTCCACCCACGTCTATTGAACAGGTGTAGAGGCTCATCCCTTGTTCCCTGTTTAGGATGTAGTTTCCGGCTTTCTCTTTTCCAATCTTTTCACTTTTCTTTTTTCTTTTTTTTTTCAATTGGAGTAGATGGACTGAACTATCGTCTGGTTCGCACTCCACCCACGTCTATTGGGCAGGTGTAGATGCTCATCCCTTGTTCCCTCTTTCGGGTGTGGTTTACGGCTTTATCTTTTCCAATCTATTCACTCTTATGTAGCCCCCTGCACACCAGTGGCCTTACCGCCTTTCTTGGGGTGATGTGATTAAAAAAAAATATATATATAATGCATACATCGGAATTCTTTCTTGCAAGATAACAATTTGTAGTTTTCGATTTTTAAGAAATGAAATAAAAATATTTTCATGACTGCATTTGGAGATAATCTCTAATCTCTTATTTAGTAAATTGAGTTTATCGGAAAAGGTAATTATAGTTATTCCCTCCCACATACAGTTCTTACAATTAGTATTGTAGACTTGTACTGTTTTATCATTATATTTGTGGTCTATTTCTTTTTAGTTTTTAAATTCCCATATATGTTTAAAGAGAGTTGTGCTGTTTGCCTATTTACTGTTCTTAAGAGATGGCTTGTATGCATACTTTACCTATTTCCAGAGCCCCTTAGTTACTTTACTTAATTACTATATATATATATATATATATATACATATATATATATATATATATATGTATGTATGTGTGCGTGTGTGTGTGTGTGTGTGTGTGTGTGTGTGTGTGTTTTATAAAAATGATGTATTTCATACTATTTTTACTATTTATTGCCAAGTGGATCATTCTAGATGAAAACAGAATGGTTCTTTTGTTATTATTACTTTGCAAAATTTTATAAGCCAGCCAATAAGAAGAAGAGACTAGCATGGGGAAAAGATTACAAAAACTGGATACCAGAACAGTTCATTTGATGCATATGTTATTGTGCAGTATTAAAACAGAACAATTCTATTTTCATTGAGAAATATCCACTTGGTAATAAATACTAAAAATAGTATGAAATACATCATATGCTTTAAAAACAAACTGGGGTGGCTTAATATTTAAGGCACTTACTGTATATATATATATATATATATATATATATATATATATATATATATATATGCATTACTCTAACCCTGAAGAACCGTTGTGTGAAACCGGGAAGGTGGTGGCTCGCTTCTAGATTTCTTGTATTCTCGCTCTACTTTCGTACTTTCATATCGAGCACTTTATTGTTAAGGTTTCGTCTTATTGTTAAGGTTTCGTAAAGGTTTTTTTCTTTCTAACTGGCACTAGACGTATTGTTATTGTGCGCTGTTTGTTTCTTTGTTTTTTCTTCCCCCATTATTTAACCCACGAGGTAGTTCTCGTCGGGTTACAAGACGGTCTAAATTGCTGTTAAGTTAGCACTATTTTCGGAAATTTAGTCTGTTATTATTAGTGTTACCTTACTGTGATTAGGTTCATTACGATATATATATATATATATATATATATATATATATATATAACTTATACTTTAGAACATGTCACGCTACAATCCACTACAAAAGTGTACATTTGTTTCTAAATTGAAAGAATAATTTCTCATCAGGATATATATATATATATATATATAATTGAAAAAAAAAACAAAAAAAAAACAAAGTGAGAAGATTGGTAATCATCCCGGTTCACACTCCACCCACGTCTATTGAACAGGTTAAGAGGCTCATCACTTGTTCCCTGTTTAGGATGTGGTTTCCGGCTTTCTCTTTTCTAATCTTCTCACTTTGTGTTTTTCTTTTTCTTTTTTTTTTTCAATTGGAGTAGATAGATCTTTCAATCGCCCGGTTCACACTCCACCCACGTCTATTGAACAGGTGAAGAGACTCATCCCTTGTTCCCTGTTTAGGTTGTGGTTTCCGGCTTTCTCTTTTCCAATTTTTTCACTATTACGTAGCCCCCTGCACATCAGTGGCATTACCGTCTTGCTCTGGGTGATACGATTAAAAAAAAAATTACAAAGAATAGATATTCTGTTCGTACGAGGGCCCTTCAATGTGGTGTAATGGTTCAATCCCTACTAGTACTTCTTTTTTATGTGCCATGTCCTTTCAGGACGTAGGCGATCATGGTTTTCCACATCTCCCTGTCCCTTGTGGCTCTTAGCACGCCTTCTCCTGTTACACCATGCAAACCCTGTTCTGTCCTCCACTAGCTTAAGCTCATGAATTTAAAATATAAATGCATAGAAATTAGCATGGCCATAAAATGAGGAATCAGTTTATATATTGATTATAATATAGAATTGACCCCATTTTATACCCAAATTATAATTTCTTATAAACAGTTGGCATATATATTCTTCTATGTTCCCTATCCTTTCAGGACATAGGTGATCATGGCTTTCCACATCTCACTGTCCCTGGTGGCTCTTAGTAAGCTTTCTCCTGTTGCACCATGCAACCCTCGTTCCGTCATCCATCTGATCAGGTTCTTCAAATACGTTATCCACTGCTTTCCTCTGTCTCGTTTTCCCTCTATCTGGCCTGTTAGTGTCAGGTTTTACAAGCCCTACTTCCTCATTACATGTTCCAGGAACTTCAGCTATCTCTTCCTGATGCTCAGTATTAATTTCCTTTTCGTTTCCATTCTTTCCAAAACCTCATCATTGCTCACATGCTCGGTCAATGATATCCGCAGCATCCTTCTTTAGAACCACGATTGCCTTATACTTTCGGCTTTGTGTAACATCTAAGCTATGCTTAGAAAAAATAACCGTATTTTATTCATACAAATCTATTGAAAAAGTATGACAAGCATTAAAATAACTCATTGAGATTGATTTGCTGTAAAATAAGCAAACCAAACACAGACACCCACAAAATATGGGGATGCGATTCGGCTGAATTTGGGAGTCAGAGGCAAAAACAACCTTTCTAATATTACCTGGACCTGTTTCAATTGTTATTTTACAATATATGCGAGGACAAAATTTACACAGCGACTATAATGTTAATACAAACAAATATATATACGAAATTAAGGAAACTAAAAACAATGCCTAATTACAGGTATGAATAATGAGAAGCATTAATATGTATATAGATAAAAGCGTTAACTGCTCATATCTATGGAGGTGAATCAAAATTGACATTGGCGTAGAAAATTAATCACGTAAATATGCATATGGTGGAGAATTGTTACATAGTTTTCACATATATATAATTACTCGCTTTTATACATGTTTTATTACAAATGACAGAGACGATATTATGGTTAAGTTTTTATGTAATTTTTCATGTGGTCTTATGATTTTTTTCTTTTGAGTTACAAAAATAATGGAATCTTTATTGATAAAAAACAAAAACTCAACCCTCAATAATATTAACTACGGACACGCTAACAACGTGCTTACCGTGTTTGGTACATAAAATATACACACTACTCCACATCATACATAAGAGCACATACATTCTATCACACATAAAATAACATTCATCTTTGATAATGGCTAAAAGTATATCAGAAAGCGTTCGGATAAACAAAACATTTGGACAACCTTTATATAATTTATGGCCTCAAAAGAAAATCAATCATAAAGTCAGATGAAAAATACATAAAAAAAACTTAACTATAATACCTTTTCTGACATTTTCATAAAACCTACATTATATATATATATATATATATATATATATATATATATATATATTATGCGATAGATAAATAGTCGTCTAAATTAGGGAAAACTGACAATAACACTAACATCTCGTTTTAACAGATATATTTATTAAAATTATACAAAAATATCTTGAAATATTAAAGAGCTAATTTAGCGCCAATCACGACATGAAGATGCATTCTAAATCTCCTGAAGCTCTTCTGAGCCGTTTCCTTGTTTAAGTTAGTGAATGCTGCTATAACCCTTGCCTTCAGTTCATCTTTGGTCTTACAAGGAATATTGTTAATGTCTAGCTCAACTCGTCTTCACACACTGTAATCACAGGGGTTGCAGTCTGGAGAGTTACTTAACCAGATGTAAGTGGTAACATGGTTACAGAAATTGTTTGAAAGCCATGCCAATTTTATCCTGACTGTATAACAGGGTGAATAATCCTGTTATCATAGTGTCTTTTAGCAGCTACCCTCTTAACCTAGGGCAAAACTACCTCTTCAAGGTACTTGATGCAAAACTTAGTGTAGCGTTTGAGGTCCTGTGAGAAAATTAAGGATGCTTAACGTCGCCATCAGCAGTGATCACCCCAAGCACCTTCGTAATCACCATTAGACTTACCAATTCTTTCTAAATGCTCCCCATTGCACTCTACCTTTGACTAACTAATTGCTCGAAATTTTCATACTGGAGCTTCCGCCAGTGCAAATGTCAAGCAGTACAGCATGTCGTTTTCAAATTGTTGACAAAGGAAATAGCGTCATTTTGCTCTTTTTCTCACGGATGTTGCCCAACTGACCCTACTGTTGAGTGCGTCGTGAAAGTCAAAAGTAAGCAAATGCTCTTGCACGAAATTAAAGATTCAATATGACTACAATTTTCATGTTTCAAAATAAAACTGTCTCTCTTCAGGTGATATGTTAAAAATAGTTATTTTAACAACTATCACCCGGTTCACACTCCACCCACGTCTACTGAACAGGTTAAGAGACTCATCCCTTGTTCTCTGTTTAGGATATGGTTTCCGGCTTTCTCTTTTCCAATCTTTTCATTATTACGTAGCACCTTGCACATCAGTGGCGTTACCGCTTTGCTCGGGGTAATACGATTTTAAAAAAATATCACTTAAAGAGGAACAGTTTTGTTTTGAAACATAAACATTTTTGTGTAGTGATATTATGCTTTTATAAACCACTGTAATAACAAATTACAATATTAAACTCTGCTCTATATCGCGCGCTCTTTATAAAAGTAAATGTTGAACAGTGGGTTTTAAACTACGTGTTATTTCATTTTTTTGTAATATATATATATATATATATATATATATATATATATATATATATATATCTTATATATTATAAATTATATTTTAGAACATGTACATAATTTTTTCTGTATCTACTACATATAGTACATTTGTTTCGACATTGAAACTTCAATGTCTCATCAGGCGGTGTAGACAGGAATGGAAAGCCTCTTTTCATATATTTGGCCAGTTGTGTGTGGGATTTTGGCGGGAGTTAGTGGATTGATCGTTGGAAGTTTGAAGAAAGTTGTGTGGGTAAATAATATGGTTCATTAATGAGAGTCTTTGATTTCTAGACAGATTTAACATTAGCAGTTAGAATGTAAGTTTTTATTATCTTGCGACTAGACTATATCCTTTGGATATAGACTATATATATATATATATATATATATATATATATATATATATGTATGTGTGTGTGTGTGTGTGTGTGTGTATGTGTGTGTGTGTGTGTGTGTGTGTAATATGGGGGTGGAGGGTGACCGAAGTTGAGAGTTATCAATTTGGTTACATGAATTTTGGAGTCAATTTTTATTAATCTTTACTCGTTCTGACGCTCCGATGATTCTCAAAAAATGGCCATGGATGATGCTAAAATGCGCAAACTGTCATCAACACAAACTTTTATCGTCAGAATTTTTGTTTTATTATAAATAGGAATGAGCAATACAAATTTTATGCAAAACATTTTTAATCTTTTCTCAAAACGTGAGTTTAAAAATTCTTGTTCTGGCGTCAACCTGAGATCATAAATTTGTACAAGAAATTTAAATATAATTTTACAATGGAAAACAAAACTGTAATTCTCGCAAAAATCAAAATATTGTCGGATTTAAATTCAGTTTTTAGGACTTATGCAGAAATGAATGAAATTATTTTCGAAATGTTTTTTTTAAGAGATCTTGAAAAACATATATCTATATATGTGACGCCGCACATATATTATTTTTTGAAATTTCAAGTAATTCTTTTTTTTTTCTTCTTTTTTTCAGCGCTTTATGTTCATGATAGTTACAAGGTCAGGTTTACGGAGAATTTTACGGAGAATTTTACGGAGAATTTAAATCATCAAATTTTTTGGTCAAACAGGAACCCCAGTTATAGAAAATGTTCTAAATAAAATTAGAATCTAAATGAATTTATGTAGAAAAGCCGTTAATTGTTTTTATGAATCAAATATATTATAGATATTATTGTTTTACAAAAACATTTTTTTCATTTTTGAGATCCTAATTTATAAACTTTTAATTCTTTTAAAATATACGTTAATTTCTAGTGGTCAAAATATATTTTATTAAGCTCAAATGTATTTACTAATCATCAACAGAAAAGCGGTCCTCAGAAATTATAAAATAATTTTTGTCGTTGTATAAACATACAGATTCTTTATGAATACGTCCAAATATGACATTGTGAGAAAATGAGTGGTAACTAGAGTCAATTGATAACATATTGTCCATTTTTTAGTATATCTCCGCAAGTATTTTAGTAAGTATAAAGCCAACGAATTCAATAAAATATGAAAATATTTGAAAATTAAAAAGTTGTTAAAAAATATTAAGAAGGCATTTAAGCTGTATTGTAAAATCGTTACAATTAGATAACTTTCCAAAGCATGAGACTGTCGATTAATGTGTCGACACCTCACAAAACATCCACCTACTTGTCATAAAATGCATGGCAACGTTATTTTACATTCAAGTAACATATTTCAATTCAATTTAATTAAACATTAAATTAGCTGATTTTCCTCGATTAACGTTTCAGGAAAGTAGACATTATTTAAAGTAAATTTTAAAGAGAAATATATTTTGCTGTCCTATTTTTAAATAGGGAAGAATTTGTCGCGTTTATGATAATTAGAAAGAAGTATTAATTCCGATCAATGAACTTACGTTTGATAATAGTTGAATTAGATAATGTATAAGCTGAATGAATTTAAGCTCAAATAAAAGCGTCAAGAAAGTTTTTTAATTTTAAAAATATTTTAAAAGGCAGGCATCGCATTTTTCGTACTTACTTGTATATATATATATATATATATATATATATATATATATATATATATATACACACAAAGACAAGCTGTTGAAAATGTTTCGCTACAACCTCAGAAGCACATGTTCGCAAAACATTTTAACGCCTTCATACACAGACACAGAAGCATATATATATATATATATATATATATATATATATATAAATGGGACCCAACAGCAAGAAACCCCGCCACGATGATTGAAGATATCATAACGGTGTCACCCCGAACTTTGAAGTTGGCGTGAACCTGCTCATTTAAAATGAAAAAACTTTTGCAGTAAAAGTATATATCAGTTTATCTCTTCCGTTGTCTGATAGAATTTTTTTTAATCATATCACTCCGAGCAAGGCGGTAACGCCACTGATGTGCAGGGGGCTACGTAAGAGGGAAAAGATTGGAAAAGAGAAAGCCAGAAACCACATCCTAAACAGGGAACAAGGGATGAGCCTCTACACCTGTTCAATAGACGTGGGTGGAGTGTCAAACCGGGCGATAGTTTAGTATATCTACTCCAATTAAATTGTTTATATATATATATATATATACATATATATATATATATATATATATATATATATATATATATATATATATCGATGGGTATACATTTATATATGCGCACGTATTAGCATATCTCTTCTTATTTCCCCGCTTATATAATCTCTCTCTCTTTCTTTGTCCCTCTCTATATGTGTATGTATTTAAGAATGTTGTGTCAATATAAGTGTGTCCATTTATGTGAAAGAAAAGGAATAAAATAAAATTAAAATTACCTGAAATGTAGTCTATAAATAAATATACGTATATAACATAAAAACACATTTAACTCTACAGAAATGTACACATTAACGGTAATTTATGTGAACAAGTTTCAAAGCTAGAACATTTTTAGCTGCTAAACTTTGATGATAATTGATGTTATTAGAAATCCCATTCGTAAACTAAAACTTCATTTAAATATTTTTATGGCATAATTACATTTACGAATGCTTTTAACACACGCAGCGGACGAACACCTCTTATTTGGCTTTCTCTTTAAAACTGATCTTCTCCTTGGACTACACTCATTTTTTTTTTAGTTTGGTCCTCAGTTGTTGCAATTCCAAAATGTCAAATGAGTCAGTCAGTTAAGTGCCATACGTGATACACGCTTGGGCGATCATGTCTCGAAAGAGACATGACTGACTGGGCAGAAGGTTATCCCGCAGTAGGTTGCCATTGCTTTCTGCGGTAGACTGGTTGCCGACCAAGGCTATAGAACCCAGTCTGTCCTGCTATTTAACCCATAACTGGAAGGAAGAGACGGATTAATACCTTTCCCAAGGGTATTTGCGCGTAAGTGAATACAATGGATTCAACTGGAATTCGAACTCGGCTCCCCGGTTTCTCGTTCCGAGCCGATATCCACTGGACCACAACAAATGAGACGTGTCCCTAAAATATTGTTAGTGTCAGTTAAGATGCGTAACTAGCTTTGTGGGGCCTCAGACTAATAAATTTATGTTGCCTCTTAAAACAAATGTTCTTTAAGATTCTGGATGAATACTTATATTGCTAGTTGAAATGCACTAGAAAAAGTCCACATTTTAATTATTATTATTATTATTCTTTTTCTATGTACCTTGTTTTTTTCGGGACGTAGGCGATTATGGTCTTCCACGTCTCCCTATCCCTGGTGGCTCTTAGCACGCTTTCTCCTTTAACATCTCGCAGTCACCGTTCTGTCATCCACCTGCTCAGGTCCTTCAAATATGTTATCCGCTGCTTTCCTCTGTCTCTTTTTCCTCTCTATCTGGCCTGATAGTATCAGGTTCTCCAAGCCCTCCTTCCTCATTGCATGTCCCAGGAACTTCAGTTGTCTCGTCCTGATGCTCAATATTAATTTCCTTTTCGTTTCCATTCTTTCCAACACCTCGCCATTTCTCTCATGCTCGGTCCACGATATCCTCAGCATCATTCTGTAGAACCACATTTCAGCTGCTTCAAGTTTTCTCTTCATCTTTGTTGATATTGTCCAACATTCACTGTCATATTGAAGTACTGACATCACATAGCAATCCAGTATTCTCTCTTTTGTTTTTTTTTAATCAAATCACCCCGAGCAAGGCGCTAAGGCCACTGGTGTGCAGGGGGCTACGTAAGAGTGAATAGATTGGAAAAGAGAATGCCGGAAACCACGTCCTAAACAGGGAACAAGGGATGAGCCTCTACACCTGTTCAATAGACGTGGGTGGAGTGTGAACCGGGCGATATTTCAGTCTATCTACTCCAATTGAAAAAAAAAAGAAGAAACAAAAAAGAAAAGTGAAAAGATTGGAAAAAAGAAAGCCGGAAACCACATCCTAAACAGGGAACAAGGGATGAGCCTCTACACCTCTTAAATAGACGTGGGTGGAGTGTCAAACCGGGCGATAGTTCAGTCTATCTACTCCAAATGAAAAAAAAAAAAAAGAAACAAAAAAGAAAAGTGAAAAGATTGGAAAAAAGAAAGCCGGAAACCACATCCTAAACAGGGAACAAGGGATGAGCTTCTACACCTGTTCAATAGACGTGGCTGGAGTGTGAACCGGGCGATAGTTCAGTCTATCTACTCCAATTGAAAAAAAAATAAAAGGAAAGAAAAGAGTGAAAAGCTGTGTGAGATTTTTAAAAAGTCAGTTAAGTGCCATACATGATACACGCTTCGGGTAATCATGTCTCCTTCGAGAAATATATGACTTGGCAAAAGATTATCCCGCAGCAGCCTGCCACAGCCTTCTGCAGTAGACTGGTTGCCAGCCAAGGCTATAGAACCAAATCTGTCCTATTATTTGACTCATAGCTAGAGGGGATGAGATGTATTATATTATTAAGTCGTCTTCTTTGTTTCTAGTGAAAATTTTCTGTGTCTTAATACTTTACTCAGCTTCCGCATTTTCATTATTCTTTATTCATAGCTTATTTATCTTTCATAAATCTAAAGTGATGGTTCTGTGGCTATAACTTTTTCATAATCGAGTGAGTTATACACGATAATTTTTTTCTCGAGAATGCCGAACATAAACCACAATAAATTAAAAATAGCAAAATATCTTCACTTAAACGCGTTTCCATTTTACTGACTCAGAAAAAATATAATAAATTATTAGATCCTCTATCCAACCTTAATCAAATCACACCGAAAATCTCAGCTTTCGTTTGATCACTGAAGTTAAGTGGTGTCGATTCCGGTCATTATTTATTTAGTGGACCGCTTTGAACGCCCGAACATCGGCTATAAATAACCCACAAAGGTGAGCTATTTACATTTCTGGAACTGTTGTTTTCAACTTTTTGCCATACTCGCAACACATGGCCCAGTGTCTAAAAATCTTGGTTGGATCCAGTGATTTAACCCAAAGAGTTGTGAGTTCAATACCTCGTTACAGTAGATGGGAATAAAAACCTAGAGAGTTGAGTTAATGGGCCATAACTGATACTAAAACATCTGGAAGAGGCATGGCACATGAAACTAGAACAATCTACCCCACGTCAAAGAAATAAAAGGTTCAGTTAAAAATGCTGATCACTTGAAGAAGGCTTGATCGTACAATGACCGAAACGTCATGAACATACCAACAAATATGAGGACAACTGTTTGAACAATGTTAATACGGCAAATAATCAACGAAGGGTTGATAAGCCGTAAGAAACAAATCAACCAATTTGGGCTTGTAAAGAAAGTTGTGATTTTAAAACACGTCAACTTCAATTATGTTGTATTGACTCCAAACAGTTTTTCAACAGCTCATTGTATCCTTCTTTAAATTGTGTTAGATGAACATACAATGCCAAAACCCTTTAAGCAAAAAGCGAAAATTAAACTTCAAATATTTTCATGTTAATTGGTTTGATGATTTTTTCCTAGGTGAGCCGAATACTTGGTCACATCCTTTTACTGCTGAAATAGCTAAATGCAACCTTCATCTACTTCAATAGTTTCTTTTCTTACACTTCATACCTGTGGAATAGCCTTCCGTTTACTTGCTTTACTGATGAATACAATCTCCAAAGATTTAAGTGCAACGTCACTCGCCATCTTCTATCTTCTTGAATCAACTTCATCTCTTTTCCTTTCATAAATCCTCTCTATTCTCATCCTTCACTTTCGCTTACATTCCATGTAACCCCCCAGCTGACTAGCGGCATTCCCGTTTTGCTTAGGGGGAAATGATAAAATGTGGAGATACACCGATGTGAAATACAAAACTGTATCGGCTGTTAAGTACACCATGCAGGAACAGAAACAGGCGTTTATAAAAAACTGTTAATCTTTGCGTCATTTTTTCAAGCAAATTACAATATTAGCATATAATCAGTTTGCAGTAAGATATCAATCTTCTCCGAAGCATTCTTTTTAAATTGAATATGAATGTATGAAAACATCTGCTTCATCAAATCATTTCTCTCTTGCATAACAATATATCTAGAATATAAAAGTAACAAGAAGTCGCAAATTAGAGAAAGGACTCTCATACCTTGCTTGAAAGATGGTCATGAAATTATTCCATTAGTAGCAATACAAATGTGCATGAATTAAGCAAGTCTATCACCTCTTCTATATGTTTGAACCTGTGTCTGAATACATAATTATATTTTCTTTTACAAGACGATCGTTGATATTGGACGGAAGACGTTAGTTATATTCTTTGTAAACAAACCTGTATGTATACAGAAACATGTGTTATCTCCGAAATAACGTTATTGTAAAAAGAAATGTTTTCGGATTGAAATGTTCACAGATCGATCATAAACCCTTAAAAACTTAGATTTGCTCAGAGCTTTTGGATGTTTTCCCAGAACTACTTTGATTAAGTGCAACACAATCAATATTTCTCTATATATAAATATGAGTTGACCTAGTGTGGGTCAATGCTTTTATTCGTAATATTTTTTTTTCTGTATTTATTTTCCCACTATAAAAAATGGTGGGTGAAATCAAGGTCACATAACTGAATATCTCCACAGTACTACTCTACTTATATAACTATTGTTTAATTTGGGCAATGCTATCTGGCGATCTTAGAGGGAGATTAAATGGCGGTAAGTCTTTTTGAAAATACGATAACAGTCGCGGGTAATGAATTGAATATATATGTTCTTTACATTTAATGGTAGCATGGTATTTTGCCTTATGAATAATAATTTAGCTCCAGAAAGAGAATAAAAAACAGTCATATTTTTCATACACCCGATTTTCTATCTTATCGAATAATATTAGTGAATGCAAAGTGGTGGAATAAATAGCGGCTTAGAAGAAGAAACTCTATCACTGATTTCAAATTCCAGTCGAGTTCGTTATGTTCACTTCTTCTTCTATTTGCCCTGTCCTTTCAGGACGTAGGCGATCATGGTTTTCCACATCTCTCTATCCCTAGTGGCTCTTAGCACGCTTTCTCTTGTTACACCACGCAACACTCGTTCCGTCATCCACCTAATCAGGTCCTTCACTTCAAATATGTTATCCACTGCTTTCCCCTGCCTCCTTTTCACTCTGTATCAGTATCAGGTTCTCCAAGCTCTCCTTCCTCATTACATTGCATGTCCCAGGAAATTTAGATGTCTTTTCCTGAGGCTCAGTATTAATTTCCATTTCGTTTCCATCCTTTCCAAAAACTCATCATGGCTCACATGCTAGATCCATGATATTTGCAGCATCCTTCTGTAAAACCACATTTAAGTTGCTTCAAGTTTTTCCTTCATCTTTGATGATAATGTCCAGCATTCCCTGCCATATTGAAGAACCGACATCCCATAGCTATCTAGTACTCTCTTCTTTGTTTCTAGCGAAATTGTAATGTTTCTTAATAATTTACTCTGGAATGGATTCTGGAATGCTTCCTTCGCCATGCCAATTCGCCTTCGAATCTCTGTGTCGCACTTTCCGTCTTTAAATTTTTGTACCTGCTTGATTCTAGTATCCCCCACCTGTATTTGTCATATTCGGCTACCTTTTCTACCGATGACCATGCATTCAGTTTTCGTGCAGTTTATTTGTAGTCCATTCTTGTCACTCTCTTCAGCTACCTTCTGTAGGAGGTCTTGAAGTTTCCTTTCCGTGTCTGCTATCAGCACTGTATTATCTGCGTACCTTATGTTGTTTAAATTGTGGCCTCCGATGACGAATTCAGGCATAACTTCTAGGGTCCTCAAAATATTCTTGCTGTACAAGTTGAATAGATCCGGCGAAAAGACACGCCTTACGCCCCTTTCTATCTTTGTATATCTGCTGAATTCTTTACCAGTCCTTATACAAACGGTTTGCTGCCAGGAAAGTTTCTTGATTACTCGTAAATCTTTCCCAAATATATCAAGGCTGCTGAGCATCTCCATCAGTTATTTGACCATTTAATCCCTAATTAAAGAGATGGATTCATTTCTTTTTGCAAGGTCACTATTATGGAAATGAATGCAATATATTTGAATTAGAACTCGGCTGAACTATTCAGCTTTCTTTACCGACATCCGTCACGCTACATGCTCATCCTTGTTTTTTTTTGGGGGGGGGGCAGGCGTTTGGCTGGGTTCCAAAGGATCAATTATGACCATATGACCAGTTAAGACCAGTTTAAGAACGGATTTGAACCTATCCACTGCGCGAGCGGGATATAGGTAATATTTGATCAGTTTTCCCTGGCGTACGCGCTCAGGTTCCCCACGTTAAAACAGACCTTGTGTCACATCTCTCTCAAGTGGAGAAGAATTTTAAATATCCTAGATATCACCGGAAATCTAGTGACGACAAAAATTCCATAATCTCTCCAGCATCTTTTCAAATATTGTTTTTTTTAACTCAGCTTCATCGTGGCTTCTCGACAATTTAATCTGATCTTCGACATTCTTATTCTTACCCAATCTCGATTCAAGAGTTAAGACACAGTTTGAAGCATATTAACTAATGAGCTCAAGTCCATAATGTTTATGCTAATTCAACATTTTACTCATTTTTCGAGCACGTGAGCAATGACGAGGTTTTGGAAGGAATGGAATCGAAAAGGAAATTAAAACTGAGCATCAGGGAGAGACAGCTGAAGTTCCTTGGACATGCAATGAGGAAGGAGGGCTTGGAGAACCTGATACTAACAGGCCAGATAGAGGGAAAAAGAAACTGGGGAAAGCAGCGGATAACATATTTGGAGGACTTGATTAGGTGGATGACGGAATGAGTGTTGCATGGTGTAACAGGAGAAGGCGTGCTAAGAGCCACAAGGGATAGGGAGACGTGGAAAGCCACGATCACCTACGTCCTCAAAGGACAAGGCACATAGGACAAGAAGACTAAGATAACTATTCTTACATCTTGTTAATGAGATTTACAGAATGAAATGTCAAAACACAAAGCAATGAAAATAGGCAACAGGAAACCAATCCACAATCTTTCTCCCAAAATAATCAACAAATAAAAATGAAAAAGAAAAAATATAAAGAAAATTCACGATGTCCAAGAAAGACATGACATTAAAAAATATACTTTTGCAATCCTCGAATGAATGAAATATAAGAGAGATGAGAAAACAGCGGCTCGCTGTCATTTAACATTTAAGATGCGACTCGGGGAAATATGTTGGCTGATCTGTTTTTATCCTCAATATAAATTGTAAATAAGAAAAATATCAAGCTTTATAATTATATTATTAAGAATTGAGTTTTTTTTTTTAATCATATCACCCCAAGCAAGGCGGTAATGCCACTGATGTGCAGGGGGCTACATAAGAGTGAGAAGATTAGAAAAGAGAAAACCGGAAACCTCATCCTAAACAGGAAGCAAGGGATGAGCCTCTTCACCTGTTCAATAGATGTGGGTGGAGTGTGAAACGGGCGATAGTTTAGTCTATCTAATCCAATTGAAAAAAAAAAACAGTGAGAAGATTAGAAAAGAGAAAAACCTTTGGATTAAAATCTTTAATGTTAATGTGTATGTAACAAAAACATATGTGCCGATTTTCTTCATGTCTTGCGGCTCTCAATCTGAAATACCTAAACTTTATCGGATGTACCACATACATTAAACAAGTTTGGCTAGCTAACACAAAAATATAAAACAAACTTTAGCATATTCGTCACACACTATATATACAGTACTGTGCAAAAGTATTAGAACAAGGACTATTTTATCTTTTATGAGGAATCAAAATAAAGTTTAAAATCATCCCTGTCCTAAAAACCTCACTGAAATTCAAATACAGGTTGAAAAGCTAAACCTTTGTAAGAATTATATAACTAAAAATGAAAAGGAAGGAAGGAAGGCTACGGAATTTGAATTGACCCCCAGAAAGAATTGACCCCCAGAAAGCCTCGATCTCAGTCCTATTGAACATCTATGGGATATTTTGGATAACAAAAATTGCTACTTCGCAAAACACACTTTGGGGAAAAAATTCAAGCTGCTTGGCAGTAGATACCATTAGATACATTCAAGAAAATTCTGACAGAATGAAGGCTGTGATCAAAGCAAAATGTTATTATACTAAATATTAAATTTATTTTGTAACAAGTATTTTTTTCTTGTTAAAGCATTTGTTGAGTAAATAAAATAAAATTACTTGAGTTAAATTGTTTATTTTCTGTCAATATGCCTCATAAAAGATAAAATAGTTCTTGTCCTAATACTTTTGCACAGTAATATATATATATATATATATGTGTGTGTGTGTGTGTGTGTGTGTGTATGTGTGTGCACGCGCTCGCGCGTGTTTGTGTGTATTTTTGTTATTACAATGGTTTATAAAAGCATAATATTACTACAGAAAAAAATTCATGTTTCAGAAGAATACTATTCTTCTTCAGGTGATAGGTTAAAATAAAAGGTGAAAATGATTTATTCAACTTTAAAAATATAAGATGAATTCATCGTTATTTAGAAAATTAGAGATTGGTAATTGGAGAAAATGCTTTAGAAGTGTCACTTTCTTCAATCAAGATGAGAATTATGTAATTAGGGAGTTTTAATATTTGGATTATGAAAAAGAGCAGGAAGGTTTGGTGTCTAGACATGTCATTTTTTAATTTTGTCTGGACAAGATACATAGTGGGACCTTACATTTTTAAATGGGTAGACAATAATTTTTCAGAGGTTGTTGGATTTTAGACTTTTTTTATTGAACAGTGGGTTTTAATCTACATGTTCTTCCACTTTCTATATATATATATATATATATATATATATATATATATATATACTTTCTACATGTTCTTCCACTTTCTTAATAATATATATATATATATATATATATATATATATATATATATAGTGTTCAGCTGTTATAGTTTTTGGCGCTAAAAGTGTATTTTTTTTCAGTTGCTTTCTTCTTCTATGTGCCTTGTCCCTTCAGGACGTAGGCGATCATGGCCTTCCCCGTTTCCCTATCCCTGGTGTCTCTGAGCACTCCTTCTCCTGTTACACCATGTAATCCTCGTTCCGTCATCCACCTAATTAGGTCCTTCAAATATGTTATCCGTTGCTTTCCTCTGTCTCTTTTTCCTTCTATCTGGCCTGTTAGTATCAAATTCTCCAAGCCCTCCTTCCTCATTGCCTGTCCCAGGAACTTCAGTTGTCTCTTTCTGATGCTCGGTATTAATTTCCTTTTTGTCTCCATCATTTTCAAGACCTCATCATTGCTCACGTGCTCGATCCATGATATTCGAAGCATCCCTCTGTAGAAACACATTTCAGTTGCTTCAAGTTTTTCCTTCATCTTTGATGATATTGTCCAGTATTCACTGCCATATTGAAGGACGGACAGCACGTAGTAATCCAGTACTCTCTTCCTAGTTTCTAGCAAAATTGTCCTGTTTCTTAATACTTTACTCAACTTCTGGAATGCTTCCTTCGCCATGCCAATTCACCTTCGGATCTCTGTGTCGCACTTTCCGTCTCCTGATATAACGGTTCCCAGGTATTTAAATTTTTGTACCTGCTTGATTCTCTTATCCCAGACCTGTATTTGGCATTTTGGGCTGCCCTTTTTACTGATGACCATGCATTCTGTTTTCTTGCAGTTTATTTCTAATCCTTTCTTGTTACTTTCTTCAGCCCACCTTTGTAGGAGGTTTTGTAGTTTCCTTTCTGTGTCTGCTATCAGCACTGTACCATCTGTTTAAATTGTGACCTCCGATTACGAATCCATGCATAACTTCTAGGGTCCTCAAAATATTCCCGCTGTACAAGTTGAACAGATCTGGTTTACTGATTTATTAAAGGTATGTATGCAAGCAATATAAAGTGCTCAATATAGGGGTGGAGACAGAGCGTTGATACTTTTAGTGTAGCACCAATGAGTGAAGACATCATAACGGAGTCCTCAAGAAATATCTAAGCCGGCGTTAACCTGTTCAGCTGAAGTGAGAAATTCTTTACACTAAAATATATATATATGTATTTAATCATATAATTATGAAGTAATGTCTATATTTCGAGATACATTCTCTTCATCAGGCAATGTTGGATGTTGGATGTGAAATAAATATTTAGATTTAAATACAAAAAAAAACATCGGTTTGCTATTTATGCATATGGGAAGATATAAAATTTATGTGTGTGTTCTTAACTAATTAGAGTAAAAATTCGCTTTGGAATTTGCTCAGTAGTTTCTTTATTTTTTTCACTTAATATATATATATAAATATATATATCCCATAATATATCAATTTCTTTCCCTTAATATATATCTATATCTATATCTATATGGCAAATAAGAAATGTTTATCACTCTAATACGATTCACAGTGTATATATATATATATATATATATATATATATATATATATTATGAATTATATTTTAAAACATGTACAGAATTTTATATATATATATATATATATATATATATAATAAAAAATAATAATTAAAAATATTAAAAATATTTAAAAATAATATATAAAATACATTTTAAAAAAATCTGCACATGTTCTAAAATAAAATTTATAATAAGTATTCACAGCTCTATATATTATATATCGAGCACTGTTTTAAATTAATGTTTTGCACGTTGTAAAAAATTTTCTTCGTTCTGTATTCACTCGGATATATATATACTGAGTGAGTGGTATCAATCTCTTCCATAATTGACCGCAATAATCAGGGCATATAGCATAACTTATGACTATAGTTTTAACATATGTTTGTGTGTGTGTGTGTGTGTGTGTGTGTGTGTGTGTGTGTGTGTGTGTGTGTGTGTGTGTGTGTGTGTTTCACTAGATTCAGTACACATTTTTATTTTATTTAAATAGTAAGTGTGTGAAAATTTCCTAGCGCCCATTTTATTTAACAACTCGAAAGTAAATGGTAGCAAAATACATTTCAATGGAAAACGCTGCAAACATTCATTCATTCATGCAGAGAGAGAGAGAGAGAGAGAGAGAGAGAGAGAGAGAGAGAGAGACGCACGCACACATTAATACTACTGCCATAATTTGAAGCAAGTAGAAATAACCAAGATTATTATTATTATTATTATAATTATTATTTATTTTATTATTAATTTGAACAGATGGTTCGTCTGAGTAATGATTTTTTAAGGTAATTATATGCTTTTCCGTGCATTTCACTTTTCTCTTTTTACTTCAGAAATGTAATAATAATAATAATAATATATTCTGGTATAAAAATCAGGCGAAAGATAATCTGATCGTGAGTGAAGCGGAAATTTCAAGGGAAATAACTCTTCCGCCCCAAAATGCAAAATCAACAAATATTCAAATCCCCCGAGGCACACCGATCCTTCTTTGACTGTCATTGCCTCGCAACGAGTTTAATGTTTCAAATGTTAATACAACTACAACATAGACTAATATGTGAGATTTATTAGAACTTTTGCTGCTACTACTACCATCGCAGGAATAATAATGTTGACTGGGTGACTTGCATTCTAGTGAGATTTGCGTGCTAAATAACGAGAAGAAAAATGCTAAAATCAGTTAGAAAAAAAACCTTACTGACAAGCATCTGTACATTGTTGATGTAGGTGTGTATGACTGATTCCTTTACTTTAATTTTTTTAACAATTCTCTAAGCAAGTCATGATGCCATTAAAATGCAATGGGCGGAAAAAGAAAATGAATTTTAAAAACAAATTTGGGGAAAATATCGGAAATCTAAAAGTGCTACACAGAGATCCAAAGGCGAATTGACATGGCGAAGGACGCGTTCCAGAAGCTGAGTAAAGTATTAAGACGCAGAAAACTTTCACTAGAAACAAAAAAAGAGTGTACTAGATTGCTATGTGATGACAGTTCTTCAATATGGCAGTAAATGTTGGACAATATAAAAAAGAAAATGAAGAAAAAACTTGAAACAGCTGAAATGTGGTTCTATAGAAGGATGCTGTGGATATCATGGACTGAGTAATAATGAGGATTTGGAAAGAATGGAAACGAAAAGGAGATTAATATTTAGCATCAGGAAAAGACAACTGAAGTTCCTGGGACATGCAATGAGGAAGGAGGTCTTGGAGGACCTGATACTAACAGGCCAGATAGTGGGGAAAAGAGACAGGGGAAAGCAGCGGATGAAGGGCTTGAGCAGGTGCATGACAGAACGGGATCTGCGAGATCTTACATGAGAAAGCGTGCTAAGAGCCACCAGGGACAGGGAGACGTGGATGATCATGATCGCCTACGTCCTCAAAGGACAGAGCACATAGAAGTAGAAGATACTCAGCATGAAACAAGAGGTAAATCTCTTCTTCTGCTCAAAAGATCAGAATGGTGTGTAAACAGGACGATAAGCCAAATTATCTTCTTAAGTTGAGAAAAAAATGTAGTGAATAAAATCTCAAAGTTTAAACAGAGATATTAGAAATATGGAGTTGAAAGATTTTAGAAAGAAAAGGAAACTCAGTCCTAAACAGGAAACAAGTAATAAACATTTATCTTGTTCAAAAGACCAGGGAGAATTGCTTTGAAAAATAATATATTGTTTTCTTGATCGGTCTCCATGATTTTGAATTTACTATATCCTTATCTCTTCATTAATTAAAGACGTGACTAGAGAACCCGTTCTAATCTGATATTTAACCGATGAGTGGCGTGAACAGAGAAAATAGTTCCATAATTTTCTTAAAGGAAATTAGTTTGAAAGTTAATTCAACCAAACTATCGCCCGGTTCACACTCCACCCATGTCTATTGAACAGGTGTAGAGGTTCATCCCTTGTTCCCTGTTTAGTATGTGGTTTCCGGCTTTCTTTGTTCCAATTTTCTCACTGTTTTTTTTTTTTCAATTGGAGTATATAGACTAAACTATCGCCCGATTCACACTCCACCCATGTCTATTGAACAGGTGTAGAGGCTCATCCCGTGTTCCCTGGTTAGGATGTGGTATCCAGCTTTCTTTTTTCCAATCTTCTCACATTTCATTTTATTTATTTATTTTTTTTTTAATTGGAGTAGATAGACTAAACTATAGCCCGGTTCACACTCCACCCATGTCTATTGAACAGGTGTAGAGGCTCATCCCTAGTTCCCTATTTAGGATTTGGTTTCCGGCTTTCTTTTTTCCAATCTTTTCACTTTTATGTAGCCCCCTGCACATCAGTGGCGTTACCGCCTTGCTCGGGGTGAAATTGGAACTCGGTGCGTTGGTTCCATTTTTTGCCTTTGATAACCGTACTGCTATTCGCATATCATATGAGAGTCATTAAAAACTCTAGTGAGTTCTATCGTCAGTGGATTCCACATACTTTCGACATTGTACCGTACAGATGAAATCTACACTTAGAGAAACACTATTAGGAACACTCATAAAAGTTTTCAAAATTCGTGCGAACAGTAGCGAGTGGTTTTTAGAGCAAGGCTTTTGAAATCTTCGATAGACACGACAGCTCAAAATATTTAGTTCACACATAAAACGGTCAATACAGTGCAAAATAAATATCTTGTATTGCCTTTCTGAACGTTGGGTTAGTCTCATTACTAAAATTTACAGAAGCGTCATAAAGGATATTTAGGGTTGGTTCTCCATAAATATATTAAGTTGAAGCATAATGATTTTTATAGTTCTGATATCATCTACTATCGGACAATACTATTAGGAGAATACCAAGGGAAATTATAAATATAACATAGATATAAAGCTACAATTCTACAATATAAATATGAACCAATAAGACGCTAAATATGAACCAATAAGACGATTTTTTAACTTTTTAATATTGAGCCCTGACCAGAATTTCTGCACAAACAGAAAATGTAGTGTGTACATTTCTGTACACACACACACACACACACACACACACACACACAAGCAACATTATACATATTTAGTATGTGATATCATAGAAGTGAAAGTTAGAATGACGCCTATAAACTTGATACATGAAATCGATAAACGCTATTTGAAATTCGTTTTAGAAACCAATGTCCTTTTTTACTTATACCTTTAAAGAATACATTTCTTTTAGGGGACTGAATCCTTGATAAATCTTGATAAAATATTCCATTCCTGGTCTGCTCATGATAGCGGGAAAATGATAAATACATTTTTATACAGCAGAACAATGTTCGAAAATTCATGACAAAACGAAAAGATTTTCGTGTTTCGTACTTTAGCGAAAGCGATATTTAGGTTGATGGAATTAAACATGCACACAAATTGGAGGGGACGATAAAATATTAAACATATTAATTTAATTTTTTTCAATATGCGTTTGGGCTTATAGTCTAGCTGAATTCATTTAATTTAAAATGGCTAAACTATATACCCAAATACATATAAAAAACATTCAATTAAAAAAAGTTTGTAGACTGATTTTTATTTATTTAATATTGCAATGACATCCTATGAAAAAAATTGAACTGTTTTGAAGAAAATCGAAGAAATCAATTAAGACAGTCAGTAAAAAAAGCAGTAGATTTTGCTGCATATATTGTCGAGAATTATTTCCCAATGGTGGCTATCGAATTTCTTGTCATGATATCCAAAGCAATAATTTTTTAATTCGACATTGTTTTCTGCGTTGTTATGTTATGCCTTTTTCTGTTAAAATGATTAAAGTTATTTTTATTATATGAAGAAATGATCACATCGTTAGCATGTCCAAATCAGAGAGGCAGTTAAGTGCCATATATGATACATGCTTGAGCAATCGTGTCTCTTTCGATAAAATACTAACTAGGCAGAAAATTTTCCTGCACTAGGTTCCCATTTCGTTCTGGAGTAGACTGGTTCCCAACCAAGGCTATAGAACCCAACCTGTCCTGTTATTAAATCCATATCTGGAGGGAGAAGTGATGGATTATTTACCAAGTGTATTTTCACGAAAGTGAATGCAACGAATTTAATTGAAATTTGAACTCGGCTCTCCGATTTCTCGTTCCGAGGCGATATCCATTGAAACAAAACGCACGTTTTTCTGAATATATTTTGTGACCCCTAAAGTTTAAAATCTACAAAAAATTAAATACTTGATATAAAAGTTTATGATAATAAAAAAATAATGCCAGCATCGTCCCACATAGCGAAGCATGAATTTAAACTGGGAATACAACAAGGTGAAAGAAACATGATTGGCTGTCAGCGGCACCTATGTAGTTTTGCCTAAAAGCTACATGATGTAACAAGTTTCCGTGGTACACGATAGGTCTTATTAACCTACCAGTCGATATGTTTTTTTTGTTTTTTTTAGAATTCGAGACATTTATTTTGAATATTGAAAAAATTGATAAAATATGGTGACGGTATTAATCAGAATAAACGTGTGGCCCAATTTACAAAGAAAAATTCTACATACATAACTATGTCTGTTTTTTTAAGATCAGAGAAGGCAAAATCCTCGTACTCATGAGCCTATTCATCTGAAATTAACACAGAGAGGCACACGAGTAAGTCGCGTGTATTCAGACACCCACACAGGAAATTCTTCCTCTGACATTTCCCTCATAGACAGTTTTTTCTTAACTTTTTTTTTTCGGAATGTGAGATTTAAATCAGTGTATGAATAAAAAAAAACTGTGTTCTCAAGTCCAAACAGTAACAGGCAATGAGCCAAGGTAACGAGAAAGAAAAAAAATATCCTACAAAACAAAAACCCTCAAAAAAAGGAGGGAGAGACGAGACGGTGGATATTAAGGAGCTGACTGTTAGACGTGTGAGGAAAATAGTCATTTTTCTTTCTCACTTACCCGTTTGGGACTTTGACGATGGGAATTTGTCAATATGTACTAATTGTTGTGTCGTTATTTACAAAAAAGGTGAGCTCGTTAAAATTTTCATGTGTTTCCCTGTCTCGCAAAATTAATTCGTGGCATGATTCCGACGTCTCTTTATAAACATTATTATTAGTTTGTTTTTCTTCACTCTGTTAGAGAGAAGAAAAAAACATAATTAAAAATTTGCAGACAGGAAGCCAAGGAGAAGGGGAGGAGAAAACTAAGTATAAAACCTGTTATTACTGTTACTAATAATAACAATAGAATAGAATATTAAACATCCTGTGTGCAAATACATAAAAGTATCAATTCTATAATAAACGAACACAGAAAACCGGTCAGAAAAAGAATAATATACATTATTAGACAGGAACGATGATCCACTAGGCATCAATTGTCTCTTCAGACCGGGATTTTTGTATACATATCATGTATGGTGATATACGTTCTGAAGTATCTAATCTGTCAGGTATATACAAGCGATTACTCAGATCCATCGTTAAGGGTGCTATCGAGCACCCTACTTCTAAGAACATAATGATCTGGCGCTACATAATCTCAAACAATGATCTATACCAGATAAGAGAAACCACATCACTTTAGAATTTTCAGCAGCAGCAATCACTAAAATGAATAGCGTATGTAATTCGAAGAGAGAATATTGGTATAATCAAAATATTGACGTTCCATATTATTTCAAATAATGGGCTTGGATGGAAACTCTCATTAGGAATTAAAAGCGTGATTATATTAAAGTAACAGGAGAAACATATTTTCCATAAAAATTGGGATTTTATAAATTTTAATCGAAAGCAGTGATGTCTGCTCCATCAATGAATGCTAAATGTTTCCTTATAAGGAAGCTGTTAATATTACCATTACTCTTAACATAAATGCAAATAAAATTCTACAAAATTAAAAAAAAAACAACAAATAATTAACCTTGAATCTGAAAATTAAACATTTCAAACCGCACAGGTCATTAGACATGATTTTGTCATTGAGGTGTATATAAAAATATAAAAAGTATATAACTAAAAAAAAAGTATCTGATTTCGAAGAAATCACAAGAAACAACATCAAAAGTGTTGTATCCTGGAATGAAGAGATACACAGAGAAATGTAGATAAACTACTTTATTAACAGAGTGGTACAATCAAGATGTATATACAATATTTATCGTCTCTCGCTGTAGCAGGTGTTACTTTCCGAAGTCCGCCATAATGTCAAGCCCGTATTGTCTTTTATACATCCGTGGTACGAGCCACGATAAAACAAAAAGATAAAATCTTAATAGATCAGTCAGTTAAGTGCCATACGTGATACACGCTTGGGCGATCATGTCTCGAAAGATACATGATTGACTGGGCAGAAGATTATCCCGCAGTAGGTTGCCATTGCTTTCTGCGGTAGACTGGTTGCCGACCAAGGCTATAGAACCCAATCTGTCCTGTTATTTAACCAATAACTGGAAGGAAGAGACGGATTAATACCTTTCCCAAGGGTATTTGCGCGTAAGTGAATGCAATGAATTCAACTGGAATTCGAACTCGGCTCCCCGATCTCTCGTTCCGAGTCGATATCCACTGCACAAACAACCGGCAAATTTTGTCTTTGTCCGCATTTGCTCGACATAAATATCTTTTTCGGAATCAGGATGATCCCGGTATTGAAAATTTGCCCTTCATCTTCTGCTTGAACATTCATCATTGAGATTTGTGCCCCGATGAGTAGCAAACATTTATAATGTAAGATTTTAAAAATAAAACAAAATAAAATATAATACTTTTTAATTTATAGTGAGTTATATTGAGTTTCAAGTGACACGAAAACTTTATGAATTTGAATTTTTTTTTAAATTTCAGTTTAAAATATCTCCAAAACTATGTTAATGTCGAAAATCAATTTTATTTATTTCAAATGTCAAGGAATCAGAGTTAAAGTGCTAGGTTTCTTGAGGTGAGGCTTTAAAATTCCAATGAGTTTGTGAGTTTAAGAACTTAATTTTCACACTGAATTGTTGGACTTTCGGCCCAAACCTGACTTTCGGCCCAAATCAGACTTTCGGCCCAAATAAACCTTTCGACCAAATAATTCGAATTAGGCAAAGGGCACGTGTTTAATAAAGTTGATTTAACTAATCACAAAGCAAAATGAAAAGAAAGTGAAACACTGGTAAAAATACTGACAATTTTATAAAAAGCGAAGGTGACTAATTATAAAAAGTACACCCTGCTTAGTCTCGAAGAATATTGCTAAGGGAATAGAAAACTTTGAGATCAGCAAAGTGTAACATTATCTATGCAATAGCATTCCTAAAATATTTACAATTGTTGACCAGAGTAGTGAGTTACTGAAAATATTTTCTGTCATCTGAACTCCAGTGAAAAACAGATAACCTTAAGGAGTCTGAATCGGTAAAATAAATACTAAAATGGATGATAAATAAGGAAGAAATAGCACAGAATAAGAAGAATGAAAACATCTCTTCTCCAATCTTTTCCTTCTCACGTAGTCCCCTGCGCATCAGTGGCGTTTTCGCCTTGCTTGGGGTGATATGATTTTAAAAGAAATACTCTTTGAATGTAACCAAATGAGTGACTGCTCATTTCTTGCAGTTAATGTTAAATGAAAGAGGAACTCAAGATACAAACCTGGAAATTAAGGAAGATGTACACATCTCCCTCCAGATGAGGATGCCGAAAATCTTTGTGTAAATAAAAAAGGGAGAAAAAGAATTATCACTTATCGAAGACTGCACTCAGATGGTTAAAATGGGGTTCTTAAATGACCACTTATTTTTAATGATACAAAGTGACTGGAGGAGATTATAAAAAAAGACATAGACTAGGAAATCGCTTTGGAATGGAAGAACGATGGTTAGATTGATGCTGATAATCATTAGATCACTTGAAATTCTATAGAAGAGGAAATTGTTGAGTTGCTTAGTAATTCTGAGAAAGGTAATGTGCATTTGTGATTTACTCTCTAATGGCAGCCACAAAACAGTTGACGTGTAAAAGCAAGTATAAATGTAGAAAGGAATGTTTACAGATTCACAAAATCCAGTGAAAACATGTTCAGGGAGCGATGGGTAAATTGTTGTCATCTTATGCTCTTAATTTCGTGCAGATGCATTGTTTTTTGGGGTTTTTTTTGTTTTTTTTTTTAATTTTATCGACTGCGCAGTAGGCCAGAGTCAGTTGGGTTAGAGTCAATAGTACAATGGTGTAATTCACTTTGCCAGACATTTGAAAACGGTCTACTGGACTACTTGACAACAGCGCAGATGATTCGGAAAATGATGGTGATGTTATGCATCCATTCGACTCTCCACAGGGCTCCAGACTCAACACGGAGACCTAGTGGCTTGCGGGTGGCTGCTGAAAGGGCCTATGCCTGGTAAAAAGATTATTAACCATACCACACAAGCAAAAACCCTCATCATGGCCGTCAGACAATTTCTGCGAGTACATCATGCCTTACACCTGGCCAAGTAAATCTTCAGACTGCAGACCCCTCGATTATTATGTGTAGGGATCAGTTGCAGGAGAGGCCAACAAAACTCGTTGTAAGACCAAAGACAGACTGAATGCAAGGATTATGGCTGCATTCATCAACTTAAACCAAGATACTCTCCGGAAGAGTTTCAGGAGATTCTGAAGTCACATGCAGTTCGTGGTTGGCGCAAATAGTGTTTTTATTGAATAAATTAACTCATTCGTATTCAATATATTTTTGTGTAATGTTGGTAAATATATTTCTTAAAATGAGGTGTCCATGCTATTTTCATTTTTGCATCATTTAGACGACAATACATATATTTGATCTGTCAGTCTGTTCATTCATTTATATTGATCCAAATTCATTTGTTTGTGAGTGTTTGTATATATATATATATATATATATATATATATATATATATATACAGTTACTGTGCAAAAGTGTTAGGACAAGAACTATTTTATTTTTTATGAGGCATATTGATAGAAAATAAACAATTTAATTAAAGTAATTTCAACAAATGCTTTGACAAAAAAAACATACTTGTTACAAAATAAATTTAATATTTAGTATATCTTTTTGCTTTGATCAAAGCCTTCATTTTGTAAGGCATTGACATCACAAATATGTGATGGCAATGTATCTATTAGTATTTTCTGCCAAGCAGCTTGTATTTGTTCTCAAAGTGTGTCTTGCGAAGTAACATTAGATTTATCATTTTTTTAATCCAAAATATCCCATAGGTGTTCAATAGAGTAGTATCAAAGTAACTTGTTTAATAGAAAATAAGAACAATTAAATATAACTTCTTTTAATACACTTCTTTTGCACATAGTTTTAAATAATCAATATTTATTAGCAATTTACTTGGCTTTTCACCCTGTATTTGAATTTCAGTGAGGTTTTTAGGGAAATCATATCTATCCTAATACTTTATTTTCATGCCTCATAAAAGATAAAATAGTTATTGTCCTAAAACTTTTGCACAGTATTGTATATGTGTGTGTGTGTGTGTGCGTGTGTGTAGAGAGAGAGAGAGAGAGAGAGAGAGAGAGAGAGGCGGTTAGGCGGTTGAGAGAGACTGTGTGAGCGCGCTTGTGTGAGAGCAAAATTGAACGAGAAAGCGGAAATGTGAATTATATGATCATTTTGAAAAGAGAGAGAAACTTGACATCTTTTCAAAGATGCGGCATTATCATACTAATAGTGTGTGTGTGTGTGTGTGTGTGTGTGTGTGTGTGTGTAGACGGAGATACTATGAAAATGGATCGATCAATGAATATTCAGTCTGAATTAATCCTATCATGCATAATGTGTACTCTCAACGATTAACAAGTAACGTTAAAGTAAGTGCATTGACGACATAAAAGACTATATTAAAAAATAAATATGTCGGTAAAATAATTTATCTCTCTTTATCAAAAGAAGGTTCTATACATGAATGTATGGATGCCTGTAAAAGGATTAGTGTTATTATCATTATTTTCATGTTCCTTTTCTATGATATTTTTTGCTTTTAACTATTTAGCACTGGTTCAAAAGAACCTTTCGTTTTTAACAACCTAAGGCACAAATCAACCAATTTATTATAATTGAAATCTTCCCTAAACTTCTGAACAGGAATTAGGGGTTTATCCCTTTTTTACTGCTTAGGGTTGGATTTCTTATTTCTTATTCTGAAATCTATACTACTATCCTGTTCACCTAAACTATCAAATATCATTTAGTATATATATTTTTCTTTCAATAGAAATAGATGTTTGCCTATCGTCCGGTGCAAGCTCCCTCCTGGTTTTTTCAACAAGAGTAGAGTTTTTCCATTGTTTCTTGATCAGGTTTGAGTTTCAGGTTCCTTTTTTTTTCTACTCCATACTTTTTATATCTCCACCTAATCTCTAAAATTCTATTTACTGTTTATATTTTCTTTCAATAAGAGTATATAGGTTCGTCTGTCGTCTGATTCACATTCATCCATCGTTTTTTGAAGAGGAGTTGTGTCCCTTGTTTCCTGTTACGGTTCCGGTTTCTGGTTCTTTGAAAATTCATCTCCTTCTTTTTTACTCCAAGTAACAACCGACTGCACGTCTTGGTGGTATTATCGCCTTGCTTGGAATGAAGTGATTTTCTCAAAGCTAATGCATTAAGTATATGGTTCAATAATTTATTATTTGCCAGAGAGATAACTTGATTTTGGCAAAAGATATCCAAAGGAAGGCTCTTGTCATATTATTTACTAGCATTATAGCCCGGCGTTGCTCGGGTGTAATGAAAGCTTGAAAACTAATCCATGGTCCTGGAACTCAGACTCTTTGGAAGTTGGCACGAAATAATAAAAAGCAACAGTTGTTTCCAGTTAAAGTGAAACCGTAGACTGAAAGAAAAATGAATGGATGGAAGTCAAGTTTTTATTTCCTGGTATCGATATTAAATAAGTTTTTTTCGTCGTAAACTGATTTTTGAAGGCTAAATAAGTCCTCTGAGTAAATGGTATCACGGCTGAGAATAAGAACTACAATTATACCTACTTAGAGCCAAACCCGAAGCAAAAACTAAAATGAAAGGGCTGAAAGAAAATACAGACATACAGGCAGATAAACAGACACACACACACAAACATCTTGCCTTTTATATATATATATATATATATATATATATTATCGATTTTCTGCACTATTTTTAGAACTACAACCTTGAAACTTCTGAATATCGTTTCTTATGTCTTTGTCTATGAGTGTATCAAATTTGAATCAAATCGGACCACTCCTTCTATAATCCCATTTTTCGATTATCGATTTTCGAGATGTATCGGGGTACCTCAACACAAAACCTAGCTAAGAACGCTCGCAGACGCTTATAGTACAACTGTGTAAATTTTCAAGAAAATCGGTTCAACTGTTTCGGAGTCTATAGGTAACGGACACACACACAGACACACACACATACACACAGAGACAAAGTTCCATTTATAAATAAGTTTAGATAAATTTGTAAGCAAATGCGTTTGTATGTGTCTTTGTAAAACTTGGATGAACCACAGAAGAACAGAAGAACGACTATATCTATGGGAGTGAAATTCGAAACAGAGACAAGAGTGATAAAGCAAATTAGCTGTAAGGGAAGGGAAAAGGAGAAAGTTGACAAAAAAAAAAGAAGAGAACTTGATATTTTCCATCAAATACTATAAAATATTAGCTATGCAAGCAAGCGTTACACTCAGCCGTGACTCAGGACACGTTGGTGAGATTGAAAGCGTGGGACGCTAAAGATGTATTCAACAAAATCTAATGAATATCACTGAAATGCATTAGTACTCTTCGCCTTGGTGTAATAACGAAGAAGAAAACATTCTAAAATCGACTGGAAAAAGAAAGATGGCTTGTGCTGATAAGTAATAAACAAATAATTAAGAAACATTTCAAAACGTACAACCGTTCGTCGCTTGAACGAACTGTTGCCCTTCTCTCTTGCACTCGTTTATGAGCCTCTCGTTAATCGAACTGGAAAACCTTTTCGACATTCTTAATGTTTTCGCATATCAAATGGAGAGACAATGTCTAGTCTAAGCAATCGTTTTACATACTGAATCTAAAAAAGACCTATTTTTGTATCAAAACGTCTACATTAGTTTACCTATTTTAATATGTTTCCGCCAATGATTCTAAATTAAATATCGGCCTTGAAACTTTTTCTTTCTATCAGTGTCAGTTAAATACCATACGTGATACACGCTTTGAGCGATCATGTCTCGAAACAGACATGACTGACTCGGCAGAAGATTATCCCGCAGTAGGTTGCCATTGTTTTGTGCGGTAGATTGGTTGTCAACCAATGCTATAGAACCCAATCTGTCTTGTTATTTAACCCATAACTGGAGGGAAGTGACGAAATAATACCTTTCCAAAGGTTATGTGTGCGTAAGTGAATGCAAGGAAGCCAACTAGAATTCGAACTTGGGACCCCGAGTTGTCGTTCCGAGTTGATATCCACTGCACCACAACGCACATGTGACTTTAATTTATATACATCTATCTCCCCTTCCCTCTTCTCCTCCCACCTCTTTCTCGCTCTATCTATCTTAGTGTTCGTCGTACTCACATCTATAAATACTTTTCCTCTCTTTTTTATTATATTTTCAATAATTCAAATTAATTTATACATTTTTCGGATGAGAAAATAATTTCTACATTTTTTTAATATCGCAAACATACAGAAAATGTGCAATTGTAAATACTTAGCTTGAAGTTATACATAATACCATTAATCAGTAAAGCATATTTAGAGTCTTGCTGCATCTAGCTGTTTATTATTTCAGAAAAGTTATTATTCTTTGCACATACAATTTTTTGGCTTTCCTGAAGCTTCAAAATGACTATATTTTTTCTTCAGATTTGCTATTACGTGGCTTCATTAAAAGATGGCGTAAACTGCGTTCTTTGCATGACAAAGGTAGAATCTGTTGGTGCTTTCCAAAGGTTAAGCCTTGAAATTTGTCGCATAACTCCAAAGGTCAGGCTTTAAAATCTGTGGCTGTCTTTAGGGATTAGGCTTCGAAATTTATCAGTACTATCGCAGAGTTAGGCTTCGAAATCTGTCACTGTTCTATCAGAATTAAGTTTCAAAACTTTCACTGCCACCCAAGGGTTAGGCTTTGAAATTTGTCGCTGCTATCCAAGGGCAAGGCTTCAAAATCTGTCGCTTCTCACCAAAGGCTAGATTTTGAAATTTGACGCTGCTCTCCAAGGGTTAGGCTTCGAAATTTGTTACTGTCTCTAGCGGTTAGGGTCCAAATCCTGTCGCTGCTTTCTCAGAGTTAAGGTTTGAAATTTGTCGCTTCTCTCCAAGGGTTAGGCTTCAAAATTTGTAGCTGCTCTCTTATGGTTTGGCTTTGAAATTTGTCGCTGCACTTCAAGGGCTACGTTTCGAAATTTGTCGCTGCCCTCCAAGGGTTGAGCTTAGAAATGTTTCGCTGTCTCTAAGGGTTAGGGTCCAAAACCTGTCGCTGCTTTCTCAGAGTTAAAGTTTGAAATTTGTCGCTGCTCCCCAAGGGTTAGGCATCAAAATTTGTAGCTGCTTTCCAAGTGTTACGCTTGGAAATCATGACTATGACGTAGCTTCAAAGTGGATGAACAGTTTCAAGAAATAAATTCTGTTTATGATTAGACACGTTTTTGTAAACTAAGTGTAAGTGAAGAATGTGTAGCAGCTATAGAAAAATATTAGAATGAATTTAAAAATTTATTAATTTATCTTTTTTTCAGATTCATTTCATCATATATAGTTGCAAAACTATATTTACTTAAAAGTGCACGCATACATTATAAACTATTTGTTTAGCTGCATATCAAACGACTAACAAGGAAACTGTTATGGCTCCTTTCTACTAGGAATGGATTCCTCCTCTTACTATACATAATTACTTGCGTACTTCCGGAAGCAGATCAGCACGACAGTTTCTGCTTTGCGCATTGTCAAACTCTCTGCCTTCATTCGAGACTCCGCCGAAGAGTAGAGTCTTGTCTGGGGAACATTAGACATAAACTTTTGCCCGGGTTATATTGCCCAGATTACCCACATGATAAAGGCCTTGTGCCACATTTTGTCTTAAGTGGGGATGCATTTAAATACTGTTAAGACAGGCATTTGACGCCAGCTATTGGGCAGTTAAAGCCTGCTATTCGTCAGGCAATAAGCAGCGTAAATGTACCGTTCGGACTTACTTATTTCCATTTGCTTATTACTAACACTTCCTTTGTATATCTTGTTCTTGTTATACTAATACAGTGTTTTGAACATACCACCTGTGTTCCGTGTCTTACTTCTGGCCAAAGAGGTCACTACAACATTGCGGCGATTTTTCGCCACAACCACTCCACTACAAATTGGCGACGAAGATTTGCGTTAAGATTTGCCACAACAGAAACTTTAAAAAATCCCTTAGAAGTTAGATCTATAAATAAAAATCTTCAGGATTTCGTTTCGATAACCAGATTCTGAATTATGTTAAAAGTTAGAATGAAATTTGTCTGGATTTCTAGGAAGACGTGTTATCAAAGTGCGTTTTCAACAAAAGTTATATAAAGTCAGTTATTAAGACATGCCTTGTAATAACTTTTTTCTTTAACTTATTATTTGTGTAGATTGTTAACATGTAAAAAAATAAAAATACACTTTACTTTATTAGTTCAATTATTGTGGTATTAAAAAATGTACAAAATATTCTATTCTTATCAAAGCTAAAAAAAGATAATAGCCACAGAAAGAGGAGAAACATAAATACTGTCTTTAGACCGACACGGCGGAGTGTTTCTTCTTGTGTGACAAAACACAAAACAACTGTGCAGTGAATATATTTGCTCATGGTAAGTCACGAAAAACACGATGTAAAATTTTCTATTTTCTAAACATAACGCTGCATGTGTTAGCAATCTGCAGATAATGAGACCTTGGGCTATACTTGATAAATTTAGCACTTTTGACATGTGAACTTTAACTGTTTTTTTGTTTTTGTTTTTTGTTTTTTTAAATGCTGTCAAACGCTATAGACATAGAAGGTAGCCACAAGTATAGTTATCTTACTAGTCATCTGATATAAATTATTTGAATTGAAGAATTGGGTTTTGCGAACAAGGACATTGAAGTGTCACTTGTTGTCACTTTTCTAAAGATAAAACACCGGAGTTTGGTCCGTGCTACAAAACTATCCGAGGGTAACAGATATATGCTCAAGGACAGCTAGAAAAAGCAAATTTGTCTTATAGATATCGACTCGGAACGACAAATCGGAGAGCCGAGTCCGAATTCTAGTTGTCTTTCATTCACTTACGCACAAATACCCTTGGGAAAGGTATTAATCCAGTTATGGGTTAAATAACAGCACAGATTGGGTTCTATAGCCTTGGTCGGCAACCAGTCTACCGCAGAAAGCAAAGGCAACCCTCTGCGGGATAATCTTCTGCCTAGTCAGTCATGTCTCTTTTGAAACATGATCGCCCAAAGCGTGTATGACGTATAGCACTTAACTGACTGAACAGAAACTTAACAATTTATAAATAAATTTTAAGGAGTGAATATATTTTTAGACTGCTAAATTATTCAATTTTTATAAAAATCTCATCTTGATACTAAACATTTCCGGAAAATATTATTGATTTATTTAATATTGAAAGATTCATTATGCTGTCTCACAAATTTGTATTTAGATACATTGTGTTTATTTTTAATTTTTCTAGCTGAATTGTTTACATAATAAAATGGTATTGCACATAATTAGTCCAACATCAATTTATATTTTATATGAATAATAAATTTTAAGAGGATGTGCATGGGTGGATATCGGCTCGAAACAAGAAATCAGAGACGCGAGTTCGAATTCCAGTAGAATTCGTTGCATTCACTTACGCGCAATTACCCTTGGGAAAGTTATTAATCCGGATTTTCTCTCTTCAGCTATGGGTTTAATAGCAGGGCAGATTGGGTTTTATGGATTTGCTTGGCAAGCAGTAAGTAATGGCAACCTACTGCGGAAAAATATCCTGCCAAGTCAGTCATGTCTTTTTCGAGATATGTTCGCCCAAATGTGTATCACGCATGGTACTTTATAAAAATTGTGATGTGAGGGAATATATTCGGGTAAAGAAGGTATGAGACCCTAGCAAACGTGTGAATAGGGAATAGACACTAGAATGCAGACTTAATAAATTTGAATTTCAAGAAGAAATTGAACCTTTTTAAACACAAATATTGCTTATATTTTCGAAGATACTTTGAAATTTTCTGTTGATTTATGATTGCTTGCTCTCCCACTACAGGAATGATCCATAATCATCTTTTGTGTAAAGATTAAATGCATGCAAATTATCAGTGGGGTATATTATTCTAATTCCGTGTGCGATACCACTTCCGGTAGTCATTTAGTTATTTCTCTTTAACTCAACTCTCATGTTACACTGCTTTAGCCTCGTATTGAATTCACAAATCCTTATGTCAAGTCACTGTAACTAACTTATATCCACTATGCAATGTTTCCTGGGGTGTATTAACGTCTGGAATTTACAAGCCTAATGTTTCAGTAACAACTTTTTACCAGCGCTCATATTGCAATCTTTGACGCTAATAATTTTTTTCTAGAAATCCGTATTACTGGTACCCATATTGTATTTATTTCGATGCTTGGAAGTTTTTAGAGGCCTTGTTTAAGTAAAGTTTCTGGGGTATAACGCATAATCCTGAGTTATCACTATTTGAACGCTAAATCTCTAGGTTACGTTGACTCGTAATTTCGTGCTAGCATATTCAAAGAATTTTAATTTCACTCACAAGATTTGAGTCAACCCATCGTAGGTTTCACAAGCCACATCCGAATTGTGCTGCATGCAGGGATCATTTTCTTAAGTTGATTTTATCAGAGTCAAATCCTTGACAAATAAACTTTAGCAAGATACGAATCCGAGTAGTTGCTTCCGGAAAAACATAGAGTAAACATAAAAATGGATAATAAATAAGACGAAATTAGGTGGATCTCAAAGAAAATGGAATAAAGTTGTAGGAATTCTATCCACAAAGAACTGTGCAAACGACGAAAATTCTATTATAGATCAATTATTTTTTTTTACGGATCAGAATCTCTTTTAGAGAATGAAAACATAAACTCCAAATCCAGTTTAGATGATCAGACCGAGTGAAATTGAGGGGGAAAAAATCAGTGGATTTCAAAATGGCAGCAAATCAAAGACAGACAAAAAGAAAAAAGTTAGATAAGGATTTGGACGTCACAAGCAAATTTAATTATGTCACATAAAGAGAGAGGTTCTGTCTAGGCTGGAATCAGTAGATCAAACTCGAAAAAAAACTGAAAATGCTGATAATTCGAGGGAGGATCATTGCCTTTCAGGCAACAGAGAAAACATTGAAGGGGTTGGGGAAATTAAGGAGATCGGCCATTATTTTAACCTTCTATTTAATTTGTTTTAATATAAACATCCCCCTTGAAAAACATACTCTTTGCAAAAATATACGCCTTGAAAAAATAAAATCCGATTTTATTAATTATAAAATTTTTTTTTTGGTTTTCATTCAGTCAGTTAAGTGCCATACGTGATACACGCTTTGGGCGATCATATCTCAAAACAGACATGACTGATTGGACCTAAGATTATCCCGTAGGTTGCCATTGCATTCAGCGTTAGACTGGTTGCCGCCTAAGTCTGTAGAACCCAATCTGTCGTGTTATTTAGCCCATAACTGGAGTGAAGTATTTGGGTGCAAGCGAATGCAAGAAATTCAACTGGAATTCGAACTCAGCTCTCCCATTTGGTGTTCCGAGTCGATATCCACTGCACCACGCCGGACATTCTTTGATTCATTAACATTCCAAACAAACGACAAACAAACGGACGAAATAATGAAAAGAGTTTTCTTTGAAAAGGCGCTGTGGTCATCATTTTGTGCTTTTTTTTTTTAACTTTGATGATGTTTTTTTCATTAAAAGCTAAAGAAATATTCAAAATTAGTAGAAAATTTCTAACATAGCTATTTACAGCTACAATGCCGTTATTTTCGTCATGTTACTATAGCTGTTCATGATAATTAAGCTTAGGATAGAGATTATATTTTGAATGTGCTCGGAGCGTATAGTGAAAACTGTGAGGAAAATTCAATTTCCAGCCAAGCATAATGCATTTACTTTCACACAAATAAATTTCAGAAATATAAGAATTCATCTTTTTAGGCAACTATCGTTTAAGTAACAAAACAGACTTTGGCACGACTCTGAGTTTCATGCGTTATGCAATCATCAGGTGCATAATTCAAACTGACAGTTTAATAGATTAGAATTTAAGCTTACACGATATTCATGGGAATTAAATCTTATAAAGTTAAGTTTTTTAATAACAAATTAAAAATTAAAGCATTCTCCGGTTACATGTGGATAAAAATTTAAAATTTATATGTAAAATTTAAAATTAAAAATAAAATTAAGTTTAAAAATAATAAAATTCAGGGTGAAGAAATCAAAGGGACGTAAATCATGAGACTTAAAAATTTTAATATTCAAATATTGCATGTACATATAAAGGTAGGGACAATAAAAATTTTAAAATATTAAATAAATAAAATGAAAATAATAATAAAAATGAAAATAAAAATTAAGACGTAAAATTTAGAATTAAGTAATAAAAACGTAATGAGCAAAAATACAAGGGGTTTAATTCATGAGTGTTAAAAGTAATATTGCGGGAAAAAGAAAGAAAGAAAGAAAGAAAGAAAGAAAGAAAGAAGCAAACGAAAAGAGGGTTCTATAGTAATCTAAGAATTTAAGTAAGTATCTCAGCATGTGGCCATTAAATCTCTTTTTTTTATTAAGCAAATTTAGATTCTTGGTATGGTTTATGATGACAAGTTTTAGCTATAGATTACTTTTGTTTCTTTTTCCATTGTAATGTTTGGATTTAGCTACGATATTCTTAATAATAATCGGGTTCTTACAGTTGTTTTTTAATTTCCATCAATGTATGGATAAAACAGTATTTACTGTTGTTTAAAGGCAACATGTGGTTGTTAAATCTTATATTCCACCTGTTAGAAGTACATCCAAAGTAAACTTTAACATCATTATTATCAGAACTAATTCTAGCTCTATAAAAATACTTTCGGGCATACACTGGCCATTCAATGGGCAGGTTTTATTTTTTCGACAATTGCAATTACTTTTTTGGAGGGGGTCATTTTTACTATTACTTAGGTGACGGATGTATATTGTGTATTTGAACTGGACAACAATCACTCTTTTATGCAGGTTTCATTAAGAATGACAGACAAGTTATTGTCATTATTTTTTTCATATAATATTTCATCTGTTCTTATGATCTTTAAGCACATTGTTACCGTGCTGATAATACATGGTATTATATGAAATAAAATTACTTTAAAAAATAATGATAATACATTGTCTGTCATTTTGAATAATCAACATTATATATATATACACACTACCGGGCATAATTATTTAGCAACCCTAGTTTCTTTAAAAGAATTGATGTATTTCATATTTTCTTAGTATTTATTGCCAAGTGAATAATTCTAAATGAAAACAGAATGGTTATTTTGTTATTATTAATTTGCAAAATTTTACAAGGCAAGGAAGCAAAGATGAATTCGTCCAAATCAACCAAAATTTTCTTCAGTCTTTCATTGATGAAGCTGTAATATAGCTAATTATTGAATATTTATAAATTCATTTGATGCACATTTTATTTTGCAATATTAACAAAAGAAACCTTCTATTTTCATTTACATTTATTCATTTGGCAATAAATATTAACAAATAGTGTGAAATACATCATTTTTTAAAACACTGGATGGCCTAATAATTATAGCCGGTAGGGTATATATATATATATATATATATATATATATATATATATATAGTTATCCGCAGACAGATCTGTTTCGCTGTATCACCGATAATCAGTACGGCTAGACATTCGATTGCTTTTAACCCAGGATTGAGCCCCAACCGAATTAGCATCAGTGGGCGATTCTACTGCTGAGCTATGGACGCTCGGTAGAAGGAGGCAGACTTTTAGTGTATGATGTATCATACGCCCATAGCCAGAGTGCTATATTTCATTACTATATATATATATTCTTGATTCTTTTTCCGTAAGTTCTCAAAATGTTGTGGCTAATATATATATATATATATATATATATATATATATATATATATATATATATATAGCCCGGCATTGCTCAGGGGTAATGAAAGCTTTAAAACTAATCTATAGCTCTGGAGCTCAGACTCAGCTTAAAGGATATTTGTGTGAAGTTTGGTGAGAATCGGATAAAAATTGTGGATTTGTATAAAGGACATACAGACAGATAAATAGACAAAAAACACAAACATCTTTCCTTATATATATATATATATATATATATATATATATATATATATATATATATTATCAATTTTCTGTACTATTTTAAAAACTGCAACCTTGAAACTTCTGAATATTGTTTCTTATGTATTTGTCTATGAGTGTATCAAATTTGATTAAAATCGGACCACTCCTTCTACAACCCGATTTTTTCGATTATCGATTTTCGATATTTATCGGGGGTGCCTCGACAGAAAACCTAGCTAAGAACATTCGCAGACGCTTATAGTACAACTGTGTAAATTTTCAAAAAATCGGCTCAGCCGTATTGGAGTCTATAGGTAACGGATATACACACACAAAAACACACACACACAAAATTTTATTTATAAATAAGTTTTGATATATATATATATATATATATATATATATATATATATATATATATATAAAAACCTCAAAAAACAGAGAGGATAATCAAAAAATGTATCTAATTCATGTAAAATATTAAATAGATAAAAATAGAGAACTCAATGTATATCATACACAGTAATATAAAATATTGAGAAGAAAACTCAACTGCATAATTAAACAGTTATAAATCCAGAATTTATTTTGGCATTTGAAAAAATTTCAGAATGCTTTGTCAAACCGGTCGTTATAGATTTATATTGCTATATAACGAGAGCATTTATATATAGTTATTATTACTCTTATAATGATAGCATATTGCAACACACAACTATAAAATTGTGGTGTTCAATGCACCATCATAAGGCAGTGAAATGTGGTTCAGTTACGCTGATTATGGTGTATTGAACACTAAAACTATATAAAACAATAACAATAACTATATATATATATATAAGTCTAACCGTACTGATGAGTTGTGATACAGCGAAACAGATTTGTCTGCGGATGACTATATATATATATATATATATATATATATATAGAGAGAGAGAGAGAGAGAGAGAGAGAAAGAGAGATAGATTATAACATTAATAATGACTATATATATATATATATATATATATATATATATATGCGTGTGTGTGTAATCAGTGTTGATTTTTATAGTAATATAAAGTTACATCATTGTGTATACAGTAATATAAAGAGCTTTAGTTAATAATTATTAAGGATTCAGACGAATTTATGTAATGGTACGTCGCTAACAAGAATGTTTAATTGGGGAAGTCATGTTTGCATGAAATATCATAATTTCAATTTTATCCACAATATATGGGCTTGTGTATATGTGTATGTATGTATGCATGTATATATGGCTGTGAATATTAATTTAATCATATTCGAATTTTGAAGGCATGCACTTTTTGTTAGTATCAATGCATAAATCATCAGCTGAAAATCTTTTATTTCTTTTATTTAGAAAAAATATTCTAAAATTAGCCACAAATAGGCAAAACGACAATTTTCACAAAAGTGAAACAAACAAGGCCATAAACAATGACCTTTAAACAATGACCTTTTACTTTTCAGTGACGTATTTAATATTTGTATTAATCATCATCTTCTTCTTTTTCTACCTGTTCTTCTTCTTCATCTTCTTCCTCATTCTCTTCTTCTTCTACCTGTTCTTCTCCTTTTTCTTCTTCCTTCTTCTTTTTCTTCTTCCTCCTTCTCTTCTTCTTCCTCCGCCTTCTTCTTCTCTTCTTCATTTTCAATTGCTAAACAACTTGGTTGATTTGAAGATTTGCAGGAATGAATATCACCTACATCTTTCTTTGTAGAAAAAAACTTGACGCAACAGAATTGTGGTTTTACAGAAAGATGCTGAGAATACCATGGATTAAAGATGTGAGCAACAACGATCTTTTAGGGAAAAACAAAAAGAACACTTATAAGTAGCATCAGTAAGAGCGTTAAAATTTCTAGGATCCAAAATGAAGAAAAAGGACATGAAATATTTAACACTCTCAGGACATATTGAAGGCAAGAAGGACAGGGTAAACTGCGCATAACCGACCAAACGAGTTTAGGCAAATGATTAATAGGACAGTGATTAGCAAATATTGCAAAAATACAATGTATTCTAAGTGCTACAAATAATAGGAATTCGAAGAGAAACATGACTACCCACGTTCTGACGAAATCAGCCCATAGAAGATGAAGAAAAATTCAAACGCCTTCTTATATAATCTTTTTCTCTACCGCCTTTAAAATTAGATTTTAATATATATATATATATATATATATATATATATATATATATATATATATATATATATATATACTAGCAGTATAGCCCGGCGTTGCTCGGGTGTAATGAAAGCTTTAAAACTAATCCATGGTTTTGGAGCTCAGACGCTGCCTAAAGAATATTTGTGTGAAGTTTGGTGAGAATCGGATAAGAATTGCGGATTTATATAAAGGACATACAGACAGATAAGCAGACACACACGCACAAACATCTTGCCTTTTATATATATATGCATATATTATCGATTTTCTGCACTATTCTTAGAACTACAACCTTGAAACTTCTGAATATCGTTTCTTATGTCTTTGTCTATGAGTGTATCAAATTTGAATCAAATCGGACCACTCCTTCTATAATCCCATTTTTCGATTATCGATTTTCGAGATGTATCGGGGTACCTCAACACAAAACCTAGCTAAGAACGCTCGCAGACGCTTATAGTACAACTGTGTAAATTTTCAAGAAAATCGGTTCAGCCGTTTCGGAGTCTATAGGTAACGGACACACACACACACACACACACACACACACACACACACACACACACACACACACACACAGAGTTTCATTTATAAATAAGTTTAGATTTAGATATTCACCGGTCACTTTATAAGGCATACATTCTAGTACCGTATTGGGTGCAGTTTTGCGTTTTGTACCACGTCAATCCTTAGAAGGATTGCGATGATATTCTGGAAGCTCTTTCGAAATTCAAGTCCTGCTTTTATTATGACACGCCGTAATTCTTCAGCATTGGTTGGTTGCGCATGAAAGATTCTTTTGTCCTTTTCTACGACCGTGCCTAAAGAGGATTGATATCGGGCGAATGTGGAGGTCATATAATACAGAAAACCTATTGCTATATTCCATGATTAAATTTGACACGATATTTTTTCATTTGTGACACGGTGCGTTCTCCCGCTGGAAAAGATTCCAGACTAACTTTTTCATCATTGCTCTGGAACCGTTCCATAAAGCAACTTTAATCGACCCTAAAAAATGTTAAAACATCCCCAAATGCAGTTATATATATAGTCTATCTAGGCAGCAGAAAATTTTCTAAACATATACGGTTAAATATGAGAGACAATGAATGTCTATTATGTTTAATCAGGAGACAGAAATTCTCCAATATTTTGATAATTTTTTATTAAGTTGTTTCTAAGCTTTCGGCTCACATGAGCCATCTTCAGAGAGGTTACAAGGATGTTAAGATAAAAACATCCACCATCAGAGACGAATTTTTCTTGTGTTGACATAAGACTTTGCTAAACAACGATAACAGTTGCAAGTAAACGCAGTTCATAAATGTGTAATGCGGTTCTATGAGAGCTCGAAATGATTACAGAACCATATATTTAAATGCAATGGAATGTGTTATGACCAGATTTAAACGTGTGGGTTGTTTAGATTTAATGTAGATCAACTCCAATATCTGAAGGTTCTTTTCACTGTGTGTATGAGTGAGGATTATTGTATTGTTGACTAAAGTCTGTCTGATATTATCTACGTGGCTATGTTTCTCTAAGAAATGTTGTTTAATTGTACTCTGATCAGAAAGGTGACAGGTAAGTCTACGGGAGAGCGTGGTTGTAGTAAAATCAATATATGTAGTGTTTTAATATATATATATATATATATATATATATAGTATTGTAACTAAATTGTTGAACTCGTAGGTTTATTACCCTTTTATTCATGCATTTACATTTATAAAGAGTGCTCGATACAAATGTAGAGCGTTATACTGTAATGGTTGTTACAATGTTTTTATAAATTCATTGTAGCAACCATTAGACTATATATATATATATATATATATATATATATGTGTGTGTGTGTGTGTGTGTGTGTGTGTGTGTGTGTTTGTGTGTGTGTGTACATACAGGTGTTCATAAAGTCCGTGTGCACTTTAAAGTTATAAACGAACGTTAATGACACCCTATATATATATATATATATATATATATATATGTGTGTGTGTGTGTGTGTGTGTGTGTGTGTATAAAATAACAGTTGTTATTACCAAATATGAGCAGAATTAAAATATTAAGGAAATAAATTTAAAAATCTAAATTATTTAAGAAATAAATCTATGTCTTCTTATATATATATATATATATATATATAGAGAGAGAGAGAGAGAGAGAGAGAGAGAGTGAGAGAGAGAGAGAGTTGAATATATGGATTGAAATCTGACAAAATGAATAAAATATGTAAAGAACAGTTAGAAAAAATGTTTTTAATCTGTTTCATTTTAACAAGCTTCTTCAGAGATATTTAAAGGCGATTCTCTGAAGATTATATATATATATATATATATATATATATATATATATATATATATAAGTAAAGAAGAGGAAGGAAAAAGTATCTTCAATCCAACGTGATTCACTTTAACAAGATTCTTCATAGAATCGTCTGAAGAAGCTTGTTAAATTGAAACATTTTAGATTAAAGATACTGTATGAGTGTGTGTTTCTTATTTAAGAAATATTATAAATTTTAATAAACATAAAAAGAAATTCATATTTTTTTATATTTTTCATAGAAAACAAAAAATAACGCATAAAAGTTATTCAAAATTCTCCCAAAGAGAATATAAATTTCTTGTATTTATCATTAAAACAAAATAATTTATGTTGCAATTAAATCCTATGTATATTGATTTTTAGCGATAAATACCAAAGATAAGTAAATTTAAGACTTTCACACTTAATTTTCATTCGTTTATCGTTTACCAGTTTAAAAGGAATCCCTTAAATTTTGGTTTTAACCCAGGATTGAACCCCAACCGAATTGGCATCGCTCGTGCACCAGCGGGCAACATTTTTTTCACACTCGCTATTATTAATGAGATTTTTATATTTGTCTATAATTCTGAGATGACGCAGTATTTACACTATTTACATTGTTCAGACTGTTGTCCTCATCTTTATTGTCATATTCCCGATGTTTCGACCGTTGTACATTCCGGCCTTTTTCAGGTGATTGAAATGTGGAACCGAACAATTCATTTTGATAACTGGCGTATATTGTTCTCGTTCCATGAGACATGCCACTTCTGGATGTCATAATTATCTTCCTTTGACTCAACTCTCTATGGTATTTATTCACCACTGCTGTATTAAACTCATAACTTGTTACGCCAAGTCACTAGAACTAACCAACACTTTTATCCACTGGGCCATGTGTCCTCATTTTCAAAATAAAGGGTTCAGTTCTAAATTCTAATCATCTGATAAAAGCCTGAGCGTACAACTTGCTGAAACTTCGTGAATATGACAAAAAATATGTGAACAATAGTCCGAACAATGTAAATAGTGGAGATTTTTATCTTATGAAAAGAGTTCCCTTTAGAACCGTTGGAAACTATTTAAAAAGTTTATCGTCTCCAAAAACCTAAGCAGTCGCGTTACGCTTGTCATCCACAGGTCGAAGAAACGAGGTTAATTTCAAGCATTACTCCTGGAATTGTGATATCTCGACATGGTGTAATGGTTAACAAACTTGTCTCATTAGAACCCATGACAAATGACTCGTGAATTCGATCCTCACTGGGTGCCCCATACTTTCAACTTTGAGCCACATATAAGCTGCGCTTCAAAATAAACCGTACTCCTTGAACTGGATACCAATATATGGGTCCACCATAATCATAAACTGAGGTACGTGATTAGAAAATATAATTACGAAAACTTTAGACATGTTGCCAAGTGTCTCCATATAAGCCAAGAAAATTTTCCCCATAAAATGATCGTGTATAAATTGTTTATGCGATTTAAATTGTTGTCACGTTATAGTTTGATTAGAAATGTGAATTAATTTGTTAATTTGTTCGCGTGTACTTAATTAAGTGGCCTGTAAAAGAGAAAATTTTACCGATAAATCTTTAGAGTCAGCAACGTACAAATCTACAAATTTTAGATGGGTGTTGCAAGTACAACGAACAGTTTCTCCATATTCCATTCTCATCTTTTATTCTTTCCAGAAAAAAGAAAAACATTCAAATGTTTACCATTTTATGAATAGCGGCTTGAGCCTTTCAATCTTTTGCATATAATTTTATTATGAAAGAACGATTATTCTCAAGATCATTTGGAAATAAATCACTTTCAGCATGAATATCTTTTGCAAAGAATATCACTTATGTCCTGAAGATCCTTTGCAATGAAAATCGATTTTGCAGTCTCATCACACACACACACACACACACACACACACACACACACGTAATACTTTCTCTCAGTGTATATATATATATATATATATATATATATATATATATATATATATATATATATATATTGATTTTCTAAGCTCCGCTTAGATGTAGCACAAGGCCGAAATTATGGGGTACACAGTGAGAATCGAACTCACTACTCAGTTGTAACAGCTTCTAGCAAGACAAGCTTGTTAACCATTACACCATGTAGGGGTGCCCTAGTGTGTGTTTGTGTATATATATATATATATATATATATATATATGGGGGTGCGTGTGTGTGTGGTTCAATCAGAAGTCTACATTCGAAATAGAAAACAAATAAAATCTGTACAAAATTGGCTAGCCTCGTGTGGAAATTAAAATCAATATATGGAAAAGACCCAGACATAACGTGGAGTATAGTAAAAACAGCCAGTCCTTACAACGGTGGTAAAATATGTAGACTGTTCCAGGAAGAAAAGTTAGAGATTATGCTATCCCTAAACAAAAATGAACTTTTGAGTAAAAGAACGGAAATTATGACTACGTGTAACCATACTAAAAAATAACTCTTAGGTTCATACAACCATGGATGAAAACGTTATAATTTCTGGTAATTTTAACAACTGTGTGTTCAAAAATTCCCTGCAACGTGAGAGTTAGAAACAACACGTTATTAAAAAAACGGTAAACGATAAAATCAGTTACTGCAAATTGCCTGAAACAACACTCATGGTAGAAACCTAGGTCGCGTAATAACTCGTTTACAAATGGAATATATATATATATATATATATATATATATATATATATATATATATATATATAAGTATGTATGTATGTATTATTTGTGCAACTGTTTTTCTATATGTGGAACATTTTTTCAATTATGTAGGTTTGTTTGATTAACAACAAAATCCGGTTCGGATATTTTCCGGTTTCTGGTTAGAATTTGATATAAACTGAATATTTTAATATCAAATTGTAGAAACCGTTTTAATTCCATTTTTGTCTTAATTTATTGAACTGACGACAAATAAATGCACAAATCTATTCAAGGGTGAATAAATTTTAGCGAAATAAAACTTCCATTAATCGACGTTTATTCTACATAATACTACTTAATAAAATATCCTATAAATATTTCAGAAAATATAATAAAAAAGGCATTAACAATTTAATGTGTAACTCAAGTCTTTAAAGCACCTTTGAGTGCAAATGAAAGTGTAATTGCACTTTATGCGTAATTTTATATTTGATGGAAAATTTTAAGTGCTTACGCAATATATTCGCGTGTACACAAGTAAATATAAATATATATATTATGAACACACACAGTCATATATATATATATATATATATATCAGTCAGTTAAGTGCTATGCGTGATACACGCTTGGGCGATCATGTCTTGAAAGAGACATGACTGACTGGGTAGAAGATTAGCCCGCAGTAGATTGCCATTGCTTTCTGCGGTAGACTGGTTGCCGACCAACGCTATAGAACCCAATCTGTTCTGTTATTTAACCCATAACTGGAAGGAATAGACCGATTAATACCTTTCCCAAGGGTATTTGCGCGTAAGTGAATGCAATGAATTCAGCTGGAATTCGAACTCGGCTCCCCGATTTCTCGTTCCGAGCCGATGTCCAATGCACTACAACGCACATGTATATATATATATATATTACGGAAATTAACGAAGATTAACAAAACTTGTTTATAAACAACCGACAATTTGAAATGATTTGTTTGAACATTGATATAAACGTTGCCAGATCAAATAGGGGTTGCAGGTTCGAATCCTGCCGAATGACACACATTTTCGGAATAAACATTTATCGTAAATAATCATGCCAGTAGATATAAATATATAATAACGTTTAATTAAAAACAGAATATCTACTTAAATATGAGTATCGATCAAAAATAATGTTCAAAAAAATCATTTCATTCATATATATATATATATATATATATATATATATATATATATAAACATGCGGTGTAAATATAGAAGAATCAAAAAGAGTATCTTGTACATAAAGTGGTAGGATAACTCTCTTCGAGAGCTCTAAATATATATGTATATAAATACATATAGAGCCAATATTTTTCAAAATTAAGACAGATACCTTATTCCATGGTTAAGCTGAAGTATAGGCCTATTTCAGGCGAAATATATATATATATATATATATATATATTAAAGGAGATTAACGAAATGGAATTAACAACTGACATATTTAATATATATATATATATATATATAATCAGGAAAAAATATATAATCAGAAATATATATATATATGTGTGTGTGTGTGTGTCGCCAGGTATTAAACTAACAACTCTTTGGGTTAAGTCATTGGATTCAACCAACGTTTTATCTACTGGGCTATTTAATTTATGCTATATTTATAGTTAAAAGTAGTCAACGTCAACGGTAGAAGGTATGCAAATTAATAGTTTGAAATTTGCCTTCAAGCATGAAACCGACTGTCGCTGCTCGGCGTTGATCTTAGTGCCCACTTTTATCTTTATATCTCCTTAAAAGATATATAGTAGTAAGTGTCTTTGTAAGTTGACATATTTACTTTTATTTTTAGGTTCATATATATGGTCGTGAATTCATCTTATTATGCACTGTGCCTTGTCGGTTTGATATGTACGTTGGATATTTGCTAGGAACGAGAAATCGGAGAGCTAGATGATCTCTTTGCATTCACTTACAAGCAAATACTTTTAGGAAAGTTGGGAATCTGTCGCTTCTCCCTTCAGCTATGAGTTAAAAAGCAGGACGGATTGGGTTCTAAAGCCTTGGTTGGTAACCAGACTACAAGACAAAGTAACTTACTTCATGAAAATCTTTTGCTCAGTCAGTCATGTCTCTTTCCAGACATGATCCTCCAACCGTGTATAACATATTGTACTTGACTGACTTATTCATTTGATTACAGTTATGTGTTTATTAGTGTCGAAACAGAAATTACAAGAATATAATGATATTAATAGGCAAATTTAAAGATTATCGTCATTTATTTAAATAAGTTGAAACACTTTTATGCAGTTCAATATTAGATTAGCGATAATGGGATTTAAAAAAACAAATATGACAATGATAATTCTTATAGAATTACAAATCCAAAATTTCTCTTTCCAAGTAAATCTCGTCAACGTCTTTATTATGAAAACTATGTTTTGGAAATTTCTCTTCTCAGTAGGACATTTCTTCCGTCAATGTTATTGTTTCCTCTATGTATTCATATCTTCGCGTCAGCCTCTGGATCCAGAAAAACCAAATGACGCTGTGTGCGTGTGTGCGTGTCTGTAATGCTGGTTGTCAAGTGCGTGCGTGTGTGTATGTGCATGGTTAAAAGATGTATATGCAATAACAGGGATCAAGTCAACACATGAATCTTCTTCTTCTTCTTCTTCTTCTTCTTCTTCTTATTATTATTATTATTATTATTATTATTATTATCTACAGCTATATCGTCCGATCACCGAAGTTAAGACTGGTCAGTACTTAAATGGGTGACGGTTTGGGAATAACAGGTGCTGTAAACGTAAGGACCAAGAATGGTCAATCGGTTCTCCAAGTTTGGGGGTTGGGCGCAAGGCTAACAACCCTGCCCCATAAAAACTTTTTTTTACGGAAATAGTAACAAAAAGTTGCTGCCCTTCGGTGTAACGGATGAGATGACGATGATTATTATTATTCTTAATTGAGTTTCGCGAAAATTAAATTTTACATACTTCATCTAACTCCATCTTATTGCAAAAATAATTAATTTTTGAAAAAAATCTAATAGACGGAATATTAAATATTTAAATATAAAATATAAATATTTTAATTACGTCATCGCAATTAATGTTTCTATTGATTCTACTGCACTCATAATTTTTATTTTATTTTTGTACAAGTTTTGAGGATTTTCTGCATTCACATAAGAGTAGCACGTGTGCGATTTGCGATATTTTACACATGCATGTCTATGGAAACGGTTTTCAAATGAATAAAAGAAAACAAGAAATTCCAAATATGTGGAAAAGGATGAAATTTAATGAATTCAATTTCAAAGTCATAAGAATATAAACAAATACATATACATTTACACACGCACAGAAACAAATACCCACACACACACATATATGAATAAATAAATATAATATCAAATATCGATATAATTTAATGAGTGCTAAACACACACACACACACACACACACACACACACACACACACACACATATATATATATATATATAAAGATTTATCAACGTGTTCATGATTGATCAGACACATATATACGCGCATATATCTGTTAAATTAGTGCTATTTCCATTTTTTACCCAATTAAGACGACAAATTATCTATCGCATTGTGCATATAAATATACATTCTCTCTCTCTCTCTCTCTCTCTCTGTATATATATATATATATATATATATATATAAGCGTCTATATATACACATATATTTATCTATCAATAGATAGATAGATAGATAGATAGATAGATAGATAGATCAGTTTTTTCGACATTTTAAAATGTTGCATCTATTGCGTTTTTAGACGTGACACATATGTCACTAATAAAATCAAAACTCAGTCAACACACTGTCTGACAGTTTTTTTTACCCGTTCTTTATATATATATATATATATATATATATATATATATATATATTCATTTTTAAACAAGTTATTTCGCTACCTTGGTTTCTATCATGAGTGGTTTCTTCATATATATATATATATATATATATATATATATATTTATAAATAGTATATATATATATATATTTATAAATAGTATATATATATATATTTTACATTTGTTTGACATTACGATACATATCAGAGCAGATGTGGTTTGTTTACGGTAGATCGAAAATTGTGTTATATAAGCATGATAAAAACCTCGTCTGATCAAGAGGCTATTCATGGTCGAGTGGTTAAGACAGTACCAGATCAAAAGATAGCTTCCCCTATGTAAATTAGGATCGCAGGTTCGAATCCTGCTGGATAGCACACATTTTCGCAATAAAATTTATCGTAAAATAATCAGGCCGGTAGATATAAATATAAAATACTGTTTAATTAAAAACAGAATATCTACTTAAATACGAGTATCGGTAAAAATAATGTTCAAAATAATTTATGTATATATATATAGTAGTTGTACGATCCTTAACTGAGGCTATATTCTATTTAATTGCAATATATTTGCACAAATTCTGATGTTATTAATTTTTATATTTCCTTTATTGAATCTGCACACCTGAACTGAACTGATAAGATTATCCTGTCAGTGCAGTTTTTGAATCCCTTATAAACATGGCGTGAAGGCTATTTACTTGATGCTTTTATCTGTACATTTATTCAACGTTCCAATACTTCAAATTTTTACGAGTCCAATAGTAGTTTCAATGTATCACATTTACTTATTTTCTCATATTCTTATCCGAAACATTTCTGTCTGATGTCTCCTTAATAGTTCAATACACCATTAGCTATGTGGATTAGTTACTTCGACATTTCCAAATATTCTCTTTATTTTTTTTTTCTAAATTCTGCGGAGCTGTTCCAGGTATTATGCACATATCGTAAATGTCTCCGCTCATTAGCAAATTTAGATATCTCAATTCATTTCAGATAATATTTACTCTCCACTAGTGTGTTCCGTGATAAGTTATAAAACATATATATATATATATATATATATATATATATATATATATATATATAATATGTGTGTGTGTGTGTGTGTGTAGGTGTGTGTGTAAAAACAACAAACGAAGAATGCAAACAATATATATATATACATATTAGTCATCCACATACATATCTGTTTCGCTGTTTCGCTGGCTAGACACATTCTCTTGCTTCTGGTCGGGATCGAAACTCGAGGTTATACTTTTCGTTTGCTGTATTTGGGTCTGTATATTTGAAATTAAATTGTTTCACTTTTAAAAAGAAAACATCTAAATAACACACGCATCGCCCTTATATATATATATATATATATATATATATATATATATATATATATATTCTTTTTTAATCATATCACCCCGAGCAAGGCGAGCTACGTAAGGCGGGCTACGTAAGAGTGAAAAGATTGGAAAAGAGAAAGCCGGAAACCACATCCTAAACAGGGAACAAGGGATGAGCCTCTTCCCCTGTTCAATAGACGTGGGTGGAGTGTTAACCGGGTGATAGTTTAGTTTATCTACTCCAATTTAAAATATATATCTACTCCATATATATATATATAAACGATTGGAAAAGAGAAAGCCGGAATATATATATATATATATATATATATATATATATATGTACGCGTATATATTTATACGCACATATCTATTATCTAAATATAGATATGTATATATATATACATATATTTGAAGCCCGAGTGATTTATATATTTTCTTAATGAAAGAGAACCTTTTTAATTTCCAAATATATATGCACAAACACAACAAACGAAAAAATACAAAATATATATATATATATATATATATATATATATATATATATATATATAGGACATCTATTAAAAAAATAATGTGCATGTTCTAAAACATAATTTATAAGAAATATTCACAGCTCTATACATCATATATCGAGCACTGTTTTAAATTAATATTTGGGGCGGAAAAAATTATTCCTCCGTTCTGTACCCACTCGGATATATATATATATATATTGTTTGTATTTTTGTTTATTGTTTTTCTGCATGAAACACACTTATACACACGCACACGCACACACAGTCATATATATGTGTGTTTGTGTGTGTGCAAATATATGCTCAAACACAGCAAACGAAATATACAAACAATATTCATATATATTTTTTTTATTTGTTGTTTTTGTAAATATAAACACACACACACACACACACTTACACACACACACACACACACACACAAATATATATATATATATATATATAATGTGCATGTACGAATACATGAATAAAGTCTTGTAATTTCGTTTGATGTAGGAAAATAATGCTGGACCAGAAAATATTCATTTTCTACATGAGATGCATTTTGGTAACGATAAATATTTCTAATTATTTTTTGGTTCTGTTTCAGGATCATTTCTTTGTTAGTACCAAATACAATGAAAATTAAGAATGTACTACTCATTTTAACTATTTAAATTAACGAAATAAATATTTCAAATATGGCGCACTTCTTTTTAATATTTTTTATAAAGCTAAAACCATCGTTTACTTAGGTGGTTATAAACATTATTTCGGTTATTTATAATTCTAAAACAGGTACAAACAAAATCGCCAAAAATAAGCAAATGTTAATGACAAAAAATAATGATAACTTTAATATCTGAACTTCATGCAGATTCTCAAACTAGGACTGATGACATTTCTTACAATAAATGAATATAAATTGTTAATGACTACAATAATAACTTGTTTAAAGTAAAGCGAAAGCTTTTTTCATTGTTGAAAGATCAACACAATATATGTAATTAAAAATATTGTAATTTTCATACTTGTATTTCATTTGTGGAAAAATATGGCCGAAGCAGCTTTATAAAATTAAGAAATACATCCAAAAGTAAATTCTTTTTTTATTGCGAAAATTCATATTCGTGGCTAAAACAAACAGCAAAAAAAATAAGATTCCACCAAAGTATTACTTTATATGCATTACCATGAATAAAATAAAAACATGATGGTAACACATCTTAATTGCATTATTACTGTGATAACAAGTAAACTTTCACATCGGTAGAAACTGGTGACTTTCACTGGAGATCAAGTGGCAGTAAGTATGTTCAATATGGTAGAACCCTTTCCACAATGAAAATTTTTTCAAGTTCGTTGCAAAGCTTTTCTTCCGGAGTGTCTTAACCGCCCTAATAACAACTAGCACATCTCTTCTCGTCTGCACAGTTACAATTACTATTTGCTGTAGTACTAATAGTACGAGGAGGGTGAGAAAGAGCGATAGGAAGAAAAGAAAAGAAAAGAAGAATGACTGTGGTGTTAGTGATGATAGCTATGGTAGCATTTCACTCAAAACAGAAAAACCGTCATGATTAAATGTTGGTGACATTGTTAGATTTTACTTTACCATTTCCCGTCAATATTAATTTCAGTAAATATTACATATTATAACGGTCCTCATATATGACAATGAATGCTAAACAATCTAATGCCTGATGAAGAAGAAATATCAAAAATCTATGCCTACAAAAAGATGATGAGAATATCATAAATTCAACATGTGAACAACGGCGAAGTTTTAGAGAAAATGGTAAGAAAATTGACGCTTATAATTAATATAAGAAAGAATCATTTAAAATTTCTAGAACACATAATAAAGTTGGTTGGTTGCAGAACAGAGATTAGGAGAGATAGCAAAATGATAAAATTTACTGAGAGCTACAATTGTGTAGCGCCATGATAGCCCAAATTCTGAAGGGACACGATATACAGAAGAAGTAATAATAGTTGTTGTAGGGAATACTGTTGCACTAGTATAATTCTAAAAAATATTTATTATAGCTAAAGTACTACTACTAAATCGGGGAGCGGAGTTCGAATTCCAGCCGAATTCATTGCATTCACTTACGCGCAAATACCCTTGGGAAAGGTATTAATCCGTCTATTCATTCCAGTTATGGGTTAAATAGCAGGACAGATTGGGTTCTATAGCCTTGGTCGGCAACCAGTCTACCGCAGAAAGCAATGGCAACCTACTGCCCAATCTAATAATAATCTTCTGCCCAGTCAGTCATGTCTCTTTCGAGACATGATCGCCCAAGCGTGTATCACGTATGGCATTAACTGACTGACTACTACTACTACTACTAGTAGGGATTACAACATCATCATCATCATCATCAATAATAATAATAATAATAATATGGAGGACCTTCAACATAAAATGATATTCAGCGAAAGCAGACTAAATGAATTGATATTTTCTTTTCTAAAAATCATCATCGTCCTCTTCGTCGACGTTTTTGTCGTCTATTTTTATTTTTATAATTATTATTATTAATCTATTTATTCTTATTTCGACCACAACCAGAAACATATAAACAAATAATAGTAATAATAATAATTATTATTATTATTAATAATAATGATCAATTTATTCTTCAGTATTTACATTATTCGGACTATTGTCTTCATCTTTATTGTCATTTGTACGATGATTCGGCCGTTGTACACTCCGGTCTTTTTCAGGTGTTAGGAATTCCGACCCCTACCCTTTATTGCAATCACTGGAGTATATTATTCTCATTCCTTGGGAAGCCTCGATAGAAAGTCATGAGTCGCCAGGAATGGGAATAATATACCCCAGTGCTTGTAATAAAGGGTTCGGTTCGAAGTTCCTAGCACCTGAAGAGCGTACAACGACCGAAACGTCGTACAAATTGCAACAAAGATGAGGACAATCGTTCGAAAAATGTAAATACTGTCACGAATATAGACAATTACAATTTATTCTTATTTAGAGCACAACCAGAAACATATAAAGGTCTCTGATTTGTTGACTGTATAGAAATCAGACCCTAAACTTTTCACCAGAGAGGCCTAATATATATTGACCTGTACCAAGACCATCTGTACCCCACACTGGGAGAGTGAGATCCACACGAATTCTTTTACTTCTTTAACCCTCATTCCATCGCTCCACCTACCATCTCTCCCTCCATCTATTCCTCTCTCCAGCTAACCTCCCATCTATCCATCCATCTATACGTACATGCATACACCAGATAAAAGTAACGCATAGGTTTTATGAAAGTTGTGAATATTTTTATGAATTATTATTATATATACTTAATAAACAAACGTTATATTACTACATACTTACGTGCTTTTACAAGTTGGGTTATCTTTTTTTTTTAATTTTTTTTTTTTTTAATCATATCACCCCAAGCAAGGCAGTGACGCCACTGATGCGCATGGGGCTACTTAAGAGTAGAATGATAGGAAAAAAAGAAAGCCGGGAACCACATCCTAAACAGGAAACAAGGGATGAGCCTCTTCACCTGTTCAATAGACGTGGGTGGAGTGTAAACCGGGCGATAGTTAAGTCTATCTGTGGTGGTTTATGTGATAATTGTCGATTGAAGAACTTGTTATATGCTGTCTCTGTTTTTGTTGCAAAAAACAAAAGAAAACAGGTGTGTGTGTGTGTCTGTGTGTGTGTGTGTGTGTGTGTGTGTGTGTGTGTGTGTGTGTGTGTGTCTTTGTGCGTGCGTGTTTCTTCGACAAAGCAATGGAAAAGCATAGGACCAATCAAAAAATGGAGACAGCAAACAAATCGGCAGATTGTAGTTTTTCTTTTTTTTTTTTAAATTTAAAACAGAGGTTAAAACTTGAATGAACAAAAAAATAAATTTAAATAAAATCACATTTTCTATAAACAAAATATATAATGTGTAAATATCAAAAGTGCGTAAATTATTGCGATTATTTGACACATGTAAAACCCCGATTTAACACACATTAAAAAAACACACCTTTTAGTTAAATTCACCTTATATTATATTTTCCATAATACATTTGGCGCATGCTATAATTATAAATAAAATCATATATTCGTCATATTAAAAACAGCATACTGTTTTTGGGGGTTTTGTTTTTTTGTTTGTGAATTTTAGCAAATGATAATTTTTGTGTGTAATTTCTCGTGAGTATTCCTATTCAGTTGTACGGAAGTTAATTTTTTGAAAAGAAAAACAATATGGAGATTGGTGATAGCTATCAAGATAATGGTCTTTTCTATTTCTTTTTTTAAAAAGATAAGCCTCAAATATAGTAACATCCTATTTTTAAGTAACAATCCTATATTGTATTATTTGTATAAAATTTAAATTTGTTTTATAGCGCGCAATTACAGTTAGTTACACTGAATGAATTTTATTTTTAAAAAATAAGAAGGAAGCAGTTTTGTCTCGTAACCAATCCACGCCGCTATAAGTCGGTTGGAGACCCTCAGCTCCCTACAAACAGTTTTAGCAGAAAGTGAGAACGAAACAGAATAATAAATTATTCCATATTGCCTCAGTCTATGAAAATGCATATTGTGCTGAGTAATATCATTTGCCTATAATCATTTATTGACATTAATTTTTAAAAAATCATACCTCGTCATATTCATTTTTCCACTCTTGAATCATTAATTCCTAAGACTTTAATTGGAGTAGATAGACTAAACTATCGCCCGGTTCATACTCCACCCATGTCTATTGAACAGGAGGAGAGGCTCATCCCTTGTTTTCTGTTTAGGATGTGGTTTCCGGTTTTCTCTTTTCCAATCTTTTCACTCTTACGTAGCCCCCTGCACATCAATGGTGTTACCGCCTTGCTCGGAGTGATATGATTAAAAAAAAAACATGTTATGTTAGTCATATATGTGGAAAAAATTTGTAGATCTCATTCTCGAAAATAAGCAGATGCGAAAAGCCAAAAATAAAAAGCGTATTTATAAACAGCACAAAGAATATTTACAATAAAACAATATTCATATATAAGTGTGTCGCATATATATAAGCAAAAAAGTATAAGGAAGCTTTAAATCTTGGTTTAAGATGATATTGACCTGCTATTTGCTGACGTTCTGATTTGGATCCGGACTATAAAAAATATCACGAAAACGTGCGAATTATTCCCAACTGTTACGTGCATATTTTCTTTTTTAGCGGAAGTGGGAAAGAAGGAAAACGCGATTTTAAAAAAATGTTTACTGTTTAAAATATTAGGATTCATACGTAAGAATTTTAAAAATGAATGCGAGACAGAAAACCTAAAAACCTAGACAGAGAAAATTTTAATTTAAACCAATTTTTTTAAACGGTATTAATTCAGAATAATTTAATTTTAGTTTTAATGAAGATTTAAAGAACACTTCTTAAAGCAATTAATAATCATTTTGTACGGGTATATTAATTTAGAAAATCAAAAATTGGTTAAAGGGTTCAATCTGAATAGTCCATACCTTGAATGGCTCTCGGGTCTTATAGGGGTGATAATTTGCAAACGAAAATATAAGCATACTTTGATTAAATATCCACTCCTTTACGAGGACTGTAAGGCCAAACACTAGTACCAGCGTAAAATGTACAACTGCCTTGGCCATTACTCAAGCCTAACAGGACATATGTTGAATTGAAAACGTAAGAAAATGCTTTTTCCACAAGGTCTTGGTTTATGTTGCTACTTAATAAATTACTTCAATGCATAGGAAGAATTACAGAAAAATATTTTTTTATAAGCAGAGCAATGGGAAATGGTGTGGCGACGAACATTAAATCAACAGTGGACTGCAGAGAAAATATTTGGGGTCAGAACAAGATTGGTTGAACAAACATTTGACAGATTGAGAGAAATAGGCGGGCACTGAATAAATAAATAAATAAATAAATGTACATATATAAGAAAATTATATTCGATAAATTACGAATGGACCAAGTGAAATATCTAGTTAGCCGACTCATGTGTTTAGTATAGAGTGGCTCATCAGGGCCAGATGTTTGATCAATTTATCAAAGATCGACCAGGATAAAGTTTAACCTTTCTTAATTCAATCAATATTATAGATACAGTTATCAGTTGAGACTATTTTTAGCAAAGTTTTGCTAACCAAAAAACACACCAGACATTTTCATAATTTTCACGAATTCTTTGTATATTTATTATTAAAGATAAAAACAGCTAATTAATAAATATATATTATACCAAAAAGATTCAAAATACACACATAATACACACACACACACAAACATGCACACACACACACACACACATAATTTCAAACCTTATATATCCATATACTAATTACTCTTGTTGGAACAACCCTGTTCCTTTATTCGATATATAAATACATATATATATATATATATGTGTGTGTGTGTGTGCGTATATGTTTGCATATGTACCCACAAACACACTCATATATATATATATATATATATATATATATATATATATATATATAAAACCGCACATACATATGCACACACACACACAGACACACACACACACACACACACACACACACACACACACACACACACACACACACATATATATATGTGTTATAGATTAGAACATGTACAAATTATAATTTACTACAAAAGTGTACAATTTTTTCTACATCGAAAAAGCAATATCTGATCAGGTAATGATGGTAGCTACCTTATGAGACATTGTTTTTCTATGTCGATACAAAATGTACACTTCTGTAGTAAATTATAATTTGTACAAATATACATTTTAAATAAATTTAAATAAATTTTAATAATTATTCATAGCCCTATTTCTATATTGAGCACTGTTTTAAATTAATGTCTTGAACGTTGTTAATACTTTCTTTTTCTTTGTTCACTTGTACATATTTGTGTGTGTGGACAATATATATATATATATATATATATATTCACATATACATGTATATACATATATATGTATATATATATTCTCATATACATGTATATATATATATATTCACATATACACACACATATATATATATATATATATATATATATATATATATATATATGTGTGTGTGTGTGTGTCTGTGTGTGTGTGTGTGTGTGCGCGCGCTCGCGTATATCTACACGCACTTTTATACCAACATATGCATTCACATATATGTAGTCATTACAGTCTAAAGAAAAGAAGCAAGGATCATCGTAAAAATAGTAAAGACAAAATAAACAATAGAATTTTAGAATTATATTCTCTTATATTTTGCACTCTGTACATTAATGAAACGTGTAAATGGTTATATATATATACATAAATACATTTATATACTTGTGTGTGTGGGGGCGTGTGTATGTGTGAGCGCGTGTGTGGGGGGGGGGGCGTGTGCGTATACGCATGCTACCATAGTTTTTTTTTTTAAAAGAAATGATGTATTTCATACTATTTTTAAGTGGATAATTCTAAAGTAAAATAAAATGGTTCTTTTGTTATTACTATTTGCAAAATTTTACACTGCAAGGAAGCAAAGATGAACTCGTCCGAGTCACCCTAAAGTTTTTTCATTCTTTCATTGATGAAACTGCAATATAGGTATTTATTAAATATTTATAAATTCATTTGATGCACATGTTGTTGTGCAATATTAACAACAAAAATTATTCTATTTTTATTTACAATTTACAATATTTACTTTGCAACAAATACTAAAAAATAGTTTGAAATACACCATGTTTTTTTAAACACTGGGGTGGCCTAATAATTAGGGCCGGTAGTGTAAATACATACATACATACATACATACATACATACATACATACATACATACATTGATACCTCGACCAAATTGGACTAAGATTACTACAAGTTTAGGTAACTAGTTCTCATCGTTATACTGCCAAAAATAGCTAGATCTAACCGTAAGTTCTATTTTATTAGAACTTAGCTTCTTTTTCTGTATTTCTTGCTTGTGGGACACATTCTTGACCTATTGTTTCCCTCCTCACTACAATCTTCAAACATTTTAATACAACGTCAACCGCCATCATCTGTCTTTCCAAAACCTCTTCTCATATTGCTCCTTCTACTCACTAAGTTTTCTTATTGTTTAATTTTCAGTAACCCCTTGTGTCTTAGTGACATTATCGCCTTGCCTGTACAGAACTGATAAAAAAAATTATAGATGACTAGTTGTATGTAGACATCCATTTATGCAGTCTATACTAACATTTGATACCAGTGAAGTGAAAATAAGCTTGTAGGCTGAAAAGACGCGGAAACAAAAAAAAAAACAGAAACAATTGAAAAAAAAAAAAACAAATGAAAAAAATGTGTCTCATGTCTGCCAAACTGGTGCGGTGCAAAAGGTTTTAAAGTTTATTCTATTTAAAGAATCATATCCATACAACGAACAATGAAGTCTTACAACGATGCTTTGCGATGGTCAAATTCGACCACGTTGTGGCGGCCATAATAAAATCAATACTATGCGTCTGTGTGTGTGCGCACGCGCAGAGTTGACAGTGACTGCGTGAATGTCGTGAGAAAATGTGCATTTTTCATGCATATTTTTGTGTATGTCTAATTAAATAAAAACTTAAACCCGAATAATAAAAAACTCACTTTTTAGCTTCTAAAACCAACTAAATATTATAATTTAAAAAGAATTTCCTGAAAGTTATTTAGATTTCAAATGTATTAAATTCACAAAATTTATATACTTATAAAGAATTTAATTTACAGCAATAACCTTTATACTGACAGAGTAAAATCAATTTATATAATTTCTATTTGAGTAGCTGTCAATGGCATCATCATCATCGTCGGGATCTTTATCGTCACCACCACCATCAAAAAAATGGGTGTTATTAATGATTTCGTAACAACATATAACACTACATTCTGGCAGACTACATTTTTTATTTGTTTTTACTTTAAAAGATTAAAAGAAAAAAGTATTTGAAACAGTTCTCTGAAAACACAATGCTTAATAATTCATTTGTATAGTACGTAGAAAAAATAGGAAAGAAAGAATGGTGTTAGGAGAGGTGAAGATCTTATCATAAAAAGTTCTGAGAAGAAGACCTAAAACAAATAAACATAAATAGACATGAGTAGTTTTCTCTTCTAATCAAAGCTGAGGAAATCAGTCAGATGTTTGGCGAAACTAATGAGGACTATTAAGAGATTTTTGTTTCGTAGCATTTAAATGGAACATATTTGTAAGAGGATAAAAAAAAATATCCACATCAGACCTTGTTTTTTATTTTGCAAAGCAAATCAAAAAATAACAGTAATAATATTTAACCGATACACCAACATATTTAACAGAAATTCATTTTGATAGTACAATGCGATTATTAAGTACCATTCAATATAGGTACATACACATATACGTTTTGCTTATATATATCTGTGTGTAGCGATACTATGAATTTATAAACCATTGTAACAACTATGACACTATATATATATATATATAGTGAGAGAGAGAGAGAAAGAGAGAGAGAGAGATAGTACCGATTCAGAAGACTGCAAAGCCCAAATTATCGACAGTCAGTAATAGAGAAGCATTTAAAGCAAGCAGACATTGTAATAAAGTGCACGATACCAAAGACAGAAAATTAACAGTAAAATGGGAAAAACTCCTGAAGAGTGATTTAAATATCTCTGCAAAACTCGTAAATATGCTGAAGATGGTATCAATCAGCTAAGTGACAACCTACTATTCAGATTAATGTAGTATGTGCACACACACACACACACACACACACACACACACACACACACACACACACACACACACACACACACACACACACATAGTCATCCGCACACACTGAGTTTATTGATAAAATGTATATTTATTTATTTTCAACTGCCAACCTGAATATCCGAGAAATTTTATTAGAGAAACATATGATCCGACAGATTTTTATTACTTAAACACTAATTTTAGGCCGGTAGACGAAAATAAATAAAGAAATAAATATACAATCTGAGAAATAAACCGGGTTTGTATACAAATACTGCTACCCATTAAAAATAACGTTTATGTAATAAAATTTTGTCGCCTCTCTCTCTCTCTTTCTATATATATGTATATATATATATATAAACTTCAGCTTCTGCATATATTTATGATATAACGTGCTATTAAATATATAAATATTGTATTTTTATTTTCATGTATTTTAACTCTCTCTGTCTATATGTATATTTGTGTGTGTGTGTGTGCATGTGTGTGCGTGTGTGTAAAATTTTCTTAATACGCATGGCCATTTTCATAGGTATTTTTAAACACCTATCCCTTTAGCGAAACAAAACATTATGGGAAATAAATTTAGCTTATCTGTCTGGGTGTTGAAAAAAAAACGGAAGTACGGTTAGGGAAAATGGGTGTTATGTATTCACACACACACACACACACATATATATATATATATATATATATATATATATTTTAATTCAGATACTTCAATCCAAGGGAAAAAAGCAGGAAGGTAAATTACAAAAAACCCGATCCTAATTAATATTAAAAATTTATTTTAATATTAAAAAATGATACAGGAAGAGAGCTCCATGTAATAAAATATTACAGAGCAAATATATTTTTTTTCTTATTTATTTGATTTTATTCTATCTTTTTCTTTTTCTTTTTCGTTTTCTTTTTCTTTCCCTTTATTTTTATTTTTATTTTTTTATTTTATTTTATTTTATTTTATTATTTATTTTTTAATTTCTTTGCAATCTATTTAAAAAGGAAAAGTAGACTAATTTTTCTCCAGTTTCTGAAAGGTTTTTTCTGTTGCTGAGGTGATGTGTCGTCCCCCGTGGGGATCTTCATATCGAAATGGCTATTCAACATCTTTGAATTAATCCTTTTTTAATATATATATATATATATATATATATATATATATACACACAGATGTTTATATGTGTGTGCCTATATATATATATATATATATATATATATATATATATATGGCGTCTGATGATCAAGTTACATCATGAAAATTTACGTAATGCCAAACAGCTTGTGAAATTCGCAGTTTAAAAATTTCTTAATATTTTTCGAGGAGATTAAAAAAAGACGACTGTTGATTGTTTTTTAATGAAATTTTACTAATTGCTGTTTCGACATGTGCGTGTGTGTATATATGTTTGTGTGAGTAAATACTTTCTAAACACACACACACACACACACACACACACACACACACACACACACACACACACACACACATATATATATATATATATATATATATATATATATATATATAGCATAGTGATGATCCACGCATACTGTCTTAATATGTATAGGAAAGAATATTAAAACGTTTTGAGTTTGAAAATGTGTTTTTTTTTAAGTATTTGTTTATTTCTACTATTATATTTTATATTTCAGACCGCCCTCGGTCCTTCATCAGCTTCTGAGGAAGGACCGAGGACGGTCTGAAATATGAAATATAATAGTAGAAATAAACAAATACTGTAAAAAAAACACATTTTCAAACTCAAAACGTTTTAATATTCTTTCCTATTTATATATATATATATATATATATATATATATATATATATAACTTATTACCTCGCAAACAATATGAGCGCAATGATACTGAATATATTTTTAAATCAATTTCTTTCCCTTGTCAAAACTGACTAGGGAAAGAAATTGATTAAAAAATATATTTTTATTTTGATTTAATATTTTTTCATACCACTTTTGTTTTTAATTATGCAAAATTCAAAAGAATTAAAAAAATATCTACATTAAATTTAATAAGTGTGAACTTTTTATCCGTTTGTTACATCCAGAAAATAAAAGGTGTAAAAATTTCAAAAATTGCTGAATATCAGTTTATTTATTGGCTTTCATATTTTTTTACGCTTGAAATCCTATCTACGCCTACCAGATGGCGGTGTGGAATAAAGCTTGGTATTTACGATGGGAGAAGCAACGTTGCGAGTGATTTTTAAGTAATTTTGCTTTCCGTCAAGGGTTGTTCACTAAAATTCTACAAAAGAGTAAAGATATTTTCACAATTTTTTTTTTTTAACGTTATCGTACATTTGATTATTTTTTAATGTTTGTAGACTCATTTTTAGAATATTAAATTGAGTAAAAATCAAACATTTATGGAAATATATTTTGTGGGAAAAATAAGTGATTAATACCCAATCTGGTCCTAATCTTTTCACTCTTTTTTTTTATTTTTTATTTTTTTTTTCAATTGGAGTAGATAGATTAAACTATCGCCCGGTTCACACTCCACCCACGTCTATTGAACAAGTGAAGAGGCTCATCCCTTGTTTCCTGTTTAGGATGTGGTTTCCGGTTTTTCTCTTTTCCAATCTTTTCACTCCTTTTTTTAAATTTATTTTTTTTTCAATTGGAGTAGATAGACTAAACTATCGCCTGGTTCACACTCCACCCACGTCTATTGAACAGGTGAAGAGGCTAATCCTTTGTTTCCTGTTTAGGATGTGGTTTCCGGTTTTTCTCTTTTCCAATCTTTTCACTCTTTTTTTTATTTATTTTTATTTTTTTTTTCAATTGGAGTAGATAGACTAAACTATCGCCCGGTTCACACTCCACCCACATCTATTGAACAAGTGAAGAGGCTCAACCCTTGTTTCCTGTTTAGGATGTGGTTTCCGGTTTTTCTCTTTTCCAATCTTTTCACTCTTACGTAGCCCCTGCGCATCAGTGGCGTCTTCGCCTTGCTTGGGGTGAAATGATTAAAAAAAAAATTACCTTAACAAAAGAAATCGTTATTAAATTGCAACTTATTCAGAAAATAAGTTGCACAGTACATGTGTAATAATGTACGGTATGAATTAATTGTAAAAATATTTATCTTGTATGTATGTATGTATGTATGTATGTGGACGATTTGTCAGAAAGAAGACTTCTTGTAGTTATCGATTTCAAGGAGGCGATCCAAGTGTGTGGCACCTTTGCTAAGTGCCTGAAAACCATACCACAGGCTAACCTAATTCTTGTGAGTGAACTTGGGTAGACGGCTACCTTTGAGATGCCGTCGAGGATTGTGCTAGCTGGAAGTCACATGTTATCGTGACCGAGGATTTAAGCGTCGTCTAGCCAGACAACGTGCTCTCTCCTAGAAACTGTAACTAAGGTCCGCTCAGCATATTTGTAGTATAAATCACGGGTGGGCTCTGTGAGAGTTAAACAAGCACAAGTGTGCCCAGGCAAGCGTTCGCAATCGGCATTAGCTATCTACCGCCTCAGACGTATATTCTCAAATACGAGTGGCCAGCCATTATATGTATGTCAACATGCGTGTATGACTGTTTGTTAACAAGCGTGATCGATCCCGACTTGGCAGCTCAGATACAGTCACTTTCTCACCGGCGCAATCTGGCTTCCCTGTGTCTCTTCTACAAATACTTTCACGGAATATTTCCCGAAGAACTTAGCTCACTGGAGCTCTTTATATATGAATTTACTCGATCCACAAGATTAGCAACTAGGTCCTACCGTTTTACTGTGAAACCAATAATATGTAAACACAAATTCTACTCCAACAGCTTATTTTCTCGCACTTTCCGCCTGTGGAATTCCCTTCCATTTATTTGCTTCCTTGACAGCTATAATCTCCAAGAATTTAAATGTAAAGTCAATAGTCATCTCCTATCTCACTAATTTGCATCCTCTCTCTCATGCTCCTTTCTCCGTCCACTCCACTCTCATCAGTATTCTCATCCTTCCCTAACCAACTTCCTGATACCCCCTATAACCTGTCACTCTTCCTCATAACTTTCCTCCTATGTAAACCCCTACAAAAGAGTGGCAGTAAAATGTCTTACTTGGGGCGATATGATTATAAAAAATATATGTACTATCCGTTAGCTGGATTAATGTTTTCGATGATCAGGAAACTCATGAAGATTCACAACGTGCCAGATAGATAACATCGGGGAATTTTTAACGAGTGCTTCGCAAAAATCAATTTGTTTATGCAAACAGATCAATGTATAAAAACGCTGACATAATTATAACCTTATGTCCGACGACGCCATATTTGTCATCAATCATATTATCAATCATATTATCAATCATTTTTAGAAATCAAAAGAAAAATTTCAAATCAATTTCATTTTGTTTTGAAATTCAGCAACATATTTTTCTAATGGGAAATATCAAATTGAATCTATTAGCTTTAAATTAAAACTAAAATAAAAGCTTCAAGATAGATTTGCAACTTTTTAAAATTCATAAATCATTTTAACCATATATATGTTTTTTTGGAAATACATACATACTAATATATATAGAGAGATGTACAAATGAAGGTATACATATATATAATGTTATTATTCAGCTGTTAGTAAAATAGTGCTTAATGTAGCATGAACAGAACAATTTTATATATTAATAAATATACCTATTGTCCTACATCGGGGGCACGACTCAGCGTTTCTCGTGTTATTAAATCGACAGGTGCATATTATAGTGTGCGATGGGTAAATTGTCAAAATTTTATATTTTAATCCGTGCATATGCGTAGTTTTTGCTTTTTGTTTTGTCGATGGCACATTATAGTGGAGTCAGTTGGGCACCGTCTGTTAAAAAAAAGAGCATCATAACGCAATTCTTTCCAACATAAATTAGATGACGGCATGTTGCACTATTTGACATCCGCACCAGAAGCTCTAATACAAACATTTCAGAGTGTTTGTGTGCTAATCTGAGAACAGCGCAGAAGATTCAGAAAGAGGTGGAGGAGTCTAATGGTGATTACGAATGCGTTCGAAGTGATCACTTGTGATGGCGACGTTATGCCACGATTCATTTTCCCGCAAGACATCACACTCACCACGGAGGCCTACATCAAGTGCCTTAAGGAGGTATCGCTGCTCTATGTCAAGAGGGTGGTTGTTAGAATATCCTATATTTGCCAACAGGACTCTGCACCATGCCACAGAAGCAGGAGAACCCAGTCATGACTGTAAGGAAATTTTGCAAAAAAATCCAATTTATTTAACCATGCACTACCCTTCATTATTATGTGTAGCGCGCAGTTGAACGAGAGCTCGATAAAATTTGTTATAACACCAAAGATGAACTGAAGTCAAGGATTAGGCAGCATTCACCAACATAAACAAGGAAACAATCCAGAAGAGATGCAGAAGATTCCGAAGTCGTCTCTAGGACGTGGTTGAAGCTAATTGGGGATCTTGTTGAATAAATTTACGCTTTAGTATTTTCAAATATTTTTGAGAAATTTGGGTAAATACACTTTTAAAGTGAGTTATCAGCATTATTTTCATTTTTGTCTAATTTTTTTTTTTAAATCATTTCACCCCGAGCAAGGCAGAAACGCCACTGATGTGCAGGGGGTTACATAAATGTAAAAAGATTAATTAGAAAAGAGTGAGGAGTACAAGCTAGTTAGAAAGGAACAATAGAAAGCTGAGAAAGCAGGTGCGATGACAGATACATAGGTGGAGAGAAAGGGAAGGTTATACAGGGGAGGGGAGAGAGCTAGAGGCCAGTGGTTAGTAGATAAGTATTAACTTTGCACTTAAATTTCTGGAGGTTGTAGCCGTCAGGAAAGCAAGAATACGGGAGTGAGTTCCACAGGCGGGAAGTGCGAGAGAGGAAGCTGCAGGAGTAGAATTGTCGTCTGCATTTGGCTAACCTGACTGTGAATGGGTGGGACCCAGTTGCCAGTCTGGTTGCACGGGTAAACACCTGTTGAGGAGGCATCAGTTACTTAAGCTCATCCGAGCAGAAGCCATGAAAGTATTTATAGAAGAGACAGAGTGAGGCCACATTTCGACGATGGGAAAGTGGCTGCAGTCGAGTCGCCAGATCTCATTACAGACTCTCCTTTGGAGCTTGTCAAGAACACTGAGGAGAACGGCAGGGGCACCTGACCATAAATGGCAGCAGTACTCCATGCACGGACGGATGGTTGACTTGTATATATGTTCGGTAGTATATATATATATATATATATATATATATATATATATATATATATGGAAATAATAGGATGTCTAACTCTACTGGCGAGATTAGATACAGCAATACAGGACTTTCTGCGGGTGACTATTTAAGCTCTCGCCCGTCGATTGAGCATTTTGGAGGAATGGTAGACTTTAAAAACAGTAGCTAGTGCCAGCTTTTTAAGCATCGTTCATTCAATAAGGAATTTCAACACTCTCGGTTACTGGCGTGTGTTTACATTGTGTATATAACAAGAAACATAACAATAGATATCTCGAAGACTTTCGTCAAGATTGGCACAAAGGTACACTACACAATCTCACAGGCTGTGGAATCACTGGAAGAGTTTTTTTTTTCTTCTATTATAAAACACTTATCTTCAGATACTTGAAGGTAATTATTAACGGGAAACGCAGGCGTCCAGACGGGTTACTTCTCGGTCCAACACCTTTTCTGAATTATATAAATGATCTCCGGAAGAATATACTCCAATCATGTGTAAATATCTATATCGATGATACACGACGATATACGGACGCACTACTGACGATCAGAGATAAGCAGCTGACCTCACTACCGCTCTAACACCAACTTCTCAGTCGCGGGGTGGAGGACTAGCTGCTTACATTCAATGCTTCAAAAACTAAACTGGTTATATTCAATCACCGCCGATAGACCCAAAACTATCACTAGTGGGAGGCCCCGTACCTTGAGACGATATTGCGCCTCAAACTCACAACTGACCACCAGTGGTATTCCTCTTCACGATCTTTCAATAAGGAGCAAGTAATATGACCGGCTTTCTATACCACTCCAGTACGTACCATACTCTTCGTGCTATGAAATCCAGATCAGGCCAAAAATGGTGTTCTGTTGTCATATCTCGATAGGAGCTCATTTTCTATTCTTGCCGTTCAAAAGAGTCTCTGAGACCTCGTTCGAGATGAATTATTTTTCACAGTCCAACCTCTCTCTCTCTTTCTCTCTCTCTCTCTCTCTCTCTATGACACTCTCTCTATCAGGAGGGCTGTAGCGAGTTTCTCACTGCTCTATGACTACGACACTGCATCTGGTTCTGCCAGGTATGATCTTCCCAGCTAAGACTCTCCATGTCTCTTATATAGTAGCAAAGTAATATTATTTTAATATATTAAATTTACACTTGGTTTAATTTGTATTTTAAGTTTTTATCTGATTTGAGGATTAGCTTTTACGATTACACACACACGCGCGCGCACACACACACACACACACACACACACACACACACACACACACACACACACACACACACACACATATATATATATATATACATATATATATATATATCCAGGTAAAGAGGACACAAGGTTTTACTACTGGCCAAATTTAAAAATGAATGTTTATTTTGATTAGTTAAAAGGAACACACACATGAATTTTATGTCTTTCCACATACATAAAAACTAAACCGATGTTTTTTTTGTATTTAAATATAAATTATTTTCACAGCTAACATCCAACATTGATCATGACGAGATTCTATCTCGAAACATAGAAATTTCCGTATCGCAATGTACTTTTAGTTCATTATATATATATATATATATATATATATATATATATATATATATATAATATATTGTTCAGTTGTAATGGTTTTCAGCGTCAAAACTGCTGATTTTGTCTGTTGTTTAAGGTTACGGCGTCAACAGAATTAATGTGGGGAAGCTTGTCACATAGCTGACCGATTAATATTCTTGTTATGCCGACTTAAAAATTTCGGTTGTGTACTATTGTTATTTTCTGCAGCAAAAGCAAATAACCCTGAAGAGTGAAGACATTATAACAATACTCTTGCAAACCTACTATATCGGCATGACTGAAATAACAACGTTCAGCTAAGCGATAAGTTTCTTCACATTAATTCTACACACACACACACACACACACACACATATGTAATACAACTGCTTACTTATTGAAAATTCAAAACAATTAAAAACTATCTATCGATCTAAAAATAAAAAAATACAAAATATAATGCTAGATATGAATTTAATTTTATATAATTCAAAATTAATATTCAATTTAATTTTGAAAATGTTCGAAAATTGTTTCATGTCAATAGAAATAAAACATTCATTTATGTTTTTATTTTGTTTTTATTCTATATCTATTGGGCTTCTGATTTTGTTGACATGATACATGTTCGTGTGTAAATGTGCAAAACAAATATTTTTCTTAAAAGACACAGTAATTAAACAAAAAATTAAACGAGTTTCAACAAAATAAATACATTTGTGCGTGCCTGGATTATAAATATTCAAAAGTTTTCGCACTAAGGAAAAAATCAGATTTCGAAACTGGACCCTTTCAGATAAGAAGACACGTTATGATTTTAAAATTAAAAAAACAAACATGTAATGATTTTTTGTTTTTTTTAACCTGATATTTGATCTTTCGAACATTATAGATTTAAATCACTATTTACATTTGAAAATGATTCGATAGATAGAAAGCGGTTTAACAAAAATACATTGGAAGACAACATTCATAAATGGAGAGAAAATAATAATAATAATAATAATAATAATAATAATAATAATAATAATAATAATAATAATAAATGAAAAATTGCGTTAAAGATATTGACGGTTGTTGTGCGAAAGATTTCTCGAATCGAACCCAAATGGTTGAACATCGAAATTGTCTCGCAATCTCACAATAGTAGGGCTGCGTACTTTTTGCTACACCCTCGTGTGCGTGCGATCGTGTGCCCATAACACACACTCGTATATATATATATATATATATATATATATATACACATACATGCATATATATATATATATATATATATATATATATATATATATATAAGTTTGTGTGTGTGACAGCACAATTTCTAACTTTTCATTAGATAAATTATAGAAAAATAAGAAATAATATATAATTAATCTACTGAAAATGTAAAAAGTTTATAAGATCACATGAAAAATTATATAAAAACTTAACCATCACAACTTGCTTGTAATTTTAATCGAAACTTGCATAAGAGGGTTTTCTGCTTAAATACACAATATATGTGTGTGTGTGTGTGTGTGTGTGTGTGTGTGTGTGTGAGAGAGAGAGAGAGAGAGAGAGAGAGAGAGAGAGGGAGAGAGAGGGAGAGTGTGTGTGTGTGCGTATGTGTGATTGTTTGTGTGCATGTAAGTATTTATGTGTGTGCGTGTGGGTAGATGAGGGCAGTAGTTATATATGAAAATAAATTCTACACTATTATGAATTTTTGACAAGTATTTACTTTCATTCTTTATTTTTAGTTGTTGTTTTTATGCCACATTTTTTCTCTGGCCGTCAGTCTTTGTGGCAATGAGTAGACAGCACACCATCAGAAATAAGAAATAAACTCTCAGTGCGATTCATATTCACATCTTTTTTTGCCTCGAGGAAGCCAGACTTAACGTTTGCTTTAAAGTAGTTCGAACCAATACAAATATTGCATTCATTTTCCGATTTTTATCAAAAGACAGAAATTTGTTACTAGTAGTTTGAATAGAAGTAGTTAAGTAGTATTATCGCTGATTTTTTAAACTACCCAAGTCTAGAGTGCAATAAACTATTTAACATATAGCTGGGAGGGGGACAAGAGAGGAATTCGGGAATTTCCCATCAGTATTCCTAAACACTAGAGACTCATCCGATCAACTTTTTCACCACTTAAAGCGTCGTTATCGCTTACACTTGCGTGCGTGCGTGCGTGCTTACTTGGATTTATTCGTATTCATCCAAACAAGTTTCATTAAAGAAGCGACAAAAATCGACCGGTATAATTTTAAATTATATTTTACCAATTTTCGGATAAGTTGTTGAGTATTGTCTTCGAAGATGTGAAAATACTCCAAGAATACTCAATACTCAAACAAGATTTTGAATAAATAATAATAATAATAATAATATTAAAGAGATAAACCTAGTCGATGCTTTTAAATCAAACATGTTTGAATCTATCTATCTATCTATATATATATATATATATATATATATAGATAGATATATATACACACATCTATCTATCTATCTATCTATCTATCTATCTATCTATATATATATATATATATATATATATATATACATACTCACATATATCTATCTTTCTATCTCTCTCTATATATACATACATCTATCTATCTTTACATATATATATATATACACACACATTTATCTATCTATCTTTCTATCTATATATATATATACACATCTATCTATCTATCTATCTTTCTATATATATATATATATATACACATCTATCTATCTATCTATCTATCTTTCTATATATATATATATATACATCTATCTATCTATCTATCTATCTATCTATATATATATATATATATATATATATATATATATATACACATCTATCTCTCTCTATCTATCTATATATATGTATATATAATGTATTTGGTTAGCAATCTCTCTTAGTTAAAGATTACTGACTGCAATTAAGCTTTTCATATAATAATAATAATAATAATAATAATAATAATAATATAAATAAATAAATATACAAATAACACGCAAAAAGTGGTTAATTATATCCTAAATGTCTAATTAGTTAAGATATTTTCTTATTCTGTGCGTCATAAAGAAAGACTTAAATAGGATTGCAGTAAAATTACAGAGGAAAATCGTCAACGTGTTAATGAATCATGTAGTTACAGAATTAAAATTATACTTTTAATAAATTATCCAATAGCCCTTCAGCATATATATATATATATATATATATATATATATATATAAAATAGCTGAATTAAAATGTATAAATAAAACTTTATGTGATTGGTATATATTATTGAAATTTTATGGTGCTTACCTTCATCTTTTAAATATCGTCTGATAAAAAGTATTTACCAGCGTAAGACCGTAACTGTAGGTTAATATCCCTTATCCCTGAGGCAAGTTAAGTCAAAATCTATTTGCATGTTTTATAATTATCGAATGAGAAAATTGTTGTGTATCTCATAATAAGCCACATTTTGCATATATGTTTGCCCGTTAAGCATGATTTTTTTCTTATTGTTGTTCAGTTAAGACGTTGAATATGGACCTACTGATATTTTCGTTTTGGTCAATAAATTTTCACTTTTAGAAAACAAAAAAATATTTGAAATCATTATTTTATTAATACAGAAAAAAAATTTTTTTAACGTTTTGTTTTTATTGGGATATGACTGCGTTTATAAAAATAGATATTTAGTTTGTTTAGAATTGGTTAATAATATTGTATTGTATCAGTTATCAGAAGGAAAAAATCAGGTAATATTTATTTTTACAACCACTTCGTCCTAAATCTGACGAGATGGAGTTTACAGAGGAACCGAACGTAAACATAAAACAAGACTAAAAAAATTGCTTGAACCCACTCGAGAGCTCACCTTCTGGAGATGCTTCAGGCGCCAGGTAATGATCCTGTTCCTCTACTGAAGGAGAGGCAAAGTCAAGGATTCGTGGCCCCTGAGTCTCGAGCAAACATTAATTTTCACCCATCCTCCGCAAACACAGAAGAATCTTCTCTGATATTTTAGTAGATATGCCTTGAATAAAGAATATATGTCTTTAAGCTTCAATATCGATCAGTGGTGCTGGAAATAAAAATGAACCTGGCAATCAGTCTTTCGGTGACTAATATGTTTTCGTTGATATGATATTTATTGGGTAATATCAATTTAGGTTGGCTCTAAAAGAAACCGGGCGAGAACTTTCTTCTAATGTTGTGGTCTCATGATTAACATACTTAAGATCCAGGGTTAAAATGGTTTTGAGTGAATGAAGATTTGAGGTTTTGGTGAAGCCCATCCTTCTTCGAACCTTGTAAACTGGCGCTACACAATCACGAAGAAAATGTTCCACAAAAAAGAAACCATATCACATTTCAAAAGCAGCAACTGCTAAAGTGAATATCACATGTAACTCGAAGAGAAAATAATGACATAATCAAGATGTTGACTTTCCACACCACTTCAAACAAAAGATTAGGAAGGAAACCTCCATCAATACTGGAAAGTAAAATAACAAATTATGGCAAACCTATTTTCTTGAAAGATTATTTTCAGAGAAAGATATAAATTTCAACCAACAGGAGCACTGTCTGCTCGGTTAATAAATCTTGAATGTTTCCTTGTAGGGAAACGGATTATATTTCCATTATTGTTATTCAGTAGATCTGCTGCAGAAAGCTATGGCGGACTACTGCGGGATAATCTTTTGCCCAGTCATACATGCCTCGAACGAGATATGATTGCCCGAAGCGTGTATCACGTATGGCACTTAACTGACTTTTTAAAAATCTCATACAGCTCTTTTTTACAGTACAGACCACATACCAAAAACCATGCAAGAAATAAAATGTCAAAATGTTATTTTGTTAGTCAATGCCAAGTCGGTGTTACTCATGACCAGTCGTTCTCTTTTCCAATCTTTTCACTTTTTTTTTTCAATTAGAGTAGATAGACTGAACTATCGCCCGGTTCACACTCCACCCACGTCTATTGAACAGGTGTAGAGGCTCATCCCTTGTTCCCTGTTTAGGATGTGGTTTCCGGCTTTCTCTTTTCCAATCTTTTCACTTTTCTTTTTTGTTTATTTTTTTTTATTTGGAGTAGATAGACTGAACTATCGCCCGGTTCACACTCCACCCACGTCTATTGAACAGGTGTAGAGGCTCATCCCTTGTTCCCTGTTTAGGATGTGGTTTTCGGCTTTCTCTTTTCCACTCTTTTCACTTTTCTTTTTTGTTTATTTTTTTTTTCAATTGGAGTAGATAGACTGAACTATCGCCCGGTTCACACTCCACCCACGTCTATTGAACAGGTGTAGAGGCTCATCCCTTGTTCCCTGTTTAGGATGTGGTTTCCGGCTTTCTCTTTTCCAATCTTTTCACTTTTCTTTTTTGTTTATTTTTTTTTATTTGGAGTAGATAGACTGAACTATCGCCCGGTTCACACTCCACCCACGTCTATTGAACAGGTGTAGAGGCTCATCCCTTGTTCCCTGTTTAGGATGTGGTTTTCGGCTTTCTCTTTTCCAATCTTTTCATTTTTCTTTTTTGTTTATTTTTTTTTCAATTGGAGTAGATAGACTGAACTATCGCCCGGTTCACACTCCACCCACGTCTATTGAACAGGTGTAGAGGCTCATCCCTTGTTTCCTGCTTAGGATGTGGTTTCCGGCTTTCTCTTTTCCAATCTTTTCACTCTTCTTTTGTGTTTATTTTTTTTTCAATTGGAGTAGATAGACTGAACTATCGCCCGGTTCACACTCCACCCACGTCTATTGAACAGATGTAGAGGCCCATCCCTTGTTCCCTGTTTAAGACGTGGTTTCCGGCTTTCTCTTTTCCAATCTATTCACTCTTACGTAGCCCCCTGCACACCAGTGGCCTTACCGTCTTCTCTTGGTGATATGAGTAGATAGACTGAACTATCGCCTGGTTCACACTCCACCCACGTCTATTGAACATTTAAAAAAATGTATTGGAAATATACATGGCGTATAGATTTGAAAGTACCTTGAAGTATCTGCGCAAGGAAAAAAAATAGTTTTTTTAAAAGTACTCTTCTTTTTTTTTTTTTTCATTGTCTTTCAACATTTCACTTAGTGACACATCTTATCGATCTGGCGTTTTTTCCTTACCTGCTCGTCATAAACATCAATGCCCACCCGTCTGTTCTTATCTGTTTATCTCGCCTAGATTTTTAGATATTATCAAAGGTTGCTCAGAATGTATTTATATATGTATGTACAAAAACACACACACACACACACACACACACACACACACACACACACACACACACACAATCATAGCCGTATCTGATTACCGGGTGCACCGGGCACGGGTCCGGGCCGATCCGTGCAATCATAATGAAAATCCGGGCAAGGAAAAATGTCTTCGTCAGAAATCAAACTAAACAATTCACGAAGAAAGAAAGAAAGAAAGAAAAAAGAAAGAAAGAAAGAAAAACGAAGAAAATATTCGAATGAACGCAGTAAAAATCTGTTTGTTTATTTATTAAATTTGGGAGAAAAGACTGGTTATACACAGAAAGTTCGAACTCGATTTCCTGCTTTCGTTCACGTTCTGTGCTTAATTTCCATTGCAATAGCCGAAAAAATCCGCAAAAATCATAGTTTCTGGAAACGGATGACACTGATGACGTCATCACATTGTCAACTAATAAATCCGGGCAATTTTCTCTGTTCCCGGTGTTTTTTTAGCATCAGCTGATAGATAGATAGATAGATAGATAGATAGATAGATAGATAGATAGATAGATAGATGTGAATAAACTCAGATAGATAGATAGATAGATAGATAGATAGACAGATAGATAGATAGATAGATAGATAGAGTGCAACCGATAAATTATCGCCATTTTATTCTTCACTGTTTTCAACTTTTCGCATGCGCGTTTTTTGATTATGTCGACTGCACAGTATAGTCAGGTTAGTTAGGCACATCCTGTGAGGAGAAGAGCATCATGACATAATTTACTCCTCCGGAAATTTGGGAACTTTTACTTTTCAGAGTGTTTAGATGTCAATCTGAAGATAGTGCAAAGAATTTGAAAAGAGTTGGATGAGTCTAACGGTGATTACGAAGGTGCCTAGCGTGATCACTAGTGATAGGGATGTTATGCATTTATTCATCTTCACGCAAGGCCTCAGATTCAACACAGTGGCTTTCATCAAGTGTCTTGAGGAGGTAGTGCTGCTCTGGGTCAGGAGAGTGGCTGCTGGAAGACCCAGTGTATGGCAAAAGAACTCTACACCTTGTCTAACCAGCAGGAGAACCTAATCATGGTTCTCAGACAATTTCTGCGATCATATCAAACGAGAGACCAACAAAAACTTTGTAACACCAAAGATGAAATGAAGGCTGTAATTATGGCAGCATTTATCAACCTAAGCAAGGAGACCGTCTAGAAGACTTGTAGGAGATTCCGAAGTCGGCTGGGAACAGTGGTTAAATCTAATGACGATTTTATTTTATAAATGTACTCTTTAGTATTTGTAGATATTTTTGTGTAATTATGGTAAATCAGTCAGTTAAGTGCCATACGTGATACATGTTTGGGCTATCATGTCTCGAAAGAGACATGACTGACTGGGCAGAAGATTAACCCGCAGTAGGTTGCCATTGCTTTCTGCAGTAGACTGGTTGTCAACCAAAGCTATAGAACCCAGTCTGTCCTGCTATTTAACCCATAACTGGAAGGAAGAAACGGATTAATACCTTTCTCAAGGGTATTTGCGCGTAAGTGAATACAATGGATTCAACTGGAATTCGAACTCGGCTCCCCGGTTTCTCGTTCCGAGCCGATATCCACTGTACCACAACGCAAATGAGATGTCAGTTTTATTTTCAGTTTTGCGTAATTTAGACGTTAATTTATCCATCTCACCATCTGTGTGTGTGTGTGTGTGTGTGTGTGTGTGTGTGTGTGTGTGTGTGTGTTCATGCAAGTAATCACCTGAAATCACACGCTTGATATTTTACGCATTTCAGGAGATGTGAATTCGATTATTTATTTCATCAGTCGATCCATCTTACCATAATTAAATATATATATTAATTTTTGTTATATACGGTCACGTAATAACTAAATGTTTATCAATATAGATATTAAATTTATGTATGTCTCTATTCATTTAACAATCTATTTATCCATCTCAGTCTATCAGAGTCCGATTGAATACGATATTATTAATGTTGAGCTTTCAAGTTTAAAAACTTTTTTTAAATTAACTTAAATTAATTAGCTGCAAGTGATAAAATATTCTTCGGTTATACGAAATTTATATCTTCTTTATCCTCTCTGTCCTTATCATATCAAGAGAGAGAGAGAGAGAGAGAGAGAGAGAGAGAGACAGACAGACAGACAGACAGAGAAAGAAAGAAAGAGTGAGAGACAGATAGATAATGGTACTTATATTATGTTGCAAATATTTTATAAAATACAACGTTTTAAAAATAAAATTAAAAAAGCTCATTGATGTAAGGCGATATAATGCATGCATATATATATATATATATATATATATATACGTCCACATTCGTGAATTAGTGAGAAAACTATTATGAAAGACAGACATATAGATAGATAGATAGATAGATAGATAAATGTATTACTGATAATATTCCTTTGAACATTTATTTTTTTAATTTATTTTTGTTGCAGATACTTCATAAAATTCTACTTCTTAAAAATACAACACAAAAATACCAAAAACAACCTACTGACGCCGATTCGGTCTCGTTTCAATCCTGGGTTAGGAAGCGAACGTAGTCTAAGCCGCACTGATGAGCTGTAATACAGCGAAACACATCTGTCTGCGGATGACTATAGTATATATATATATATATATATATATATATATATATATATATATATATATATATTGTGTGTGTATTTTGGCATAATTTTTTCATTAATACAGGTTTCATTGAATAATATAGACAAGTTCTGTCTATTTATTTTGTGTAAGATCCGTTCGTATGATCTGATTAGCTTGATAGTGTTGTCATGGAAAGACAACAAGAAATCGCAATAATTGTTGATTTTTTTTATCAGGTCTGAGCTTTCGGCTTAGATAAGCCATTATCAAAGGATGAACGTTTCATGTTCAGTGAACATTGAACATTTAAATTATTATGAACAGAGTGGAGTTATACAGAGAAAATTAGACAGGTCCATTTTTTGTGTCGCACATGGCTGTAGGCCGAGAATGAATGGTGGTAGTGGGTTTTTAGTCAATTGAGTGTATAGTGGCATGAGGGATTGGTCTGGGAACTGCTGCTACTATGGTGTAGGGGGTAAGTATAATAACTATGACCTCTCCCGTCGATTATAGGCATTGAAGTATGTTAGTGGAGGTGTCGAAATTTATTTTATTTAGGCTAAGTTTAAACTGTTTGATGTAGATAGCTTCTAGAATTTTATGTTTTCGTTTATTATTTTCTTGTCTAAGTATATGCGTATGTTCAACAAGTGTTTTCCTAAGAAGTGTGTGTTGATAGCCGTGGTGTTTTAAATGTCGGAATATGTTAGAATTTTCATTTAAGTGCAATGTAAGTCTCCGCGAAAGCGAGGTAGTAGTATGTCCAATGTAGGTATTATTTAGTTTGTTAGAGATACATTCTCGAAAGGGGCATTTGAATTTATACACTACATTGTTTGTTTTGTTTTTTTTGCAAATCGCTAACGGTGGGGGAGGAGTCGTTGCTGACAATTGAGTTGGATGTTTTGGATTTAGTGTATATAACAGATATATATGCATACTTGTATATGATATATATGATATATGTGCATATTATATATATATATATATATATATATATATATATATATCTGCATTAATAAATATACATATTTTCCTAACTTTCAACCCCGAATCAGAATTCATGCGATATGCAATCATTACTTGCATACTGAATTCAATCATCAAGTGCATATTATTGAACAGCACTTACGAATATATATATATATATATATATATATATATATATATATATATATATATATATATATATATAAGTGAGTTTGTGTGTGAGTGTAGTTTTCGGAGGTGAAACGGAAAAAAAAGAATGGTTTGCTTCAATGATGTGATGTAAATATCAGTGTCGAGAACTATTTCAATATTACTGACCTTACGTTTTTCACATAAAATTTTTTCAGAAATGACGGAACACCTGCACAAAACTCAGACAGTTTTGATATAGAAGATTAACAAAACAATATTTTGTGCGAACGAGTCCACTGCTATCGCTTGCAGGTTACATTCGGAGATATTATATATAAAAAAATAATATGCGCGCACACACGCACATACATATATAAATATATGTGTACTTATGAATATAGGTGTGTGTGTGTGTGCGTGTGCGCGCATATTTTTTCATATATATATATATATATATATATATATATATATATATATATATATATATGAGATTGAAAAGAAGCGGGCTTGAAATGAACGAGAAGAAACGAGAAGTGAATCCACGAATTGAAATGGACATGTGTTTTTTGAAAATTAGATATTTTTATATGTAATAATGAATATATATATATATATATATATATATATATATATATATCTCAGTAATGAATTAGAACACTTTCACTACTGGTGTAGAATATGTGGTATATCACAAGCTAAAAGTCTGCCCCCTCCTACCGAGCGCCCATAGCTCAGAAGTAGAATGGCCGACTGACGCCACTTCGGTTGGGTTTCAATCCAGTGGAAAAAGCAATCGGATGTCTAACAATGAAACAGATCTGTCTTCGGATTACTATATATATATATATATATATATATATAGAGATAGATAGATAGATAGATAGATAGATAGATATATTTGTATATATAGTAATATAATGAAACAAATAATTCTAAAATGCGCTACTCAGTTTTTAACACAATTAATCAGGTAGAAAATCATTGAGCCCTAAGTATATTTTATATATTAATATTTAGAATTTATCTGCAATATTTGTCAGTATGTACATATACATTAATGTATTTCATATATATACATCTCCAAATGTGTGTTTACATACACTTAAGCAAATATATATATTGTATACAAGTATGCATATATCGCACATCTATATAAATAACAATTACATTATATATATATATATATATATATATATATATATATATTAGTACAGGTTTCGTTGAATAATACAGACAAGATTTCTCTATTTATTTTATGCAGGATCCATTCGTATAGTCTGATAAGCTTGATAGTGCTACCGTTAAAAGACGACAAGGCACTACTAAGCTTATCAGACTATACGAAAGCATCCTGCATGAAATAAATAAACAAAACTTGTCTATATTACTCAACGTAACCTGTATTAATGAACAAATGCCGCCAAAGTACACACACAATATATATATATATATATATATATATATATATATAGACTTATATTTGTAATGAATTATTTTGAACATTATTTTTACCGATACTCGTATTTAAGTAGATATTCTGTTTTTAATTAAACAGTATTTTATATTTATATCTACCGGCCTGATTATTTTACAATAAATTTTTATGACGAAAAATGTGTGCTACTCAGCAGGATTCGAACCTGCGACCCCTATTACATAGAGGAAGCATACCATTTGATCTGGTACCGTCTTGACCACTCGACCATGTACAGCCTCTTGATCAGACGAGGTTTTTATCATGCTTATATAACACAATTTTCGATCTATCGCAAACAAACCATATCTGCTCTGTAATGTTTGACATTAATATACACTTATATATATATATATTTATATGTATATACTTATTATTATTATTATTATATGTATATACTTATTATTATATTAAACAGTAGATGTTTAGAAAATTATTTGCTGCCTCGATACACTAAGTGTATGTACTTATATATAACCATACAGATATATACTTATATATATATATACATACAGATATATATACTTATATATATATATATATATATATATATATATATATATATATACTAAAGTGGTAAATGTTTTAAATGAAACCGTTTAGAACAAGAATTCACACGGTCTGTTGCATCTTTTACTTCTTCACAAAAGAAAATGTAGAGAGATTGGACCATTGAACCTTTGAACATTTGAATAAAACCTTAATATCGAAAATCTGACGTCAATTCTACTCAATTGCCAAAAACTTTTAATATTCCATATACTTTCAAGCATCTCAAAAGGGTCTTAGAACATATTAAAGACATTTTAAATACACGCCTTCATGTATACATATAAATGAAGGAAGGCAATAGGAAAATGTATTTTAGCGCGTTTCGTTTCCTGATAGATTTTAAGGACGAAAAGTATCTGCTAAGATCAGTCAGTGGAGTGAAATATGTGAAACACGCTTGGGCGATCATATCTAGAAACAAACATAACTGACTGGGCAGAATATTATCCCGAAGTAGTTGGCCATTGCTTTCTGCGGTAAACTGGTGGCCAACCAAGGCTACAAGGCTATAGAACCCAATCTGTCCTGTTATTTAACCCATAACTGGAAGGAAGAAATGGATTAATACCTTTCCCAAGGGTATAAGTTTACCTTTCTTTCTTTTTTCTTTGCATTTTAACTTTTTACAGTTATATATTTTCCGTATATTATTTGTGGCGAATGGTTACTAAGAACAAATTCCAAGCCAAATAATTTTATTGTCTGTAAGCGATAAATAATTTTTCCGTAACGCAAAATTGATATCGTTTTTCAATATATATATCTAAACTAATTTATAAATGGAACTGTGTGTGTGTGTGAGTCCGTTACCTATAGACTCCGAAACGGCTGAACCTATTTTCTTGAAAATTTACAGAGTTGTACTATAAGCGTCTGCGAATGTTCTTAGCTAGGTTTTGTGTCGAGGTATCCCCGATAAATATCGAAAATCGATAATCGAAAAAATCGGGTTATAAAAGGAGTGGTCCGATTTTAATCAAATTTGATACACTCATAGACAAAGACATAAGAAACGATATTCAGAAGTTTGAAGGTTGCAGTTCTTAAAATAGTGCAGAAAATTGATAATATATATATATATAAAAGGCAAGATCTTTGTGTGCGTGTCTGTTAATCTGTCTGTATGTCCTTTATACAAATCCGCAATTTTTATCCGATTCTCACCAAACTTCACACAAATATTCTTTAGGCTGAGTCTGAGCTCAGGACACTGGATTGGTTTTAAAGCTTTCAGTAAACCCGAGCAATGCCGGGCTATACTGCTAGTATATATATATATATATATATATATATATATATATATATATATATGTGTGTGTGTGTGTGTGTGTGTGTGTGTGTGTGTGTGTGTGGGATTAAATAAATTGCAAACATTATATTTGCTTATTTTTAATAAAATCCGTTCATACTCACTACTCACGGATAATCTTCCAATCAGAAGATGTCAGAAATGCCCATGACATTACAACATTTAAAAAAATTCCATTTTGAATAATTTTCACGTTCTAATGAACGCTAGCAATTTGTCAACCGTTATATCTGAAGCAGAAAAAAATGTACAGTAATTTATAGCAAAACAGTTTTCCGGTTTCATTTGTTACCATAACTCACACCCCTGAAGATGATCTCAGAAAGAGGTTGAAAGTACTTAGGTACCTTAAGAAATGAATGAAACTAACATCTGTCAACGTTTCAGCTCATTTTTGACATCTTTTGATTGTAATACTCGAAAGATTATCCGTGAGTATGAACGGATTTTATTACAAATAAGCAAACATAGTATTTGCAATTTATTTAATCTGACATGTTTAAAAGAAAATTTGCTGCCTAAATACAGAAATTTACAAAAAATATATAAAATTTTTCAATATTTATAATTATATATATATAT
>JBBBDQ010000337.1:795000-832500 GCA_037127315.1 Ascarosepion bandense
CTTGGGTAGCCTAATAATTATGGCCAGTAGTGTATATATTTACTTCTATATATATTTATCTACCTATATATATAACAATAGCACTATAGCCCGGCGTTGCTCGGGTGTAATGAAAGCTTTAAAAGTAATCCATGGTCCTGGAGCTCAGACTCTTTGGACGTTGGCAAGAAAGACTAAAAATCAATAGTTGATTCCAGTTAAAGCGAAACCGTAGACTGAAAGAAAAATGAATGGATGTAAGTCAAATTTTGATTTCCTGGTATAGATATCAAATAAGTTTTTTCGCCGTAAACTGAATTTTGAAGGCTATATAAGTCCTCTGAGTAAATGGTATATTGGCTGAGACTAAGAACTACAATTATACCTACTTAGACCCAAACCCGAAGCAAAAACTAAAATAAAAGGGTTGAAAAAATACATACATACAAGCAGATAAAAGACACACACACAAACATCTTGCCTTTTATATATATATATTATCGATTTTCTGCACTATTGTAAGGACTGCAACCTTGAAATGTCTGAATATCGTTTCTTATGTCTTTGTCTATGAGTGCATCAAATTTGATTAAAATCGGACCACTCCTTCTATAACCCGATTTTTCCGATTATCGATTTTCGATATTTATCGGGAGTATCTCGACACAAAACCTAGCTAAGAACACTTGCAGATACTTATAGTACAACTGTGTAAAATTTCAAGAAAATCGGTTCAGCCATTTCGTAGTCTATAGGTAATGGACACACACACAGACACAGACACACAGACACACACACACACACACACACACACACACACACACACACAGACAGACAAAGTTTCACTTATAAATTAGTTTAGATGTATAAATATACAGGGTTTCATAGGTAACTGTCGCTATTTTATTATTTAAATTTCGCGTATACTCGTTGTTGTTTGCCTACTGCGCACTATAGTTGGGTCAGTTGCGCACCGTCTGTGAGGAAAAGAGCCCCATGACGAAAATCGGAATGCACTACTGCTTGGCATTCGAACTGGAATATCGAATCCTAACATTTCAGTGTTTGGGTGTCAATCTCAGGATAATGCAGCGGATACGAAAAGAGTCGTGTGAGTCTAATGGTGATTACGATGGTGTTTGGAGAGATCGCTTGCATTGGCGACGTTGTATCTCTAATCTTTCCGCAAGGCATCAGACTCAACACGAAGGCCTGCTTCAAGAAATTTGAGGAATTAGTGGTGCCTCGGTCAAGTGTGTGGCTGCTGGAAGACCCTATGTCTGGCAACAAGATTCTGTACCTTGCCACACACGCAAGAGAATCCAGTCATTTTTGTCAGACTATCTCTTCGTCTACATCACCCCATACATATAGACACCTAACTCCCCAGAACTGCAACCCCTTAATTATTATGTGTGAGACCCGGTTGAGTGAGCGATCAATAAAACAATTTGCAACATCAAAACTGAACTAAAAGCAAGAATTATCTCATCATTCACCACTTAAAACAAGGAAAACATCTAGAAGAGATAGGGGAAATTCCGAAGCCGTCTGAAATGTCGTAATTGAAGCCAATGACGATTTTATGAAGAAATTTACTCTTTCGTTTTTCAAGATATTTTTGTGTAATTTTGGTAAATATATCTGTTAAAATAAGATGTCACTGTTATTTTAATTTTTGTCTTCTTTAAACATAAATTCATCCATATGCACCTTGTATATCAATTGTCACTTAGAAAAATTAAATCGAAAAAATATTTTTTCCGAATTACAAAGTAAATATTTTTCCGAAATCTACTAATTTAAGTAAGAATAATTAAAGAATTATTTTTTTTAATTTTAAATGTTTTATTAAAAATAAAATCATACATTAGTGGCAAGATTCATGCTTTTTTTACAAGAAGTATTTGCATTCAGTGCGGTTTTTACAAGAAGTATCAAAACAAACGAATATTCTGTTTGCAAAACATTTCAAAGTAATAAAAAAATATTTTATCTAAACTTATTTATAAATGGAACTTTGTCTCTCTGTGTGTGCATCCGTTACCTATAGACTCCGAAACGGCTGAACCTATTTTCTTGAAAATTTACACAGTTGTACTATAAGCGTCTGCGAGTGTTCTTAGCTAGGTTTTGTGTCGAGGTACCCCGATAAATATCGCAAACCGATTATCGAAAAAAATGGGTTATAGAAGGAGTGGTCCGATTTTAATCAAATTTGATACTCTCATAGACAAAGACATAAGAAACGATATTCAGAAGTTTCAAGGTTGCAATTCTTACAATAGTGCAGAAAATCGATATATATATATATATGTATAAATCGATACGAGGAAATCAAAATTTGACTTACATCCATTCATTTTTCTTTCAGTCTACGGTTTCGCTTTAACTGGAAACTTTTTAGTCTTTCGTGCCAACGTCCAAAGAGTCTGAACTCTAGGGCCATGGATTAGTTTTAAAGCTTTCATTACACCTGAGCAACTGCTATTCTGCTAGTTTCTAATATTTTCCGACACATGTTTTTGCTATTTGAACCGCAAAGTGATAATGCCAGAAATAAAACTTCTCATAAAAATAATGAAAAAAAAAAGCAATGCGAGAAAGCAACATTAAAAATCATGACACCTGTTATAAAAAAAAAAACAAAAAAAAAAAAAACGATATTTGAGATGACTTGCTATCACTCTGTCTCTGGTGACCAAAACCAGCTATCTGAGATCAACATGCAAGTAACTGAATTAATAATAATAATAATAATAATAATAATAATAATAATAATAATAATAATAATTGTATAAAAAATATACCAACAAAATCATTGGCAAAAAAAAGACGACAAGGTTTCCCTACTCAGCACTGCTTATTGCAGATAAGAAAGATTCTACCCATCAAATAAACCCATTCAATACACCCTCATCGTAACCCCAATACAAGGGATAGATTTGGATCCATGTGAAAATAAATGATATTAAAAAATTCATTCAATAATAAAAATAAGAAAAAGAAAAAAAAGAAAATGTAGCAAGAACAGAAAAAGCAGCAAGAAAATAAGTAAAGGAAGATGGAGAAGGAGAAAGAGAAGAAGAATTAAAAGAAAAAGTAGCAGCAATAACAAAAGAAGAGAAAAGAACAAGGATGATAAGAAGAAAAAGAAGAAGAAACAGAAGAAGAAGCAGAAAAAGAAAATGTAGCAACAACACAAGCAGCAATAAAAGGATTAGAGGAAGAAGAAGAAGAAGACGAAAAAGAATTAAAACCAGAAGTAGCAGTAACAACAAAAGAGCAAAGAAGAAGAAGAAAAAGAAGAAGAAGAAGAAGACGAAAAGGAAGAAAGAACTCTAATTATAGACCATTGTATTAGTATACATCATTTTATGGAGTAAGATATTAGCGATGTAAGGATATTTTTAATGATTTCACCCAAAACAAGACAATAAACTCCTAAAATGTTAGGTGTTACTAAGTGTGAGAGAATATTTATTAATTATCTCATTAAATAAAGAGAAAAATAAAGGAGCAGGAATTAAGACAGAAAGTAGTATTTCAACTTTCAAAGATGAAATTCATTAACAATAATTGTCTTAAATACCTTTTTCAAAACCAAGGAAAAATTGAAATTAATAAACCAAATCAGTCAGTCAAGTGCCATATATGATACACGCTTTGGGCGATCATGTCTCGAAATAGACATGACTGACTGACTGGGCAAAAGATTATACAGAATAATTTTCCAATGGCAGAATTAGGTTGCCATTGCTTTCTGCGGTAGATTGTATAAAACCCAATCTGTCCTATTATTTAACCCATAACTGGAGGGAAGAGCCGGATTATACTTTTCCCAAGGGTATTTGTGCGTATGTGAATGTGCGGAATTCAACTGGAATTCGAACTCGGCACCCCGATTTGTCGTTTCGAGTCGATATCCACTGCACCACAACGCACATCCTCATTAAAACAAATATATTATTTAAAATCAGAAAGAATATTGAAGTGTGTGTGAATGGGCTCAGATGCAGAGCCGGTTCGTATTTCTCCGAACATGTAAGCCTGATTTGGGGGCCCACAAGAAGTACTTTGTGATATCTGATCAACATTTGCGTTTTTTTTTTTTTTTTACCTACATTTACATAAGTTACAAATAAAAATGAGTACAATTTACTATTAAAGGATGAACAATATTCTCAGATTTTGATGTCATTCAGATTTTCTTTTCTTCCAAGTCGTGAATTTTTGCTTAGATTAATTCTCGAAAACAGTATATAAAATTCATTTTATTTTATCCTTAATGTTGAATGTGTTAAAATTATTCAATATTTACGAAGAATAATCCCAAGTTTATGTTGAAAATTATCGCAAAACATTGTTGACTTATTCAAGATAAAATGCTCTGTTATGACATGTCTCTAATTTGTAATTAAATATATATTCAAATTTCTAATTGAACTTTTCACCTATATTGCATATGATCTATTATTGTATATAATTAGGTTAACATAAAATTTGTAATTTATGTGAATTCTACCTTATGAAAACTGAGATACATCATAGATTCGAGCGGTATCATAGTGACACGACACCTTTTAACCTTGCCCTACTCAGAAGACATATTAGTGCTTGATCTTTTAAAAGAGTAACGGCCAAACACGAATGAATATTCATTGGAAATAAAATCAGGAATTGAATAAAATCAAAACTAGAGAAATATCAAAAGGTTGACGGAAAACACAAGGAACTTTAAACATGAAAATAAATCCTGCTCATGAAACTTGGGAAAAGAACATCTCCAAAGTGGTGTAGAGAGATTTTAAAAAAATAGTCATCCGAGAAAGGACTATAGAAATTCTCAAGTGATAAAGAGAGACTTACTGTCATTAAACTCTTAGATTATGTATTTGATGCAAATGTTATAAAATGCATAATAATAGCAATGTGTAAATGTCTGCGTTCAACGATCATTTATGATACGTTGAACCACAATACTATTTAATGGAGGAAAGATTTGCGGTCCTTTAATCTTATGATTGGCAAACTGATGAAACTACTACTACAACAAAAACTATTACTGCAACTATAACAACAACAACTACTACTACTAAAAATAATAATAATAAAAAGAAGAAGAAGGAGCAGAAGGAGAAGGAGAAGGAGAAGGAGAAGGAGTAAAAACTGCAAAAGAGATGGAATTGATTAGAAAATCAAGAGAGGGTTCAGACGGTCTTAAATCTTATGATTGGCAAACTGATGAAATTACTACTACAACTACTATTACTACAACCAGAACAACAACAACTATTACTACTACTACTACTACTACTACTACTAATAATAATAATAATAATAATAATAAGAAGAAGAAGAAGAAGAAGAAGAAGTAGGACTAGAATAAGGGGTAAAAACTGCCAAAAAATGGAATTGATTAGATGAGTTAAAAATTCAAGAGAGGTTTGTAATGGTCCTTAAATCTTATGATTGACAAACTGATGAAACTACTACTACAACAACTACTATTACTACAACTAGAACAACAACAACAACAACTACTACTACTACTACTACTACTACTAATAATAATAATAATAATAATAATAAGAAGAAGAAGAAGAAGAAGAAGAAGAAGGAAAAAAGGATGACGAGAAGAAGTAAAAACTGCTAAGAAATGGAATTGATTAGATGAGTTAGAAATTCAAGAGAGGTTTCAGATAGTCCTTAAATCTTATGATTGGCAAACGGATGAAACTACTACTACAACAACTATTATTAGTACAACTAGAACAACAACAACTACTACTACTACTACTACTACTACTACTAATAATAATAATAATAATAATAATAAGAAGAAGAAGAAGAAGAAGAAGAAGAAGATCAGAAGGAGGAGGGGGAGGAGTAAAAACAGCCAAAAAAATGGAATTGATTAAATGAGTTAGAAATTCAAGAAAGGTTTGAGACAGTTCAAGCCAAATCGTTCATTGATTCTGCGAGGATAGTCGGATGATTTGAGGACACGGGTTGTCTCTCAGGTTTATGTGAGAAATAACAAGAACAACAACAGAACTAATAATTAAAACTGATGTTTAGTAATTTATATCCCACTTGTGCACTAAGACTGGACACCTTACAAGCATTGCGGTATTGTGGATATGGTGATGGCGGAACAGGTGGAAATATACAAATTAACAAATAAGAAAAAATATGCAACCTAGTAGCTCGAGTTGTCCATTTAGTAGTTGATGCACTTGGAACTATTTCCAGGAGTCTTTCTGGTTTGCAGGACACCATGGGGATACCTGACATCATTGGCGGTATGAAGGTGGCAGCGCTTCTTGGAACAGCTTGTGTGCTGACGAAGAAAAGTTGTGTGTCTAAACTGCGATTAGGCGCTGAGATAAGATCATTGACCCTCGATCAAAATATCTATTAGCCGGAGGGAATATTAAGTAAAGTAATGAATAAATAAATATAATTTAAAATCCAAATTTGGTAATGTTCTACTCACATACTTAGAAAAAAACACTTTCAATAATTCTCTAAGAACTTAATTTATCTTAGGCCTCAATGAAAAACGTGAAAAATGATTGTATCGAATAACAAGATTAAAATGACTACTAAACTACTACTAATACTAATATTATTACGAGTATTACTATCACTGTGACTGCTATTATTACTACAACTAATTATGATGATGATACTTGTGATGATAAATCCGACGGTGGCGTATTTTTTACGGGTAGCAAAGGTGGTCGAGTTTTTTTTCAGACTTGTTTAATCTTCAGTGATAACTGGTGTGAGCATATCAATCAATCATTTAAGTGCCATACGTGATACACGCTTGGGCGGTCATATCTCGAAAGAGACATGACTGACTTGGCTGAAGATTATACCGCAGTACGTTGCCATTGCTTTCTGCGGTAGACGTGTTGCCAGCCAAGGCTATAGAACCAAATCTGTCCTATTATTTCACCTATAACCAGAGGGAAGAGACGGATTAATACCTTTCCCAATGGTATTTGTGCGTAAGTGATCGCAAGAAATTCAAGTAGAATTCGAAATCGGCTTCCCGATTTGTAGTTCCGAGTCGATATCCACTGCACCACAACGCACACATAGGAGTGAAATAAGAACTGCAATAATAATAATAATAATAATTTTCTAGAAAAACAATTATCGTACTATAAATGATAATGCCCTTGCGGGCATTATAGTAAAACCTACTGAATAAAAAGTGAAAATCTAAAAAAATGTCGAAACTTTAGAGGGAATTTGAAAAACAGCATAAACTTAAAACTAGCAGCAAACATTAGCCTAGCGCAATAAATAACAACCCGAAATCATATGTTTATCAGAACTTGAAATCTAGGGAATAAAAAGCACTGCTTTAGTAAAATCCGCCGGAATACTGAGGAGAGTCCTGGAGAGAAGAAAAAAAATTATTGTTATTTGGACGAATGTGAAGAAACGAGAATGAAAACCCAACAAATTAAAGTGGCGAAGATACTTACAAGATACCATAAATAATCTTGAGTTACATGAAAAAAGGACGAAAACCGACTTTTTATGCTGTACTTACAAAAGCATTCTTCTAAAATCTTAATTAATCGTCTTCTTAATGGCTTACTTTTTTGTTTGGGGCGGAAAAGTAAAAAACGAAGAAAATAAATATCTTATTCATTCATCGTTTATATATTCATTTTATTTTCATTTCTAACGAATTGAGTGGCTCGAATTTGTCGGAAGGCAATAAATGGCTTTGGATCTCAGTAACATTATAATCCATCATTTCGATGTCTTCAATGTTCTTACGAACTTCTCGACAAGTATAACAGTAAGAGACGTACTTACGCACCTACACATACCAGCATCTACATACGCATATTCATTTTTACTAAACCCGTCTGTGTGTGTGTGGGTTGGGGAGGGACCAGTTTTCTGTAACACGAAGATAGAGAGGGGAAAACATATGAGAATAAGAACCAATATAGGTATGTTTTCATGTGTGAGAGGAAGGCGCGCTCAAATAAAAAAATAAATTAAAATAACGATCAGTCAGTTAATTGTCGTACCTGATACACGCTTGGAGACATGATTGACTAGGCAGAATATATTCCCGCATAAAGTTGTCATTATTTTTTGCAGTAGACTGGTCGCCAACCAAGGCTATAGAACCCAATCTGTCCTGTTATTCAACCCATAGCTGGAGGAAGAAAGGATGGATTTCTACTATTCCTAAAGGTATTTGCACGTATGTCAGTTAAGTGACATACGTGATACACGCTTTGGGTGATCATGTCTCGAAAAAGACATAACTAACAGAGAAGAAGATTATCCTGCAGTAGGTTGCAATACATTCTACGGTAGACTGGTTGCCAGCCAAGGCAAGAAAACCCAATCTGTCCTATTATTTAACCCATAACTGGAGGGAAGAGACGGATTAATACCTTTCGCAAGGGTATTTGTGCGTAAGTGAATGCGAGGAATTCAAATGGAATTCGAACTCGGCACACCGATTTCTCATTCCGAGCCGATATCCATTACACCACAACGAACGTCCTATAGCTACATATTCTTCTTCTTTCATGTGCCGCATTCATTCGGGACGTAGGCTCTCCACCTTTTCCTGTCCCTTGTTGCTCTTAATACATGTTGTCCCGTTATTTCTTCCAAACACTACTCTGCCATACATTTGCCCATCAAGTACACTACCGGCCATAATTATTTGGCCAGCCCGTTTTTGTTTTTGTTTTTGAAGAAATGACGTATTTTTTTTTTTTAATCATTTCACCCCGAGCAAGGCGGAAACGCCACTGATGTGCAGGGGGCTACGTAAATGTAAAGAGATTAATTAAAAAAGAGTGAGGAGTACAAACTAGTTAGAAAGGAACAATAGAAAGCTGAGAAAGCAGGTGCGATGACAGATACATAGATGGAGAGAAAGGGAAGATTATACAGGGGTGGGGAGAGAGCTAGAGTCCAGTGGTTAGTAGATGAGTATTGACTTTGCATTTAAATTTCTGGAGGTTGTAGCCGTCAGGAAAGCAAGAATACGGGAGCGAGTTCCACAGGCGGGAAGTGCGAGAGAAGAAGCTTAAGGAGTAGAATTGTCGTCTGCATTTGGCTAACCTGACTGTGAATGGGTGGGACCCAGTTGCCAGTCTGGTTGCATGAGTAAACACCTGTTGAGGAGGCATCAGTGACTTAAGTTCGTCTGAGCAGAAGCCATGAAACTATTTATAGAACAGACAAAGGGAGGCCACATTTCGACGATGGGGAAGTGGCTGCAGTTGAGCCGCCAGATCAGTACCTATCACATTACAGACTCTCCTTTGGAGTCAAGAACACTGAGGAGAACGGCAGGGGCACCTGACCATAAATGGCAGCAGTACTCCATGCACGGACGGATCACTGAATGGTTCTTTTGTTAATAATGCACAATAACATGTGCATCAAATTAACTGTTCTAGTGTCCAGTTTTTGTGCTCTCTTCCCCATGCTAGTCTCTTCTTCTAATTGGCTGGCCGAAACAAAGGCTTCCTGGCTGCTTTGTACACTTTTACAAAGTAATAATAACAAAAAACCATTCTATTTTCATTTAGAATTATCCACTTGGCAATAAATACTAAAAATAGTATGAAATATATATTTTTTTAAAAACTGGGGTGGCCTAATAATTATGACCGGGTGTGTATGTCACGCACTGGTTACTCCTGTCTCTATCAATCCTTTGTGTATCAGATTCACCAAGCCCTTCTTCCTTTTTCGTATTCTAGAAACATCAGCTGTCTTTTGCTGATATTATAAGTCTTCTTTTCGTTTTCATTCCTTCCAAAACTTCGTCGTTGTTCAGCTATGGTTAGCAAGTATGGTTATTTAAAACAGAAATTTACTTACTGAGAAGAATTTTTCTTACCGCCCCTCTACCATAATCTGCCACATTAAAAACTAGATATTTCTCCGCAACCCCCTCTTCATATAGAGTGACAGGTTTTATTTTACGTTTTCTTGCTGGGAGACGACGAATGCGGCTTAAAAAACCCCAGGCAGCCAGGATCAAAAATCATAGATACGTTGTCAAAGGACTAAATTTGCTAACAAGTACTAACAATATTTCACCATTTACATGAGAAATATTGTCCTTAACTTTGTTGTTGTTATCATAACCGTTCGACTTTTACCTCCTCGGACTTCGTCAGGTATATGATGATCTGCATAATCTACCGGGAATTTTAAGCTAAACCCTTTATTTATTCTACAAGAGTATATTTTTCTAGTCTTATATCTAGTGATATTTCATATATTTCCTACTTTTAGTACTCTTTAATAATATATATATAGATGTATAAATGTACTCTTCATATAATATATATATATATATATATATAAAGAGAGAGAGAGAGAGAGAGAGAGAAAGAGATAGAGATAGAGAGAGAGAAACAAGCTTAGATAGATAGATAGATAGATAGATAGATAGATAGATAGATAGATAGATAGATAGATATGAAGAGTCTGGATATGATAGATAGATAGATATGAAGAGTCTGGATATGATAGATAGATAGATATGAAGAGTCTGGATATGATAGATAGATAGATATGAAGAGTCTGGATATGATAGATAGATAGATAGATAGATAGATAGATAGATAGATAGATAGATAGATACGAACAGACTGAAATTGATAGATAGATAGATAGATAGATAGATAGATAGATAGATAGATAGATAGATAGATAGATAGATGTGAAGAGTCTGGATATGATAGATAGATAGATAGATAGATAGATAGATAGATAGATAGATAGATAGATAGATACGAACAGACTGAAATTGATAGATAGATAGATAGATAGATAGATAGATAGATAGATAGATAGATAGATAGATAGATAGATTTCTTGCCCTTTTTCCACTGCCCAAACAAGGGATTGAAATTACAATTACTGACAGTATGTGTACTTGAACTCTGTAGAAACAGGGTGAGCAATAATTGAGCAGTACTGACAATAAGAAGTAGACTAGATATCCCTAGACTTTAGCAGTAGAATGAGAACAATTATTTTTTCCCAGAGATTAAATAGATAGATAGATAGATATGAACAGACTGAGATAGATAGATAGATAGATAGATAGATATGAATAGACTGAGATAGATAGATAGATAGATAGATAGATAGATAGATAGATAGATAGATATGAACAGACTGAGATAGATAGATAGATAGATAGATAGATAGATAGATAGATAGATAGATAATGAACAGGCTGATATCATAGATAGATAGATAGATAGATAGATAGATAGATAGATAGATAGATAGATAGATATGAACAGACTGAGATAGATAGATAGATAGATAGATAGATAGATAGATAGATAGATAGATAGATAGATAATGAACAGGCTGATATCATAGATAGATAGATAGATAGATACATAGATAGATAGATAGATAGATATGAACAGACTGAGATAGATAGATAGATATGAACAGACTGATAGATAGATAGATAGATAGATAGATAGATAGATAGATAGATAGATAGATAGATAGATACGGAAAGGTTGTAAGATAGATAGATAGATAGATAGATAGATAGATAGATAGATAATGAACAGGCTGATATCATAGATAGATAGATAGATATGAACAGACTGAGATAGATAGATAGATAGATAGATAGATAGATAGATAGATACGGAAAGGTTAAGATAGATAGATAGATAGATAGATAGATAGATAGATAGATAGATAATAATGAACAGGCTGATAGATAGATAGATAGATAGATAGATAGATAGATAGATAGATAATAATGAACAGGCTGATAGATAGATAGATAGATAGATAGATAGATAGATAGATAGATACATAGATAGATAGATTCCATTTTTAATGCTCTCTATATTTTTATACAAATTCTATAACCTATGGAAAACCTATTTTTAATTGCCATTTCCTGTTAGATTAATTGTGATCATGACTGTCTCGAAAGTTATTTATTTATTATTTGTGAATTCCCATAGCATCTTCGGAAGTATCGAAAAGATTTCCTGTTGTTTCCTCCCAAATTTCGAATTCAGTGATTTATTTCCCTAATATTGGTTGCCACCCAAGTTTAAAGAATATTTTTACTATGCTTATTTAATCCATAGCTAGAGGAGAAGAAATTTATTCACGCTTATTCCATTGTTATTAGTGCAAAAGAAAATGCAATTGACGAGACCGGAAACTCAACTCTGTCCGCCATCACCACTTAGGCTACTATTATATATTTGATATCTTAATGCGGGCCAATAAAACTTAACATATGAAAAGGGGGTGAAAAATTCTTGAAGCGACCTCCTTTATAATCTATCCAAACGACCACAATTCAGATCTTTTTGGAGAAGCTCTGATGCTGATCTGATTACTTTTCAGTAACACTCGTATAAGACTCTTGTTTACCAAATTATTTTAAGAAACATAATTATCATTTATTATTATCGAAAACATGTTCCATATTTATAAAATACTCCCTCATAAAACATAAATATTTCTTCTTCTATCTACTGGATAACACAATGTAGAGGTTTCAACATTTAATGCCTATTTTTATAGAAATATTTACATGATAAGGGGAGAAATTATTATGAATAATGACAGTTCGTTATATACTTTAAATATATAAACTTACTCGAGCCACAAGATTAGCAACTAGGTCCCGCCCTTTTACTGTGAAAGCAATAAATTGTAAACGCAAATTCTACTCCACCAGCTTCTTTACTTGAACTTCCTGCCTGTGGAATTCGCTTCCATTCACTTGCTTTTCCGACAGCTATAATATCCAAGAATTTAAATGTATAGTCAATAGTCATCTTCTATCTCACTAACTTGCATCCTCTCTCTCATGCTCCTTTCTCCGTCCACTCCACTCTCATCAGTATTCTCATCCTTCTCTTACCCACTTCCTGACACCCCCTATAACCTGTCTCTCTTTCTCATAACTTTCCTCCTATGTAACCCCCTGCAAAACAGTGGCAGTAAAATGCCTTGCTTGGGGCGATATGATTATAAAAACAATATAGTAAAATTGACTGATATTTATTTTTGCTACTTTTACATATATAGAAGTTGTATGGATCATAAGAAAACGAGAAACAAGACTGGTTGACAACCAAGGCTATAGAACCCAATCTGTACTATTATTTAAAACATAAATGGAAAAAAGAGATGGATTAATACCTTTCGCAAGGGTATTTGCGTGTAAGTGAATGCAACTGGAATTCGATCTCGGCTCTCTGATTGGTCGTTCCGAGCTGATATCCACGGCACCACAACGCACGTCCTAGTACTTGACTTAAATTCAATGTTTAGGTACCATAGAGGAGAGATCATCATCAGAAAGCATTTATAAGATAGACTCAGAGGAGCTACATTTAAGCGGGTTGTTGTAAGTGACAATTTGCGAGATGCCAGGTCAGCTCAGGTCTGATGACATTGTAGATTCCTCTTTGATTTCTATATATATAGCAAGAGCGCCAGACCGTGTAGTTCTATAGAAGGATGCTGCGGGTATCATGAATCGAGCATGGGAACAATGACGTTGTTTTGGAAAGTATGGAAACGAAAAGGAAATTAATACTGAGCATCAGGATAAGACAACTAAAGTTGATGGGATATGCAATGAGGAAGTAGGGCTTGGAGAACCTGAGGGGAAACGAGAGAGGGCAAAGCAATGGATAACATATTTAAAGGGCCTGAGCAGGTGGATGACAGAACGGGTTTTGCGTGGTGTAAAAAGAGAAAGCGTGCTGAAGGCCACCAGGGATAGGGAGACGTGGAAAGACATGATCGCCTATGTCCTGAAAGGAAAAGGCACAAAGAAGAAGAAGAAGAAGAAGAAGAAGAATGGTAGATTTGTAAATGTGTTAAATATATTCGAGCAAGAAAAATGATCTACCACAGCAAAGAGAACCATTTCAACATAATCCAAGGAAGGGTCGGTAAAATAATAAATCTTGATCTAGCATTACGACTTCAGTCAATTTCTCACCAACGTGAAGTGGTTTTCTTAAGTATTTCGTACTAGCTGTTCTGATGAGCTTTTTTCGTCAACTTAATGAATATAAGCGTGCTACTAGACTGACGTGCGTTGTTGTGTAGTAGATATAGACTCGGAACGACAAATCGGGGTGCCGATTTCGAATTCCAGTTGAATTCCTCGCATTCACTTCCGCACTAATACCCTTGGGAAAGGTATTAATCCGTCTCTTCCTTCCAGGTATGGGTTAAATAATACGACAGATTTAGTTCTATAGCCTTGGCTGGCAACCAGTCTACTGCAGAAAACAATGGCAACCTACTGCAGGATAATCTTCTGTCCAGTCAACAATGTCGCTTTCGAGACCTGATCGCCCAAAGCGTTTACCACGTATGACACTCAACTGACGCGACTGACAAGTTGGTTTCGCCGATTTACAATTGAACTAAATGCAATCCTCACTTTTATTGTAACAAATTAATTTCTTGCCTATGGATTTCCCTTCCAGTTGTTTACTTCCCTTCAATTCTTCATAATTTACATATCATAATTTACATATCATACCAATTGCCGTCTTCTGGATCTTGTTTTATTGTCCTTTCCTCGTTTTTCTTCACTCATATCCCAAGTGTCATTATCATTTCTCTTGGGTTGAATTAAAAAACAAACAAAACTATTATTAATTTGTGCGGAAACAACGATGGAATCAGCGGAAAATGGCATAGATCACAGAATAATCAGAAAAGAAATTAAAAGAATTGGTCAAATAAAACCACGCAAAAGCTGCTCATAAGAATATTATTAAAAAATAATTTCGTAAAAGACAAAAAAATTATGAGCATTAAAATTTAACTGAATAGAAAGAAGAATTTGCTGAATGCTTGTATTGCGAATGTAATCAGAAAGAAAAGTGCTGAATATTAAGAAAATTGCTAAATATATTGTGGGAATTACCTTGTTTACAAGGACGCCCGCTAGATAACTCTCTCTCTCTCTCTCTCTCTCTCTCTCTCTCTCTCTCTCTCTCTCTCTCGCAACAGACATCTTAATTTCAAACAAACCACGTGGTACCACATACGCACGTACAAATACATACGCGATAGCTAAATTCATAATTTATTTATTTTTTGGCTTCTTTATTTTAACTACCTGTAGACACTGAAATATAATATTCTCTTTTTATTTTTTTAGGAACTGTTGTTATCTTTTGATGTAAAAAAAAAATGCATGAATAAAATTTCTCCGCATGTTGAACTGATATCTTTTGAAAATGTTGCAATCGTTTATTTGGAAATTATTCAAATTCATCAGCAGCAATTTGTCATTTCTCACGCTTACAAACTTGGGATCAGCAACATAATCGTCTATTACAGCCCGTAGAACCTATTCACTACAGTTTAAAAGCAACCATATTACCCACTATGTAAACATGACGAAGAGATATTTAAGTAGTACATGAAAACCCGATTTCTCAACAGTAGATTTTAGTTAAGAACGTAATGTCTTTTGACTTGGATAAACAGATTAGAATTTGCATCCGTCATAAAAAGAGAGTAAAAAGACGGACTAATGTTTGGGCTGAAGCGGTATAAAATTTTAGGTCACATTTATTCAGATAAATGTTGACGACAAGTAACACCAAGAATTATTAGAAGTTTTTAAACATATTGTTTATGTGTAAGATGTGCCTCATTCAAGAAGTATGAAGCTGAAGACTAAATTTATGCAAGCTAACGTCTTTCACAATCTGGAAATATGGCTACTGTCCACTTTACCAAAAGAGATTTGTGTGACACCGAATTAAAGTATTAGTAGCTACATCCGCAGATATTAATCGAATAGGAAATATATATTATCCATTATTAAAAGAAATATATATGAGGATGGGAAACTCTTAAATAAAAGATACCTAGAAAGTTAGATAAAGTTAGCGAACATAAGGAAAAATAATCAACCTTCACATATTCACATGTAATAAATACAGTGTTACGAAAAATCCTGAAGATTTACGAAATGGTTTTAACAATGGACATATTGAACTTATTTGTTTAAAAATTTAAAAATAATGTTCAAACAAAAAAATTCAAATCTTTTAATGTATGCTTTTGCTTATGTCAGTATGTTGGTTACGGAATAGGCGAACTGAGTTAAATTCCCGCCTACGATCTCTTTTGTCGTCGTGAAATTTTTTTACACCTCCATTGATGGGCTAAACTGAAAGGTAGAATGGGTAAATATTTAGGATTGAATGTCCAGTTTCTTCTAAATTCTACTACAACTCTATATCAACAGCTTAAACTATGAATTGTATTTACTGTTGATTTTTTATTTTATTTTTCCTCAATGTGACTAGATAGATTCGCCTATCGTTCGGTTCATACACTTCCCCATTTTTCTGAACACCAGTAATAAATTGTGTCATCTTTCCTACGTTGGATAAGGTATCTATTTCATTTGAAAGTACTTCTTTTCTCTTCACACCCAATTTACGGCCTTTCCTGGTGTGTATATATATATATATATATATATATACAGAGTGTTATTAGTATTATAATACTAACATATAGAACTGCAACTCAAAAACTTTCAGGCTTCGGTGCCAAAGCTGCAGTCCCATATGTTATAATTAAAAAACTAATAACTATATCTCTATAAAAGCTCTACTTTCGTATTGAGCATTTTATAAAAAGTTAGAATTACCAAACTGTGGAATATATGTCAATTAGTTTATATCACTAATAATATATATATATATATATATATATATATATATATATATATATATATATATACCGTCATCCGCAGACAGATGTGTTTCACTGCTCATCAGTACGGTTAGATATCCGATTACTTTTTATCCAGGATTGAAACCCGACCGAATTGGCGTCAGTCGGCGATTCTACCTCTGAGCTATGGAGAGAGAGAGAGAGAGAGAGAGAGAGAGAGAGAGAGAGAGAGAGTGAGTCTGGAATCATACATTAATGTAAAATTGAATAAAAAGTTGGTTCCTGAGGATTTAAACAAACGCCGATCACATTTTACATCGAAAAGTCAAATAAGGTTGAACTCTTAAATTTAACATTTGGCATTGTCTGTACGATGCTGATTTTATTTTTATCCTTTTTTTTTTTGTTTTTGTATTTTTATTGCATTGGTAGCCATTTTTCGAGGTAATTAGATATGTTGTCTGATCCTGATCTAAATTTTTCATATAAACACACACAACACACACGCTCGTGCGCGCAAGCACTTACTGCCACACATACGCACACAGACACACGAACTGTTGTATAAGGACGTGATATTAAAAGAAAGATGAAAATTTTTAAATTACCTTATTAAATTTTAACAAAATGGTTTGTTGAAGATTTTCTCTTTTTGTCATTACCTATACCGATATTTATAAGCATATACGATATCACAAGTTAATATTACTTTACGATTAACCTACGACAACAAAACATCATAGTAGGAATAAAAAGGCACCAACCCTAATAAAAACGAACATATTCCATCAAACTGTTTATATTATTATTAAGAGGAAAGATAATAGCATTTTTTATTACAAACTCATTGATTTGGAAAAATCGTCAGAAAAATATTCTGGCAAAAATCGTCGGAAAAATATTCTGGCAAAAATCGTCAGAAAAATATTCTGGCAAAAATCGTCAGAAAAATATTCTGGCAAAAATCGTCGGAAAAATATTCTGGCAAAAATCGTCGGAAAAATATTCTGGCAAAAATCGTCGGAAAAATATTCTGGCAAAAATCGTCGGAAAAATATTCTGGCAAAAATCGTCAGAAAAATATTCTGGCAAAAATCGTCAGAAAAATAGTCGAATTTTAATGAAACTTTCAGGACGTCTTCACAAATGAATGAAATGTTTTTCTGAAACTGTTACTTTAAAAAAAATATTAATAAAAATATTTTTACATCTGTTACCCACTCCTCCACGTAAATTCATGAAATTTTATGAAATTAAATTTTGCTGCGAAAATTGGTTTCATCAGTTAAACCCAAGACTCATTGAAAAATGTAAATAATCTATTTTTCTTTAAACATTTTGCTATTATTTCCAAAAATATGCTCTGAATAGTAAAATAAAAAAAAATGCAATATGAATATGCTATTATTTAAATTGATAAGCTTCTAATAGTTTTAATAAATAATATAAATTGAGGACATTACATTCTGAAGAAAAAATGTTTTTGATTAATAATGAAATTTTAAAAGAATTGTTTTAATTTTTTAAATTATAATAATTTATATACATTCAAAGATATTTTAAAAATAAATTAATAAACTTATTACGAGAAGATTAACTTTTTTAAAAATTAAATTTAATAGTAATCAAAAATGTGTGAAGGTTGTATAAAAACAAAAATAAAAGTAGTATCAAAAATGTAGTATAAAAACAAAAATAAAATTAAAATTTAGATATATAACCTCTGTGGATTTCGGCAGCAAATGATTTTTTAAGTCAAATGCTATTAAAAATATTTCGATTAATTTTAATGTTTTCCAATTTACTTATAATCCTTTTTTTTTTTAGAAAAGGAGGACATTAATTCAGCAGAGAGTGTCCGAATTTTAATTGAGAAGAAAAATATAGAAAATATGATCCAAGAGTTCAGCTTTCTTAAGTCATTATCATGACAACTGGTGAATTTAGTAATATTACGAAATTGTGTAATAAAGCTATTTAAAAAAAAAGAAGCTGTTTGAAGTATGGAATGAAAGTGAACGATGCACATTTTGGGGTTCTAAAGTCGGAGTGTTGTGACGTATGCAAAGATTGTTGTGACGTAAGCGAGATGTGACGTGTAATTTTTACTGAGTATACAGCGATTTACTACGTGTAGCTTAGATGTCGCAAAAAGAAGAAAATATGAAGCACCATGTGATGATCGAACTCAGTACTTAATCGTAATTGATATAGCAAAACAAGCTTCCTAATCATAACATTATATCGAAGTGCACAGCTTATATATACAAATGTATACAGAAATATAGAGATTATTTAGACAGATTCCCCCTAAGTCTCCATGGTAAAAAAAAGTTTCCACAATCTTTTCTTTATTGATTCATTTTCTTTTTTCATGTTGAATCTTAATCATACAGATCGAAGATTACAGGAGAGCGTAACCGGCCAACTTATTAAAATCAGAATTCTGTTAATTGGCCGCTGAAAGTATCGATTTGAAAACATTTCATCGCACCTTAAAAATTAATCGTTAATATTTGGCCAATAAATACCATTGTATTAAGCAAAGACTTTGTTATATATAGATAGACTGGGCAATATTTTAAGAGAAATCTGAATTTTTTTTTTTTTTTTTTTTAGCGGGGGTTGGGGTCGAAAATTGGAAACGTTTGCAATTATTTCAGTCGCAAAGCAGGCAGCACATGCATGAACACAAGGCTCTGTGTGTGTGTATGTGTGTGTGTGTATGTGTGTGTGTGTGTGTGTGAGAGAGAGAGAGTGAGAGAGAGAGAGAGTGGGTGCACGCGCGTGTGTACGCTTTGGAACAAAGACATATCCCGAGTCTTCAAAATATACATATCTGCGATGTTTCGTAAACTAACGCCAGCAAAGACAATATTTTTAATTTTTTTTTAGAAATGAATTAAAAAACCGACACGGTATTTATTTATTTATTCATTTAAACAGTTAATTTTATGGGTTACTCATAGTCATATCTGAATAGAAGCTCTGTTTTTATTACTAAAGAGTATATCTGTTTATTTACATTAAACGACATGAATATTCGAGAAAAATCTACCCCCCCCCCCCCCCAGCTTCGATTCCAGGATTCGAGCCTGTGCCCCCTAGGGAAAACCGTCATTATGTAGATCTGACGTGTATTAGACGGTAGCCGTATTACCTCCCAATCAAACAAACCCAGCCCGAATAGTGCTTATATATATATATATATATATATATATATATATATATATATATATATATATATATAGTCATCTGCAGACAGATCTGTTTCGCTGTATCACAGCTCATCATTACGGTTAGACATCCGATTGCTTTTTACTCAGAATTGAAACCCGACCGGATTGGCGTCAGTCGGCAATTCTACCTATGAGCTATGGGCGCTCGGTAGAAGGAGGGGGAGACTTTATCGTATGAGAGAGAGAGAGAGAGAGAGAGAGAGAGAGAGAAACTTATACCGGGCGCGTTTCATTCTCAAGATATTAAAAGCAAATACCATGATATATTAAGATATTTATAAACAAATTAAACATTTATTTAGAATTTTTACTTCTGTTTATATATGCATCATGCAGTAAAATCTCTAGATTCGCTTTAATAAAATCCCTTATTGGACCAAAAGCGTTTTCCACTTGTCCTCATTCATATTGTTTTGTTTTTTTTACATAATATTTTTAGTTGTATCTGAATGTTTATACACACCCGCCCGCGGGTATATATGTGAATAATCTTTATTGGGGCAGAAATGTGCTTTTAAACTAATTTTATTAATAAAATAAAATAAAAACTTCTTATGTTTTAAAATATTGTTTTTTATTTCCACACACATATGCAGTTGAATTATTGACTTTCACGAATAATAAATCATTGAATAGAAATATATATATCTATATATATATTTATATATATATATATATATATATATATATATATATATATATTTCGTGTCATATAATTCTGGTTTGGATTTTCCACTGAAGCGCTCTTTGGAAACATTCCTGATGGCGCTTAGAAATAAGGGGCTTTGGAAATCAGCGTAAACTTTGTAACTACTGAGTGTGCTACATTGCAAAAAACTGCTAGAATATTGTGAAGGGAACTGGAGGAGACTTGCTGTAACTTAATCTCCATTGGAGGTCACCAGTTATTACTGATGTGAACAGGGCTGGTGCAAGGGTTACTTGTTCTCCCCACCCCGTTTCTGCTATGCGAGGCACCTCTCTCATTTCAAAACTTAGTAACCATATAAAATACAAATTTTATTTTAACCTAATTACGTACATAATGGATCATATGCAATGGAGGTGAACAATTCAACTAGAAATATTGAAAATAAATACAGTCTATCTAAATACAAATTAAAAGCATCCGTCTGTACCATTCCATCTGAAATAAATCGACAATGTGCTTCAGCAATCTTTAATATCAACTTGGGAATTTTCTTGTTAAACGTTTGAAACATTCAACATTATTGATAAAAAAGTAGCCGATTTTACATAGTGGTTTTGGTTAGTCAGTTAAGTTCCATACGTGATACACGCTTGAACGATAATGTCTTGAAAGAGACATGACTGACTAGCCAGATGTTTTCCAAGCAGTAAGTTTTCTGCAGTAGACTGATTGTCAACCAAGGCCAATCTGTCCTGTTATTTAACCCATAGCTGAAGAGAAGAGACAGATTAATACCATTCCCAAGGAGATTTTCACATAAGCGAATGTAACGAATTCAACCGTAATTCGAACTCGGCTCTCCGATGTTTTGTGTAGACTTAGCCTGAGCAAAAAAAAAAAAAAAAAAAAATTAACCGACATCAAAATTCGCGAAATGATTTTGTCCTTTAATAGTCAGGTGTGTTTAGATTAATTTATAACCTGCATAAATGTCGGTAGAAATGAAAAAAAAAAAAAAAAAAAAGCAAATGTTGATAAGATAGAGAGGGTGAAAAGCATGGCTCGGGGTTCCAATTAGGATTGGGTTCAGGTGTCATATTCACCGGCCCTGGATGACTGCAATCATTGAATGAAAGAATGAATGAATGAATGAATGAATGAATGAATGAATGAGTAATAATAATAATAATAATAATAATAATAATAATAATAATAATAATGAGAGGCTGTTTGAAAATTTTTCTCCGAGATTTTTATATAAATTATTGGAAAAAACAAAAGGTTTTACTGACGAATCGAAATGATCCAAAAGGCAGTTTGAAAAAAATCCTTTAAGTATGGGGTATTATGAAGATTTGCTTTTACATGATTTGTTGTAAAATCCAGAGCAAATTGCTGATGTGAAAGCCCACAAATTAAATAATATGGATTATTATGATAAAGTTCAAAGTAGTAAAACTGTCAGTTGCTTAAAACCAACAAGAAACTGATAATTCGTTACAGGTGGTTTTTAAAGTTGCTTTCACTCTGAGAATGGAGTGAGTTTTTCAAATAACACTAAAAAGAAAATTGTCACCATATTATGAAGTACATGTTTGCGATGTGAGTGAAAGTAAAAAAATGCTGCGTGCGCTCTAACTTTTACAACTGAAGTCAACGTCGTAATAAAATGAGACATGGTGTCGCGTATGTGCATGTGAGTGTTTTCGTTTAAAGGAAATTTATTTATTTTTCTTACTGTGCAGATATATGTAAATTACGAATGACCATTAAGACTGTTTAACCAATAATGTGTTATATATATAAATAAATGGAACTGTGTGTGTGTGTGTGTGTGTCCGTTACCTATAGACTCCGAAACGGATGAACGGATTTTCTTGAATATTTACACAGGTGTACTATAAGCGTCTGCGAGTGTTCTTAGCTAGGTTTTGTGTCGAGGTAGCCCCGATAAATATCGAAAATCGATAATTGAAAAAATCGGGTAATAGAAGGAATGGTCCGATTTTAATCAAATTTGATACACTCATAGACAAAGACATAAGAAAGGATATTCAGAAGTTTCAAGGTGGCATTTCTTACAATAGTGCAGAAAATCGATTATATATATATATATATATATATATATATATATAAGGCAAGATGTTTGTGTGTGTGTTTGTTTATCTGCCTGTATGTCTGTATTTTTTCAGCCCTTTTTTTTAGTTTTTGCTTTGGGTTTGGCTCTAAGTAGGTATAATTGTAGTTCTTAGTCTCAGCCATGATACCATTTACTCAGAGGACTTATATAGCCTTCAAAATTCAGTTTACGACGAAAAAAACTTATTTGATATCGATACCAGGAAATCAAAATTTGACTTACATCCATTCATTTTTCTTTCAGTCTACGGTTTCGCTTTAACTGGAAGCAACTATTGCTTTTTAGTCTTTCTTGCCAACGTCCAAAGAGTCTGAGCTCCAGGACCATGGATTAGTTTTAAAGCTTTCATTACACCCGAGCAACGCCGGGCTATACTGCTAGTATATATATATATATATATATATATATATATATATATATATATATATATCAATGCAGGTTTCATTGAATAATATAGACAAGTTATGTCTATTAATTTTGTGCAGGATCCGTTCATACCGTCTGATATACTTGATGGTGATGTCGTTGAAAGACAACAAAAAATCACAGTAATTGTTGATTTTTTTATCGGGTCTAAGCTTTCGGCTCACATAAGCCATTATCAAAGAGTAAATATTAACACACAGTAAACATAGAACATTTAAGCTATTAACAATATAGAGAATTGAATTGAAAATATAAGTCCATCCCTACCGTGGCGGATGGCCGAAGACAGTGACAAAATAGTGGTGTTGTGGTCCCTGGTCTGATTACAGACATTTGAGTACGTTATTGGAAATATTAAAATTGATTGTATTCAAACCAGGTTTAAATTGTTTGATGTAGATTGCTTCGAGGATTTTTAGTTTCTGTTTGTTATTTTCTTGTTTGAGTATGTACGTGTTATCAACAAGCGTTTTTCTCAGAAGTGTGCGTTGATAACCGTGTTGTTCTAAATGATGGAATATATTTGAATTTTCATTTAAGTGCAACGTCAGATATATATATATATATATATATATATATATATATATCCAGGTTAACCGTGCAAAATAATTAATAAATATCATTCCGACGGTTGCCTACGGTATGCAGAATTACTAGCTATTTAATGATACACCCGATTTGTATTTTGGTCTTGAGCACTTAGTCTTTTTTCATTTGTAAGAATTTTCATGCTTTTTCATTATATTGCTTTTATTTTAAATGCATAATTTTGTATTTGTTTTGATAAGATTTCATGCTTAGTTTAGAAATAACCAAACAGTAAGCATAGAACTTAAAGTTACATTTAGAGATTTCAACTGTAAAATGATGAAACATTGCTGCCAATCAATTACTGGGCTCGAATTAGTAAAGTCTAGTGACTATCAGAACAAATACCATAAAAACATTTATAGAAAAGTCACAGGGAAGCTACGTTATGTCGATCGGAAAGACATGAAACCTAAAAAAAACAGGTCAAGACCAATAACATTGCTATTTAATATATATATATATATATATATATACATGATTATATATATATATATATATATTTAATCATGTCACCCCAAGCAAGGCATTCCACTGCCACCATAGCGCAGGTGGTTACATAGAGAGGTTGGGTATAGGAAATATCAGAAGGAGGGTGATAGACGAGTTAGGATGTACATAGGGGAGAGTTGGAGAGAATGGGAGGGTTAGTGTGTTAAGAGGTGTCTATTGACCCTACATTTAAACTCCTGGTGGTTGTAGCCGTCGGAGAAGCAAGCATGCGAAAGGGAATTCCACGGGCGGGAAGTGCAGGAAAAAAAGCTGTTGGAGTAGAAATTGCGGTTACATTTCATCTGTTTCACTGTAAAAGGGTGGGACCTAGTTGCCAATCTAGTATCTCGTGCAAAATTAATACCTAGGGGGCAGCAGTGATTTAAGTTCATCAGAGCAGAATCCATGAAAGTATTTATAGAAGAGGTACAGGGAAGCCACGTCACGTCGGTGAAAGAATGACTGCAGTCGGTCAGCCAAGTCGGTATCAATCACTATTAGCTGCTGAATAGACAAGTATGTTTTCAGAAAGCATTTTCTTTAATAATACTCTTGAAATTACCTATAATCTATATCATTAACGAATGCCACCTGACCTGTACCGCACCATATTAAATTATTTTCATGGTTCTTATTAGGACCACCATAAAAAAGGGTCAAAAGTTATCTTCCCTGGACCATTCAAGGGAATCTGTTCCCAACTAATAGGTGCATGTTGGGAGACAACAAGAAGAAGGGACTTCCGGTAGGAACCAGCAAAATGGCGTTCAGAACTGTGCCACGCTCTCTATAACCACATCTTTATTCAACATTCACAACTGTTTGCTGTATTCATGTTTCCACAATAATAAATTCCCTAGTTATTTCCAATACTCAGCGAGTGTGGCATTTTTCCATAACCGTTTTATATTGTCATGTTAAAAACATAACAGTTCTTCGCCACGATATTTTTTCTCGTGTAATTATATTAGATCGGTTTGTTTTTACGGCTTATAACATATTGCAGGTTATTTCAATCCAGAAAATATATGTAGACTGTAAGAATTTGTTGGGATGATAATGTTTTACTGATACAAGTCCTTGTAATTAACACATGTCTAGGGGCATGGAGAAAAGGAGGATGCAAATTTCGAACACGACTGGAACTGAAGGTCGGCTCTTCGATTTCCAATTCTGAGATGTTATCCACTACACCACCCGCACACCCAAGCTTACAACACCTAGTATTTTGAATTTCTCACTCATCTAGGTTGAGACCAAACTCGTCGTTTCTTAACATTGCTTATCGTAAGAGAAGCGGGGTTTCAGTGTGATATAGCCGTAAACCCTTACAGTAGATTTAGTATGTTGCAAAGTTTTGGTGATAAATGTTGGAGTGAACTTTCTAATATTTATGGAAATGTGGATTATTAAGCGATAGGCGGTGTTTTTGAGGCAAGGCCCGAAAGTGGATTTACAATTACTAAGAACAACTGTGAATGAAAATGAATTCAGTAGGCTTTGATTCGTTTTATGGAATGATTTACTGCGAATATAATTAGATGTACTGTGATCTTTTTTTTTTTTTTTTTTAATCATATCACCCCGAGAAGGCGGTAAGGCCACTGGTGCGCAGGGGGTTACGTAAGAGTGAATAGATTGGAAAAGAGAAAGCCGGAAACCACATCCTAAACAGGGAACAAGGGATGAGCCTCTATACCTGTTCAATAGACGTGGGTGGCATGTGAACCGGGCGATAGTTCAGTCTATCTACTCCAATTGAAAACAAAAGAAAAGAGTGAAAAGATTGGAAAAGAGAACGACTGGTCATGAGTAACACCGACTTGGCATTGACTAACAAAATTTTGACTAATAACATTTTGACATTTTATTTCTTGCATGGTTTTTGGTGTGTGGTCAGCACTGTAAACAAGAGCTGTGTGAGATTTTTAAAAAGTCAGTTAAGTGCCATACGTGATACACGCTTCGGGCAATCATGTCTCTTTCGAGGCATGTATGACTGGGCAAAAGATTATCCCGCAGTAGTTTGCCATAGCTTTCTGCAGTAGACTGGTTGCCAGCCAAGGCTATAGAACCCAATCTGTCCTATTATTTGACTCATAGCTAGAGGGGATGAGATGTATTATATTATTAAGTCGTAATTTGTGGGGGATCAGTTTATTACTTTAAAACCTATCCTCCACTTTATGCCCAGCAGATGTCTTATATTGATCTATTATAATCAGTCAGTTAAGTGGCATACGTGATACACGCTTTGGGCGATCATTTCCCGAAAGAGACATGGCTGACTGGGTAAAAGATTATCCGACAGTAGGTTGCCATTGCTTTCTGCGGTAGACTGGTTGCCAGCCAAGGCTACAGGATCCAATCTGTCCTATTATTTAACCCATAACTGGAGGGAAGAGACGGATTAATACATTTCACAAGGGTATTTGTGCGTAAGTGAATGCAACGAACTCAACTGGAACTCGAACTCGGCTCCCCGACTCGTCGTTCCGAATTGATATCCACTGCACCACAACGCACATCCCTAACTACTTTTCTCAAAATGATCAATTTCTTGATATTATTTCAATTCCGTTTGAGTAATTTTTTACTAGCTCAATTGAATATATATGTGCGTGTGTCGATATGCTGACATAACATAAGAGAGAGAGAGAGAGAGAGGTGGGGGAGAATAAGGACTGGGATTATGATTAATTTTTCAATAGCCGTGAATAGTCAGTGTTCAGACTAAGACACGAGCCAGTATTTTCAGTGTTGACTGTCACGTGTAGCACAGGCAAAGTCATACTGCAAAAAAATATTGACAAACACAGTTTTTTTTTTATCTGTATTCCCTTGTTTACATGAGGGAAAACGTCACTAATATGAAAGCCTAACAATATATTTTAACGTTTGAACTTATACTCGTATTTGACTTTATAACGAACTAATCTATATATCTTTCACTGTCTGTCAGTCCTTCTATCTCTCTGTCTCTCTCTCTGTCTCTAATCTCTCTCTCTCTCTCTCTCTATATATATATATATATATATATAGAGAGAGAGAGAGAGAGAGAGAGGGGGGGAGGGGGAATGGTTTAATATGCAGCAAGAATTCTTTTTCAACTAAGTTTTATTAAACAATACCGACAAGGTCTGTCTGTTCAATTACTTATTAAGTTTTTCAACTTCCGAACAACTTGTTTTAAGTCTGAATTTGATAAAATATGTTTATACGAGACAATGGCTTTGTGGATAAAAGTTTTGGTTTGTGAATTTGGTAACATAAGTGTTGTGAGTTAATTCTTGCAGTGTGTACTTACACTTACAAGCAATAACTGAAACAAAAATTAGACAATAAGCTTAGACATGAGCGGTTTACAGTGCAGAATTCCCTCCCAGATCGATATGCGCATGAGAAAGTTTTATATAATATGTATGTGTGTTTGTTTCGCCTATCTATCGCAACCCCTTATTTAGACAGGCTGAGAAGATCTTAGTTACAGTTTCGAGGGGAAAGCGCCTCATCCAGCATGATCATCAGTTTCCTGCTCCAACAGCCGACTATGACGACTTTTCCCTTCGACAGCTCTTGAACAGTTTCATCTACACAATTCGGATCAAAAGGCTGGTAAGTTTTTCAGGCATTTCTCAACGTTCCGACTATACTCGATTTGTCAACAAAGTGACTACTTGATAATATCTGTCTATAATTCTCAGATGAGGTAGCATTTTCGGCGGACCTGGAGCAGACCACCACCACGCCCAACTTCGCTGTTTTTCATTTATTTTATTTTTTATTTTTTTACTTTTTCAGCTCAGTCCTATCGATTGTTAGTTTAACTTTCCGATTATCAAAAAAAAGTTTGAAAAATTACAATATTTAAACAATTTGGTTGGGGGTCAGTTTCTCATACAACGTTAAAGTAAATCGATCCTTCAATCTACTATAAGGTTGTATGAGAAACTGGTCCCCTAACTAAAATTGTTTAAATATTTAAATTTTTGCAAATTTTTTTGTCATTCGTAAAGTTTAAGATGTAAAAGATAATATTGCTCTGAAAAAGTCCCCAAAATTTGATAATTAACAAATTTACAGGTGGCGGTAATGTCGTAACGGCGACTGGTTTCAAAATGGAGACTCGATTCACTATAACGTTCTATGAGAAACTGATCCCCCGCCCAGAAAATGTTTAAATATTAAAATTTTTCAAATTTTTTTTTCAATCGTAAAGCTAAGTGGGTAATCAACAGGACTGCGCTGAAAAAAGTAAAACAAAATGCAAAACAAAATGCAAAACAACGAAATTAAACGTGGTGGTAGTCTGCTTCAGGTCCGCCGCATTTTCATATTTACGCTCTTCGGTTTGTTGTTCCAAACTTTATTGCCATGTTTACGATGTTTCGGCCGTTATAGAGAAAATCCTAAGCTTCAAATGTTGCAATATGAGCTCTGGAAAAAAATGGTTACTGAGAAATTATGTTTATATGCCCCAAAATTCATAAACTGATGTTCATTAGGACACAAGGCTCAGTGGATATAGGCGTTGGTTAGTGCTAGTGATTTGATCCAAAGAGCTGTGAGTTCAATACCTGGCTACAGCAATGGTGAACGAATAACTTAGAGAGTTGAATTAAAGCGTTGGTTAGTTCCAGTGACTTGAACCAAAGAGTTGTGAGTTCAATACCTGGCTACAGCAGTGGTGAATAAATAACTTAAAGAGTTCAGTTAAAAGGATAAAATTACATGGCAACCGGAAGTGGCATCGCATATCGTATGAGAATGATTTACACCAGTGATCGAAATGAAGAGTTCATTTTAAAATTTCTAGCACCTGAAGAAGGTCAGAGCGTACAACGGCCGAAACGTCGTAAACATGGCAATAAATATGACAACACTCCGAACAGTGTAATTTTGATAATATCTGTCTGTATTACACAAACGCGCGCACACTCAAGCACCCATGCACGCGCGCATACACACACACACACGCACACAGAAATGTGTGTCTGAGAGTAAAATGGGAGAGTGTGTTTGTGTGTATGTTTGAGAGAGAGATAATTTCTTAAAATACAAAACATCATAAACTGATAATATACATTGTCTGATCTGTTTTAGTATTAGAAATTATAGAACAATTTCATTAATTTCTCTTATCTGATTATTTTTACGAGAGATAAGCAAAAGTCTCCTTACTGACAAATGTTTTTCTTTGTATTTTTGCTGATTGAAATAAAGCAGTTGTATAAGTTTTTCTTTTCACTACAAATTTCTACATTTCTTCTCGCTTTTTCGAAAAAAGTTATAGAAACAATTGCAAGTTATCCAATGATTAGAATCACGAATATTCACTTTAATATAAGCCATAATTTTTTCATTTATCAAAGTCTTCATATTTATCGAATTTTTCATTATCTTTCTATTTTAATGCTTTCTGCTGGAAGTAATATTGATAAAAATTGTTTTTTAATGTTGATGATTTGTCCAGATCAGGATATTGACTTTCCTGATAGCATTAACTTTGATAAAATTGATAAACCGTCGCTTTCAAAATTTCACTGCATGAATTCCGGACGAGTGCAGCTGATGACAGTACAACAGTTTGCTCATGAAATAATTTATTTTAAGTAATACTAATAATGTGCGTTGTGGTGCAGTGGATATCTGCTCGCAACGAGAAATCGGAAAGCCGAGTTCGAATTCCAGTTGAATTCATTGCTTTCACTTACGCGCAAATACCCTTGGGAAAGGTATTAATCCGTATCTTCCCTCCAGGTATGGGTTAAATAATAGGACAGATTGGGTTCTATAGCCTTGGCTGGCAACCAGTCTACCGCAGAATGCAATGCCAAACTACTGCAGGATAATCTTCTGCCCAGTCAGTCATGTTTCTAGACATGATCGCCCAAGCGTGTATCACGTATGGTACTTAACTGACTGAATAGTACTAGTAACGATGACGAGACTTCGTATCTTGGATTGAATTCGGAAATGTGGTTGTATTTGGTATTGGATTATTACTTTAATTACAACCGGATTTACACACCAATTGCATAACCTCTGCTCAATTTCATAGAAGAACAAAATTTACCTAAAACTTAATGTGAAGAATTTTTTTTGTTTTAGAAAGTTATTGAACCTATTAGATTAGATTTCATTCTATATATGTTATCTTTATGAGCACCGTCTTTTGTATCATAGTTAATAAAGGTGTATCTGGAATTTTCATGGGTGCATTAGTACTTTTAAATAATTCCTCTTGTTCCTATTATTACTTGAGTTGCGATTGTGACACATATTTTCAGCATCTATAATGGATATCGTCTCGGAATGAGTAAGTGAAGAGACGAGTTCGAATTCCAGTCGAATTCGTTGCATTCACTTAGGCACAAGCAACGTTGGGAAATATATTAATCCATATTTTCTCCCTCCAACGATGGATTGAATAACAAGACAGACCGGACTCTATAGCTTTTGTTGGGAACAGGTCTACCGCAAAAAGTAATGGCAACCTACTGCGGGAAAATATTCTGCCTAGCTAGACATGTCTGGAAAGAGACATGATCGCCCAAACGTGTATCACGTATGGCAATTAACTGATTGAATATATTTTAAATTTATTGAGTGAAAGAGTAGCATAGCAATAAGGTAATGTCTGGTTACAAATATACAAAACCCAAGATACATATATTGACATTGACACAGATAAGTATTAACCAGGCACATGCTCCAATTTATATTTTATTACGTGTTAAGTGTAACAAAAGAAAAAAATTGATTAACCAAACCTCAGAGATAAATCACAAACATATATCTAATTTACCAATATATACAGTTTTTGCATTCCAAAGGAAACACAGAGTTTACTACTGGCAGGCGAATTGCTACGAAAAGGAAGGAAGTTGTCCAATATCTTTACCCATGCTATACTTTTTGGATATCCTTAAATGTGTATATAAAGAATAATTATTAGTTTGATCAATGAAAGAGTCAAAAATATCTATTTACCCATATAGTTCCATGAGGTTCTCTTTCAGGTTTTAGTTGATTGGCAACTTTTCTTAGAGATTCTTTCAGCTGGATATAAATCCTTGAATCAAAGCCGGAGTTGATAATGTCAGCAACTCCTTTTAACAACTGACTACTCTCTTCCCAAAATTTATTTTTATAGGAGCTAACACCTGATTTGCATATTCTAGAATCCTTTAGAATTCTCAAGATTTCCCTCGAATTTTCTCGGACATTCTACCATCTTCCAAATGTTCGGTTTCTAATTTCCTTATATTTATGACTATTTGATGAATTAAAACATTTTTGTAATAACAAGTAGGACTCAAATGAATCCCTTACTACAACTTTTTAGACGTTATTAATATTTTTTATATATATAATTGGTTCCACGTAACAATTATCAGAGTAAATGCCATGATGGGTGTATTAAGCCTCGTGTATTTATAGTTCATCATCCGTTTTGTTTGTTAATGTATTTTTTCTCACTTTATAATTTTACTAGAAATTTTTTATCAAGCAAATTCAATAAATATTCAGTTCTTGAAACCTGGTATCAACATGTCAGATCACAATTCAAGAACGAAATCATCGGAAAGTAAATAATAGCTGTTATCTGGCATATATTTAGCGTCAAATTTTTGCTCTTTCAAGTTTCTTGGGAAACATTTCTATTTCTCATTTGAATCTCCTTTCTCCACCTCCTACACTCACAAACAGATCAGATCTACCCTTCTGAGCAATGGAACACCATTTATTTCAATATCATTCACGCCGTTATTTTAAATATTTTGGTTAGATCTTTCGTTCATAATATGAAGGTTTGTGAATATAATTTTTTCGGATATTATTTTTATCGTAACAACTTCTCTATTAGGTTGCATCAGTCAGTTAAGTGCCATACGTGATACACACGTGGGCGATCATGTCTCGAAAGAGACATGACTGACTGGGTAGAAGATTTTTTCCGCAGTAAGTTACCATATCTTCCTGCAGTAGATTGGTTGCCAACCAAGGCTACAGAACCCAATCTGCCCGACTCTTTAATCCATAGCTGTAGTGAGAAAGCAACGAATAACCGCTCCTGCACATCATCGGTTATTATTATTATGTTATTTTTCAGTATAAATCGATTTCTGCTATGGTCGCACTACCTACCAAGTCTGCGGGAAGACTTAAGGCAGGTCGTGGTGTGTTGTTATGGCTCCATTTTATGTTTTTTCACATTTTCCTAACATCTCAACCGTTACATAGACAAAGTTCTCCCCCAGCGTGTGGGCTGCACGTATATCTCTCATTCCAAGCGCACCCACTATCACTGCTACAATACTTGTTTTCAATTTCCACATTTTTTCCATTTCAATTTCCAGGTCTTTATATTTTGACAGTTTTTCCAATTCCTTGGTTGCGATGCCATAATCCGCTGGACAAGCCATATCAATTAATAAGTCTTTTTTCCCCTGGTTCCTAACAACAATGTCCGCCCCACTTGCTTCAACCTCTCTGCCTGTATAGATTATTATTATTATTATTATTATTATTATTATTATTATTATTATTATTATCGCTATACTAACTAGAAACAAAATACTAACATCCAATTCTTGTTACACAGTCATGCCTCCGTTACTGATGAGCAAATTGTCGAAGTTATTTGTCGTTACTTATTGTCAGAAGCAAGCTATTATAATTTTAAGCATAACTGGAAAATAATTTTTTATTTATTTTAAAATATAAAAAAAAGATATCTATAACCAAAAATAAACGTAAAGTAACAAAAATAAAGTATTTGCATGAAACTTCGTATATGAAAAATATTTTCAAGTATTGCGAAGATGCGAGCATCCATTTTAATAAATCTACTATCCTTTCATCTTTTTTCGGTGCTTGTGCACGCGTTAATATTTATGCAAATTTGGTTATTTATAAACTAAGCCTAAAAACACTTGTAAAACTAATACTATATTATGTGCATAAATGAATAAATGTCCATACGCGTCTCAAAGTACAAATGTACCTATGACTACAAATCATTTACTATGAAGATATGTAGCCATGTTTTATGTTCTACTGTTTGATTTCTATGATGTCTCATGTATTATTGCGACCAGCCGAACGTAAAACAGGAACAAATGTACAAAGGGATTCCCTGTGTCTTACACCGGCAACTTTGGCATTTAATCGATAAACGCGAGAAATGCTAGACAACATATTATGTCATATGATATTATTCCGTAGAACTTTATAATATATCATATTATGTTATTCATATTATTATCGTTTTGTTTTGTTTATTTATTTATTTTATTTATTTATGTTATATTTTTTGTAAAATATTTTTTACATGAATACGGTCAAAACAGACACACATTTAAAAAAAAAAACAGGAAATCATTTATTTCAATGTAGGAATAATTTATTTTTTATTTAATGTCTTTCTGCAATTATTTAAAGTGGAGGGTAACAGATGTAAAAAAATCAAAATTCTACTAAGATTTTCTAAAAACAATAATTGCATAAATAATGTCATTCATTTGTGAATAAGTTTTCATTAAAATCAGACGATTAGTTGATTTTTGAACGAATTTTCAAATAAACGTGTCTTTCAACACCAAAAAACGACATGCGTAATATTATGTTTTAATAGTCACATTATTACGTAAAATCGCTTACGGAAAATTTAAAAAAAACATATTAATTGAAATGTCGAATGAGTTAGAAAGAATTGAATTTTTTTAAAAAATAATGACAACAAATTTGATCTTTCCTCTTAATAGTAGCATAAACATTTTGTTTGATGATAAAATTTTGTTTTTATGAAATTTGAGCCCGTTTAACAAAATGCTATGCTTGTCGTCAATTGCCTTTTATTTTCACTATAAATTTCTACATTTCTTCTCGCCTTTCCGAACAATTTATAGTAACAATTGCATGTTCTCCAATGATTCACTTTAATACGTGTCGTAATTTTTCGGAATCACACACACGCACGTGCGTGCGCACACACACACAAACACACCCATTTACGCACACAGAATTCGAATTAATGTGGAGCTGAGCAGTGTTATCTCCGGTGATATCGTGTTGAATACACCGGTTCTCGTCGGATCACCGAAGTTAAGCAACATCGAGCCTGGTCAGTACTAAGATGGGTGACTGTTTGAGAATACCAGGTGATGAAAACGTAAGGACCAAGAATAGCCCTCTAGGTTTGGGGGGGTTGGACGTAGGGCTAACAACCCTGCCCCATAAAAAAAGCAGTTTGTTACGGAAACAGTAACAAAAAGTTACTGCCCTACACATCATTGGGTGTAAAAGGGTGAGATGATGACGATGATGAGCATTGTTATTTCAGCCATGCCGACTTCGAAGTTTCGTCAAGGCATTATAGCGAAGTATTCGGTCGTCAGGCTTTTCGTTTTTTCTGCTTATACATGTTTCATATATATATATATATATATATATATATATATATATATATATATATATATATGTGTATATATATTCATATATATATATATATATATGCATATATATATATGTATATATATATATGTATATGTATATATATATATATATATATATATATATAGGAAAAACTACTAAAAAGTGTTTGTATTTTTTACAGTATTTATTTACTTCTATTATATATATATATATATATATATATATAAAATAGAAATAAATAAATACTGTCAAAAAATACATTTTTAAACTTACAACTTTTTAGTAGTTTTCCTATACATATTAAGACAGTATACGTGGATCATCATTATGCTATATATATATATATATATATATATATATATATATATATATGAGTAGTGTTGGGATGTAATGTTACAACATTTTCATTGCGACAAGGCTTATCAATTAAAGTGTACATTACAGATAGGAAGATCATAAAATTACCTGTAATAAATACCAGTGTAGCAATGACAATTCTTGAAAAATAAAAGAAAAGAAATGTCAAATTTACACAACATATTCTCATTAATAATCTCGGGAACGAAGTTTCATTATGAACTCTGTATTAGATGCACTTCACATACGTTCACAGAAAAAAGATGTCTGCTCTATTAGAAACCTGTCTGTGCACTACGCGCATGCGCACACTCAGCCCGATACATGTTAAAAAATATATTGGTTCTTGCAAGTGGATCTACAATTAATCTTATTTTATTTCAATTTATGATACTACATTCTGATGCTTAAGACTTTTCGCATCAACCAGATAAATATTAATACTTTTTAATACTTGGAAATTGTAAACACAATCAAAGCTGATCACAATTTGAATTATTTCTTTTCAAAAGCAATTAAATGAGCCATTTTAACCAACAAGATAACCTATTCAAAACACTCCATATTATAATCAGTTGTACGTTCATTTTCTTACGAATGTTAAGAGTTCTACAAAATGTTATGCACACACACACACACACACACACACACACACACAAAACATTGTTTCAACATTATTTTTAGTGAATAAGAGTATTGGAATAGACACCCTGTTTATTTATTAAACAGTGTATTTATTCATTTCCGTCTACCGGCCTGAATATTCGAGAAATCTTACTAAAGGAAAATCAGTCCAATTGACAAAAATAATTATATATATTTGATAAATAAACAGAGCGTCTGTTCCAAAATAAGTATCTACAAAAATAACTTTTAAGTAATAACATCTGTCGCATTAATAAATAAATTGCCATATTTACGATGTTTCGGCTGTTATACGCTCCTGCCTTCTTCAGGTGCTAGGAAGGCCGCAGCGTACAATGACTTAAACGTCGTAAACATGGCAATAAAGATGAGGACAGCAGTCTAAACAGTGTAAACAATGTAAATACTACCTCATCTAGAAGTACAGGCAAATAAAAAGTTGATAGAATTAATAAAAATCAACTAAAAAAATGTTATTTATCCTCGCTACATATTTTCTAGAATTAGTCATGAAAATCTTACTAAAAAATATCAAGTTACGCAATACCTGCTTTTTTTATATTACATTATTTTATTTTATTTTTATTTTTTTTATATAGGAAGTAGAAAATAATTACCTGAAAAAATGATATACATGATGTATAACATTTGAAAAAAGAAAAAAAGTTTTCTTGAAGCTTTAATTTTTACTTTGTTTTATGTGAATAGGTTAAATTGAAAATTTACAAATATGCAAAATATTTATTTCTAACCGAATTTAAACTGATTGGCATTGTTTTTTTGTCCTTATATATAATATGTATAAATTTGTTCATACTGACGAATATGTGAACACAACACAATTTCTCATTGTTAAAAATCTTTCAAAAATTAAAAAAAAAGACTTTTCTGAACGGTCATTTGAATTTGCATTGAAAAACGTATTACATTTATTTTAAAATATTGCATAAAATAATGTTTTACATGAAAGTGACTTCAGTAAAAGAGGAACATAACTGAAAAAAATTACTTGAAAATGCAACCTGAATACTTTTTTAATATATATTTTTTAACTAAGCAGTAATGTTATAAATCTAAGGTAGTATTCGAATATCTTTATTGAATTTTAGCCATTTTGGTATTATAAACTTACTTTGGAATACGCTTTTTGAGAAAATGCTAGAAAAGTACCAATAAATTTTAAATGTACTATAGGCACCTATTATTTTTTATGGTTGTCCGTATTTACAAAAATGGACACGTTCATGTATATCCAATATAAAATCCTGTTCTTTTATAAATACGATATTGAATTGTAGTGAACTTTTTCATATGTGATTAGTAAAAATGATTTTGCATTAATAAAACTATCACTTCACTGATACAAATTATTTAAGATTGTTATATCATTTAATGGTATATGATTTTTTTTTTTTAATCATATCACCCCGAGAAGGCGGTAAGGCCACTGGTGTGCAGGGGATTACGTAAGAGTGAATAGATTGGAAAAGAGAAAGCCGGAAACCACGTCCTAAACAGGTTACAAGGGATGAGCCTCTACACCTGTTCAATAGACGTGGGTGGAGTGTGAACCGGGCGATAGTTCAGTTTATTCTAATTAATACATATCACAGTATAAAAACAATTCTTGTAAAAGTCATAAGTGGTTTCATATTTTTCTGAAGGTAATAGTGTCTATGATATGTTTTATTCATAAAAACAATATAAACTTTTATAATTAAAAATTGCCATTATTTTTTTTAACATTTCAGGGCAAATTTTGTCTAAAAAAGTTTGATGCTTTAAATTCTTCA